>JAKUBO010000004.1:0-600000 GCA_030566905.1 Chernovozyma aurita
CCTTCTTTGAAGTATTCAGACCATCCAGCAAAGGCAAATTCTGGAAGGTAAGCGATTTCACATTCAGTTTTGGGGTCTCTGAACTTACTCAACTTGTCAGGGAAAACGTTCTGATTGATATAATCGTTTAATTCTGGATACTCTGCTCATAATCCGTTCATTGCCGCGAAAATGAGACCTGCAAAAAGATTTCCAACGTTTTGTTGGGCAGTATGTTGAATATCTGCAACAATACCTCGAAGAGCAAAACCGAGAGTGTTGCCCTTAAGTTCAGGAGCATATGTTGGTTCCAATAACGCAGCCCAACCAGTAGCAAGAGAACCTCCAGAATAACCCCAATAGGTAACTTTAACCAGGATACTAATACCAGTAATACTACCTGAGTTCAAAACAGTTCTAATAGTCAAAACAGCTCTAATAGATAATATTGCCTTTCCAGCTTGATGTGCACAGCCAAAAGCATCCTTTAGGCCCTCATAATTTGGAACAACGATGTGCCAACCGTCATTTAATCCAGCTTGTGCTAAAATTTGTTTGAGCTGAGAACTGACAATAGCTTCTGGATTAGAGCCGATTTGGAATGCGTAGATGGAGCACAACTGACCCACTGGAATCTTCCGCTGCCTGGTATGAAAGAACCTTATTTGGATTTCCATTAAAAGGAACATAAACTGTAGTAACTATAGCGTTAGCATTATCGGAAGTGTCTTCTGAACGAACTAATAATTGGTAAGCTGCTTTGATCTTTTCAGGGATGATGATACCAGCAAAGAGTGTAGTCATCTAATGGGATTTTAAAATTGCTCCTACTGGCTGAGATTCATAACCTGCTAGAGGTTGATAAAAATCATCAACAGAAGGTACACAGGTAATTCTCTAGCATTTGAGCTATGGAAAGGAGCAGTTAAGAAAGATTGAAAAAATAAAGATGAGAAAAAAACCAAAATAGCTTCATGATTATGTTTAGTATTTTTAGTTGACTTGAGTTCAAGAAATCGAATAAAATAGGAAAATGAACTCAACTTCTAGCTCTACTGCTCACACCACCAATTGCAATTTTGTTGATACGGAACAATGAAACATGGAAATTGGTGTAGCTATGTACTGCATGCTTCACGCATGAAACACTCTCCATCTTTAAAAATATTATTTACAAGAGTTGAGCTTTAACACTTATTGCAGCTGTTTTTTCTTTCGAAGACTAAAAGTTCAACGCTTTCCTTTTCTTTTCACTCCAAGCTCTATATTTTCCTGAATGACAAGTCAAAGGGTTGCATATCAATGAGGATTTTCAAATTCATTTCTTGTTCATACGATGCTACCTATAAATTTGATTGGCTTCGAATAAAATATACGAATAAAAAACAAAACAACAATGAAGGAGGACTCGAGCATGGAATCAATTGAAAGACCTATCATCCGCTCGTAAAACCTTGACATAAGTAAACACGCGCAAATAATTCAATGCATCAGTGTGAAAATTAGCGGAGAAGTATTACAACTAAACGCGTCTCTATGTTATTTTAAGTAAAAGGGCAAATAAGCGCATTTGACAAAAACATTTCTGACACTTTGAGGGGACTTGTATTAATTGCCCAGTTCTCAAGTCGTATAATTTTCTTAACATATCATTATGCCATGTATTACAATTCAACCATTTACTTTACTCTAGTCTATTTTGGGAACCATGAAAATCATGTCATTTATTTTCTGTTTTACTGCTAAATTTCATGGGCAACTTCAATTGGAGACTGTATTCGACATTTCTTTCGTTTGTTATTTTTTATTTTTCATCTAAGATGTATTGTCTCTGCACAAAACTGGAGAACCAGATGCTAGGGAAAATATAAGCGCGATAGTTTCAGAATTTTCATTAAAAATTGTCATTATCTATTATGTGGCTTGAGATGATGACTACCTCGAACTCATCAAAAACCTAAAGAACAGTTGTATAGAAACAGAACTAAAGATATGCATAATTTGTATAATAATGAAAGGATTAAATTTGAATAGAAACTTTATTCTCTTCTCGATCTACTGAGATTCATTTTTTATTTGGAAAGATAATTTTAGACAGCCTAAATAAATAGAGCCTTCTTAACAATAGTATTCATTTATTGTAGAATCCTATGTGTTTCGTTTCTCATACCAGATTTCCAGATAACTGCTCTTAGATAAAAATACTTTTATCCTTTTGTGTTTCAATCGCTTTCATAACGGTGAGTAAATAAGGCTGTGATATTTATCAGTCTCAACTGGACCAAAAAGTTAGATTTGTAAATTCGTTCGATATTCTTGTTCTCAGAAACCAACTCCGCGTCTGTAGTGATTCTTTCGAAATTCCGATTCAGACAAGCGATTATTATTCTCCTTCTGCATAAAGCAAAGCGAACTTTAAAATTAGTCGCAAAAAGATAAATGGCCCATAACATCTTACGTGATTTTTGAAATAAGCTATAAAGAGTCTACAAGTGTGGTAGAAGTGAAAATAAGTTGGTCAAACCCAAGTTTCTGGGCTATTTCCTAATGGGAGCATAATCAGATAAAAGAAAATGATGAATTGGATATTAGCCATAGAATTTGAAGAATCTTTTGAAGAGTAAGGCTTGCAAAGGTATCAACAATGCAGTCTGATTAGTTAGAAAATAAAATGCCGAATGCTAGTCCATATTTTACCCGTCCAGGTAATGCTATACCAATTACTTCGCTGTAGCATGACCTCTCGGATCTCCCCAGCTATTCAGTTTTCCCCACGTTACAAGTAGTTACTACCGCACTTGGATTGAGACACAAAACTGAGAAAAAAATAAAACTCAATACGCGATGAAATAGGGTAATGTTTTTTAGAACTCAAGATTCAATTGTGACTCTTGCGGACTAGGCTCTGAGCAAAACCCTAGTTATATGAGATTCCTGTAACACCTTGAACCTATGGTATGAAATCACTCTTTGGAGCATTCCTTCAAACGCACATTCTTGAAACCAAAAAACACGCTTAACTCTACTTTGCTTTCCTATTATATGTCTTCACTTTAATCTTGTACTCCCTTGAATCAATTCTGATACATTCTTCATTCTCAACCTTCACTGTAACCACTTGTTTTGTAGCGTTCCTACATATAAAATTACATTTTTCTCGTGAGGGTTAGTTTTCATCATCAACAAAAAAAGGTACCCCAGATTTAAGGCATTTCGGTTAGCATAAGCACATAAATTACTATTACTTATTTATACTTGGCAACAAGATTCTTTCAATTCAATATATTCAAATTTCAAACCATGACTAAAAGGCTAAGTCTTTCGGAAAAAATAGCTCGTAAGCCTGCATCCAGAGCGTGTGTATTCTGTCATTCTAAGCATCTTCAATGTTCTAATGAGAGACCTTGTACAAATTGTATTAAAAGAAATATCAGCCATCAATGTGAAGATATTGTACGCAAGAGAGCAAAGTACATGAAAGTTGATCGGTCTAGAATAGAATCAGGGATTTCAGAATCCGAATCCGAATCAAGAAATAGTTCAATATTAGATAATCCTAATGGTAATTACAATAATATTAGAACAGAAATCGAACCTATTATAAAACAAGAGGACTTTTTTGAAGAAAATAGAATGCTCAACACTACGAATGACGTTCTTAATCGTATTTCAGGAGGAAATCAAGTGTTCGACTTAGGGCCAAAATTACAGGAACGAGATTTGAGTCCCAGCATCGACATATTCAACTCAAACTACTTAAATCAAGAATATTTAATGTTGGGAGATATAATTCTTCAATCAAAACCAACATCTCCGTCTCCTTCTTCCTCTTCCGAAATTCCATCAACTTATCCACCTAATTCCAATCGAAGTGTTAGCGGCGAAGAGACTATAGCTCCAAAAACTCTGTATCTGAGTAGAAGATATAAAGATTCAAGGCCATTTATTTCACTTGGATTCTCTAAAACTGACGACAATGATCTTCAACATACAGAACTTAATAGCATTCTTGAAACAGAACTTTCAGCTCAAGCTTTGACCCAAAACTTGAAAAAAATCCAACCCAATTATTCTAATACTCAGCTACTGCGACAAGATGACTTACAAAGAAGACTAGATCAAGGATATACAGAAAGTATATTAGATAATCGAATAGAGGGAAAAATTGATGTCCAGAATCAAATAATGCAAAATAAAAAATATTCTTCAACGGCGAAGTCTCAATTTGAGTATGTGAGTCCTTTAATGAGACATAACCTATATCAAAGAGTTCAAGATATCTATGCGAAAAATATTGTTGATTTTGACTATCCTCAGTCTTATCATCTGCTAACATTTTTCTTAAAACAGCGATTTCTGATGGATACTTTAACTGCGGAGGAAAAACATAAGAAAAGAGCAAATCTACTTGTTATTCTTAAACTTATCGCAAGTTACAGACCAACTTTTATCTCTGCTCATAAATCGCTTCTTAAGCCATATGATTTTCAACTACTCGAAATGTCATTTCAGCGTTCATTAATTGATTGCGAAAAATTATCTCAATTAAATCTGTCACCAACAATTATATGGCGTAGAACAGGAGAAATCGTGTCAATATCGGATGATTTATTGAGTCTTTTAGGATACAGTGGAAGAGAAATACTATCGAAAAGAACTTTTATAATGGAATTAATGTATGATGATGATTCAATAGTAAATTATTTCAAATTATTCAAATCAGTCGCAGTTGGTAATTTACATCTGACGATCTTCACCAAAAGCAAACTATTGAAAAGGAGTATATCTCAAAGTGAAAGCTATGAAGATAGAAAATATATCGAATTTTGCTCTGTTTGGACGGTCAAGCGTGACTTATTTGATTTGCCAATGCTTATTGTTGGTCAATTCTTACCCATTCTTCAACCAGCTGATGGTGTAAGGATGTATTAGGGGGAGATATGCTATGAGCTCTTATTTTAACAACCCCACTCAAATTGATGCGAACAAATAATTTTGCAAATCACCTTACCAGGTTGTCATGCGATTCTGATGGGGTGATTGAGTGACACCATAAAAGTTAATCTGACGATGAAGTGTCAATTATACAGCGACCTTAATGAATAGGACCATAATTAGAATGATTATTACAAAGTTTCGAATGACTTCTGAGTATAAAACGGGGTAAACTCGTCATTTCTTTAAGAATAGAGTTAGGAAAAACTAATTCACTCTCTTTGAATCGTACGAAATTTAAAGAACAAGTTATTTACTAATTATTAGTACCTAGCTTAAACTATTCCTTATTACAATATATTATATTAAAACAAAATGGCTGCTTTATCTAAACCAATGCAAACTTTACTCGCTGGCGGTATAGCTTATTCTATTGGTGCCTATTATATGTCTAATTATTACTATCAAAATTCCCTGTTAAGAAAGATCTTTGTTACTGCAAGCAAAGATTATGAAGATGTTAAAGTTGGCCATCACGCTTAAATAGATTTTAAGCTGAATTAATGAAACGCAAGTAATATATTTATATTGTAAACAAAATCAAAAATAAATATTCACCTAATTTTGGTTTATGTATTATGTAGAAAATCCGGGGGTTCCCTAGCCGTATCTTTCGAATCAGTTCTAGAGGATAATTTTTTGTCCTCGTCTTCTGGAACGTAACTCTTGAAGAAGGTGACATGAGTTGATTTGTAACTGATTACGCACGTGACAAGAGACTATTCCATCTGCGAATGGAAAGGTGTTCATTAGAGTTACGTGCAAACCATGGGGTTAAGAATATCATGAAATTTAATGATGTTCTAATTAATATCATCAAACAGGCAAACTAAAGAGCCTTCCAATTTTGCAAAAGGTAGTCAGCTTATCTATACATAAAATGTATTCCCTACGTCAGGAGTTCTAGCCCTCGTCATAAACCTCAATAATAAGCTGAAATTCAAAAACGGCTTAAGCCCGCATCAGAACAATAGTTGAAATTATTATATGGAAGAAAAGGACTGCACTAAGCCAAGATTAAGAGAAAATTGACAGTCGAGCTAATAAATGTGACCTCTTAACCACCATATTTCGTCAGGAAGAATCTGATTTGATGGCACTCAAAAAATTTCCAGTGAATTATTTTGATGATTGACCTAATAAAAAGAAATTGAGAAGAATTAACAATTCCTTTGCTCAGATTTTATCAGTGCGGCGGATAATAATTTCAATACAAAAATATTCAGATAATCCATGAACCCTTCAAGCAATTTCCCTATATGGTAGTCATGTACAAACTATTTGTATTACCGGGCTATTTGCATAACAGGTATAAGGTTTGATGGACAATTACGACACTAAATTTGCTCTGATGGTTGACAAAACAGATGCGATCAATACACGAATTTCCTGCACTAAAGATCGCACTTATGCTCAAGATTTAAAGTAGGTCAATGGCAGCACGGCATTTTGGGGTTTTTATGTGTGGAGCCGTCCATTTTTTAAGGGCGGATCGTTCGAATTACTGCATTTTAAAAAAAAGAACGTCTTCACTAGATCGCAACTAGTGAAAAAAAACCTGCCTCGTATTCTTTTTCGCACTGTGGCATTGCTTTGTTTAAATCTAAGGTAACTTTACCAGTGCAATGCCGCCCAAAAAAAAAGAGACCAAATCAATATAAATTGTTGTTTCATATATAAGTAAGCTTAGTTATTGGAGAAATTGGATCGAAATTTAAACTCTAGAAGTGAATAGATTAAGTCAATTTTTTTTCCTGGAGTAGTTTAATACTTTTTAATAGTTTTGTTTGACGCATTAGAATTTATTCGAAATTTTTTGCAAGTGGAGAATTTAAACTAAGAAAAAGGAAAAGAGATTCAATTTATAAGATTTTATTCTCCATTGAAAGTTTTCGTTTCGTGTTGTTGTAAGTATGACGTTTGAAAAAGTAACTGATGCTACAGAAGTATCAGCTTCAGGGGTAGATAGTTACAGATATCTCAATCAAGTAAGACATAGTGTAACTGGTGACGATTATGATAGTGAGTATTCAGGATCAGATATTGAATCTTCGATAGGTCCTCGTAGGAATGCATTCAAACGATTTGTTGATACATTTAAACCTATCGACCTCGAAGAAGATGGGATTGATACCACGGATATGACAGAAATGGAAAAATCTATTTATGCTACTGCTAAACATCCTTTAGCAAGAAGACTTAAATCAAGACATTTACAAATGATTGCTATCGGTGGTGCAATTGGTACTGGTTTATTTGTTGGTTCTGGTTATGCATTAGCTCTTGGAGGTCCTGCTTCTGTTCTTATTGGTTATTCTTTAGTTGGGTTTTCTATGTTCTGTGTCGTCATGGCACTTGGTGAACTTTCAGTTCAATTCCCAGTTTCTGGTTCTTTCAATGCTTTCTTTTCAAGATTCCTTGAGCCAACTTGGGGTTATGTTCTCGGTAACTTGTATGCATGTTCTTGGTTGATTTCTTTACCTTCAGAATTGGTGGCTTGCTCTATGACGATTCAATACTGGAATACTAGCGTTAACCCTACAGTTTGGGTGGCTATTTTTTATGTTGTTATTGTGTCAATCAATTTATTCGGAGTTAAAGGTTATGGTGAAGTTGAATTCGTCTTATCGTTTATAAAAGTGATTGCTGTTATTGGATTCATCATTACTTCTATTTGTATTATTTGTGGTGTTGGTGACCAAGGATATATTGGTGCTCGTTACTGGCATAATCCTGGCGCTTTTAATCATGGATTCAAAGGGGTTTGTTCCGTCTTCATTTCTGCTGCCTTTTCATTTGGTGGTTGTGAATTAGTTGCTTTAGCAGCTTCCGAAACAGAAAATCCAAGAAAATCATTACCAAAAGCTACCAAGCAAGTCTTCTGGAGAATCACTATCTTTTATATTGTAACTGCAATCGTTATCGGATTCTTAGTTCCTTATGATAACCCAAGTTTATTAAATGGCAATTCTTCAGAAGATATTGCTTCATCACCATTTGTTATTGCTATTGTTCAAGGTGGAATAAAGGTTTTACCTCTGATAATGAATGCAGTTATTTTAGTTGCAGTTGTTTCAGTTGGTAATTCTTCAGTTTATGGTTGTTCTCGTACTCTTGCTTCTCTTGCCGTTCAAGGTTTAATTCCTAAAATTTTTGCCTACATCGATCGTGAAGGTCGTCCAATGGCTGCCATTATGTTTACTAATGTAATTGGTTTACTTTGCTTCCTTGTTGCTTCAGAGAATCAAAGCGTTGTTTTCACATGGTTATTTTCGGTTTGTTCGTTGGCATCTTTCTTTGTTTGGATTGGTGTCTGTGTTACTCACATCAGATTTAGAATGGCACTTTCCGCTCAAGGAAGATCACTTGACGAAGTTGCCTTTGTTTCTCCTATGGGTATTTACGGTTCGATTGCTGGCTCAGTAATCCTTGTCTTAATTGTTATGGGTGAAATTTGGGTTTCAGTTTACCCAATTGGTTCGGATGGTGCCGACGTTACTCAGTTCTGGCAGAATTGTCTTTCTTTGCCTTTGAGTATTGTGTTGTACGTAGCTCACAAGACATACACTAGAACTTGGAATGTACTTTATATTAAATTAACTGATATCGATCTTGATACTGGTAGAAGAGACATTAATGTTGAATTATTGAAACAAGAAATTGCAGATGACAAAGAAGAATTACGTCAAAAGCCATTTTACTACAGACTTTACAGATTCTGGTGTTAAAGTCACTGCATACAAATAAATATATACAAAGCGGGAAAGAATGAATAAATAATTATTAATAATGAAATGATGTGTAAGAAAAGAATAATAGTATTAGTACATAAAGTAAGACAGACTTTTCAGTAATTATTTTGAACTTTCGCACGACTTGAATCATAGGTGCATATTTTGGTGTAAAACAAACCTAAACAAACAACTAAAGTATTGAAACGGTTCAAACTCCTTTTATAAAACCAGCAAAGTTGGAAAATCTCATTTCATGAATGAAATGAAATCATTGTACATTGTAGTGCAATCGTACTCCCCTAAACTCTTAAATCAAAGAAGTCCTCAAATAAAATTCAATCATTCCAACGATCTACATCTCTATATAGTATCTAGCTTAGCTCCCTTCAAAGAATACGTCCTAAAGCTATTGTCATCGAAGGGATATAAACGTATTGTACTAGTTCCACAATTCCTTGAATATGAAGATTTTTTCAAAATTATGCAATTTCTTGGTTCTGTCGAATACAATTCTTATCCTGCTGATTATCTGTTTGCTCATTCTTCTTACTATCAAGATAAGTCCAATTCTGATGGGCCCGGAGAGTTTAAATTAAAATTAAATTATGAACTTGTTATCTTATGCTGGGATACAAGCTTTAACGGAAATCCTTTAGCTAGAAGTAGTATATTACTTCAACAAGTATTAAGGATTATTAGTTTAGCTCATGGCGGTCTGTTGGTTGTAATTGATTATGACAATCACGATTACTTTCACTCTATTGAAGGCATTCATAACTTACTGCAACATATATTTCCTCTGCTGTCTGGTGAATACCCTGATCCTACTCCAGTTTATCTTGCCAACTCCATGTATCGGCTTGTATTCCCACTTGGGTGGGATTCTTGGTCAAAAATTAATTTGCTAACATCATCAGCTTTACTATATAGAGAGGATTCTGGCAAATCATTGGTAAACGAGGAGGACTTTGAAAATATTTACAACCTATATAAAAACGTAATTGATTCGTCTACAACGGAGCACAAAATTTCGATATCCAAATTAGTAAACTATCTTAATCCTCAGAAGGATGCCACCATCAAGAAATCTGATCTTTCCCCAAATAATTCAAAATCTTTCAATCAGATTCTTCAAGAAATTTCATCAAATGCATATCAATCTAGCATAAAGTCTTGAAATCAAGGAACTTATCTGTTGCCTAATGATATCTAATTCAATACTCCCTTGCAATATATGGTTCAGGAGACTTTCGCTGCACAAATTTTGCTTTGTGATTTTCCACCAAGTCCTGCATGTTTGGAAGATGTCTGTTTGTTCATCACAAAGTCAAGGCTTAATATGAAGTCAACGTTTTGAGACCTTTTGTGATGAAAGCAATCTTCCTTATTGATTTATGATGACTACTAACATACTGGAAGATCCTTTATTGCTAACTACTGCTAGATTGTCTATTTCAAATACTTGTCCAGATGGCACTAGTTTGAAGGATCCGCGACTAGAAGTGGTAGAATTTCTTCAATCGGAGAATCAAAGTCGTAGAGATTCAGTGCTTCTGTTCGAGGAAACAGAAGAGTTATCAAAGCCGCAAGATAATTCTATTGCTTCCATGGATTTCAATGAAGCAATGGAATCATTTGGCAACAAATCTACCAAAAGAAGACGTTCTTCTGTACAATCTATCTCATCAGTCGTTACGAAGCCAAAAGAAAAGATTCACAAGAGAAAGTTGAAAAAACTCAACGCAGTTCCAGGATTTGAATTGAAAAATTCAGCAAATACTCTGAAAAGTGTTTCAATGCCTCAATTACGTGATTTAGTTATTAGTATTTTAAATCCTCTTCCAAAAATGAAATTGTCATGGATTAATACGATATGCCCCGAGCAGATGAAGAAGGTAGTTGTTTGCTTTGTGCCAGGCCTCGAGGCTGAAGATTTCCAGTTACCAGATTCAGATGATAAGTTCTCAGAACTTTCTGCTCTTGATAAAATTTCAGAATTATCTTTTTTCAATGATAACTTTAAACATATATTACGAACATCAGCTCCAGGTACGAAGGAATCTTTGTACCTGTCATACAATGCTTTCACCCATACACCATTGACCTCAAAGGAAAAGAAGGATATGATTAATGAACTGAAGAGTAAGAAAATATCTTTGTGGGACCTTCTTTTAGATCTAAAAAAAATGATTAGTTACAATTATCCCATTCACAGTGAAACGTTATCTACACTGGATGCTGATGGAAACGAAGACGATGACGAGCTTATAGAGAAATACGAGGGATTCCTTGAAACTGCTAAATTTGATCATGAAGGTTCTCATACATTTGCATTGGATTGTGAGTTCTGCAAATCAGTAGACAGTCAAGTTTTGACAAGAATTTCTATCGCAAACTTTCAAGGTGATGTTGTACTTGATAAATTGGTAAAACCTAAAGAGGAAATTATAGACTATGTTACCAAATACTCAGGAATAACAGAAGAAAAATTAATAGGGGTTACAACAACTCTAGAAGATATACAAAAAGAAGTTCTTGAAATAATATCAAGTCATGACATTCTCATCGGCCATTCCTTGGAATCTGACTTAAAGGTTTTAAAAATCAAACATCCAAGAATTATAGACACCGCGCTAATATATGAACATCCAAGAGGTCCACCTTCTAGGCCCTCACTCAGATGGTTAGCAGAAAAATACTTGCAAAGAAGCATTCAGCAAGGAGAGAATGATAATTCAGGTCACTCATCAATCGAAGACGCTCAAACATGTATGGATTTAATCAAATTAAAACTTCAAGAAGGTTTACATTTTGGAAAGAATATGAACGAAATGTCTATATTTGAACGATTGAATAAAGCCGCTAAATCACCAATCAAATCTTTGACTATCGATTATACGCCAGTTCTGGAATGGTTTGCCGCACAATCTGAGGAAGATTGTAATTTTGTGAAGAAGGAGCAAATTAGCAATGATGATGAGGTTATTGACATCCTTACCCAAGAAAGTTATGCTGATTATGATTTAACTATTTTGAGGTTAAGAGAATTGGAACTTTTCAAAGGATGGAGTCCAGTTCCTTCCAATTATCAAGGTTTAGTTGGCGCAGAAGAAAGTAAGGAAGTTATTACCGACAAGAAGAGCATATTAAATAGATTAAGCAATAGACTCGGGGACATCTATAAACTGATACCCGAAGGGACAGCTTTTATAATTACTTCAGGTCAAGGAGATCCTGTTGAAATGATTAAACTACAAAAAATTAGACAACAATTTCAAGAATTGCAACGCAGAGGAGATGATCTCAGTCAAATACCACCTGAGAAGAGTTGGGATTTTGATAAATCTGTCTTATTGCAAGAGGCTGTTACTAAAGCTAGAAAAGCCATATCATTCATAACTTGCAAGGCAAACTCTGAATGTAATAGTAATGTATAATATATCACGTTTCAATATCCAAATTCAGTAGAGCTTGTTTTAGAGCCTGATGTAGAGGCTCAAGTAACCAAAGCTACAAATAAAGTAAGTTATGTTGACATCATAAATTCTTTTCACTTTTCACTATATATGTAGATTGCGGTGACCTATATCTTTTGTTGATTAATTTTAATCTTCATCCTCACCCTCGAATTTGGCTAATAAAGACTTGGATAAATTATCTTTGGATTCAAAAGAAGAACCAGTTTCGGATACCTCTTTTTGAGTCGAGTGATCAATGATTGGAACTTCTTGGTAGTATTTCCAACTATTCAAGTCCAAAATATCAGAATCAAGTTTCACAATTGGATTGTTATTAGAATTAACAAAAATCTTGCGCCATCCCTTAACATTTTCGAAGCTATTATTTTGTGAGGCATAAATCCAGGTTGTAGCGATATTATTATCGGAAGAAGATGGTCTGTTACTCTTAAGCATGCTAATTTTATGTAAATTTACAGGAAAAAAAGAACCTAGAAATAAATATTTATTGGGTATATATTTATATACATGCGACTGACTTCAAAGTTATCCTTAGAAGTTTATATGTAGAGTTTATTAGTTGAATTGCGGGACTTCTCATTTTATTAGCATATCGCATTTTTCGAACCGCAATGCAATGCGGAGATAGAATGAAATCAAGGTTATTCTGTAGAGTGGAAAAGCGATGTGACATACATTTCTGTCAAGAATGAGAATTACCCCTTTGAGACGATTTCTAGGCACAGAATAGCAAAATAGAATCGGGAATAAGAATTGCTAAGATTAACTTACACACATTGTTTCAATTTTGACCATCATTAATTTCCATCAGTCTTCATACTAAATTTATCAGATTTGTGATAAAATCCAGAAAACTAGTTTCGTTGCTATGTGTTCTAATGAAGAACCAAAATAGTTCAATTATGAATGATCTGGTTCTCCTGATGGCTGTGTTTGCACATGTGCATGTTCAGTATCCCTGTCCAATGAAATATGCAGCGCTTGTTCAACTTGATCCAGTTGCAAGTTTTGTTGAAATTGCCTTTGTTGTAACAGTAATTGTTGTTGTCGTTGCCTAAGTTCTCTTTGCTTTTTGAGAGCTTTCAGCTTTGCATTTTCTAATTTTTTTCTAATTTCTTCCCTTCTGAGCTTTTCTCTTTTCATCTTTTGATCATACCATTTGATCATTTGCCTAGGTTTCACTCCATAAATTATTTCATATTCACAAAGTGAACAACAATTAGCTATATGTTTGTGAGGATCTAAGTAAGGATATGAATCGTATTGCTGGTGTAAATTTTGCTGCTGCTGTTGTTGCTGTTGAAGTTGTTGTTGTTGTGGTTGCAGTTGTTGCAGTTGCTGTTGCGGTTGCAGTTGTTGCAGTTGTTGCAGTTGTTGCAGTTGTTGCAGTTGTTGCAGTTGTTGCAGTTGTTGGGCTGCACCCTTCTTTTTCTTCTTTTTCTTCTTTTTACTGGATTGATTGTCTCCAGAGAGCTGCACTACTTTTTGTGAATTTATATTTCCAGCATTAACCTTAGATTGAAGACTCAAAAGTCGGAGTTTCTCTTCTACATTATTATGGGTTGGAATAAGCTGTCCATTGTGATCATATTCAAATGTAAATTCACAAGACGGCCCATCAATATCATCCTCAAAGTCGTATTGATTATTGAAAACCGTTCTTCTTTGCCCATCGGCATCTCCAGTAGTATTAACCTCCACTTCAATGTGATGAGTAGGGCGGTATTCACTAAAAATAGAATCTTGAATTTCGTTAATATCATAATCTTCTTGGTCATACTCATTGCCATGGTACTGACAGTTATGACTATGACAATCTTGTTCTCCTTCGTCATCACATACCAATTGCCCAGTTCCTTCATGCAATCCTTCCTCATCCTTGGTATCGTAAAGTGAGAAACCTCCTTGCTTATTCATGTAATTGGATTTAAAGATTTCAACTATCTTATTCTGTAGGAAATTTATTTCAGATTCTTTCAAAAGAGAATTCTTATGATACTGACTATCTGAAATTTCGTTAGATGCATCTTCTATCCTATCTTCTATTGTTTTTGCACTTGAAGTTACTTGTCTGTTTTTCAATCCTGATTCTTCAACTACTTCTTCCATTCCTTTGCGTAATTCTTCCAGATCCCGAGCAAATTCCGAGGAAGCTTTCTCAAGAGCTTCTAAAAGACTGTAGTTGAATATTGGTTGTGAGTTGCTATTACTTATTGATGACATATCTTCTTTTGGAAATGGCAGAAAGTTCTCTTCATCTTCAAATTGCTTTCCTATTGCTCGCAGCCATGAATCGTAGTGTTTTGACACCAAATCAAAAAGACTCTGTGGATCTAGTTTGGATTTAGATTGGTTCGGGTTATTATTTATTTCAATTGGATCATCTTTGTCACTTGTACTCAGTTGATCATGATCTTGGAAGTTGCAAGCATTGTCATTGGAGACCGATTTATCCAAGCTTTCGCTGCCTATAGTATCTGATATCGGCATAAAATCCACATTTCCACCGGAAACAATTCGTTCTTCATCACCAGATAGAGATTTATTATTTCCCATGTCAAGGTTATGCTTCTGATACTAAGTCCATAATTTATCTTCTCCAATCTACATGCCAACTTTTAAGAGCCTAAAAAATTTCAGTAAAGTTACACAAAATTGGATCATAAAGAGAGAAAGTACCGTAAGACTCTCTTGAGGTAGTTAACTACTGTTAATACTGTAGAGGTAGATAATTATAACTAATACAAATCTTCAGTGCATTGGATTTTTATTAGTAAGTGGGATTCATTGAATTTTTATTGCAAGTAGAATTCAATTTAAAGGTAAATGTCTATAGAAGAAAATTTAAGTGGGATCCCAATGAGGAGATTTTGAAAAGTAAGAAAACACAATTTTAGATTGTTTAGAGTGTAACCTAACTTATATATGATTTATAAAATAGTTAATTTAATCCCTCTTTAATGTTCTTTGCTTTTCGGCATTCTGAACCACTTTTTCATCAACAAACAATCCTTTACGTCTTCTGATTCCATTCATATATCTTCTTGCAACGTTCTCACGTTCTGCGAATTCTCCTAATTCTTCTAACTCTTCTTCAGTATGAGGTACCCAAAATGGATCTATACCCAATACATCAAACCCGTCAAACACAAGTTGAGGACTAGCAGCTCCAGATGTTTTCTTTCTAATATCGTCGGAAAATCCGAATGCTTCGATGACTGGAATTCTAGCTTCAATGGTAAAAAAGGGAGTTCCTTCTTTCATTTCTTCAGATATAATCGACCCTCCTCTTTTTTGCACAACTGCATATACTTTACCTAGCACTTCAGCAGTTGCTTGAATATCACAAGTATACATTGCTAAATACAACCTAGGTCCCTTTTTTAAGAAACTTTGGTGGATCAAATCTCTAGTAGTGGTTATTATTTTACCAGCAATATTTACTGGTACTTCTTCATCTTCATTTAAATCATTCACTTGAACATTGACAACTACAAGCACTCCGAGAAGTTGCTCGGCTGCGAGTGGACCTTCATTAGTAGCTAATTGAAACCCATTCAAAACGTTCGCTTCATAAGGAAACTTTTTAAAATTCTTATCATCATCAAAAATTCTCCTAAAGTGTTTACTTCCGTTCGATTCTATCAACATGTTTGGTCCAATACGTCTAGGCCCAAAACTTATCATATTGGAAGCAAAAGCTTCCACGTCTGCAAATTTTGTTGCCTGTAAGATGGAATTTAAATCTACTTCCCGCAATTTATTAATAAGCAATTCTTTAAACTTGGTTACATCAACCTTATTACGTATAATTTCGGATATGGCACTTTCATTTTCAGTTAAAAACTGAACTAGTTTCTCAGGTAAAGAATATACTTCAAAACTAAGGTCTATTCCTCCTAAATTGGAACCTTCAGTTTCAACACCATTACACTCATCTTCTTCTTGATGAGTACTTTCTCCAGTGATACTTTCTCTAAATGGAATGACAGGTTCCTTCACAGTTACTTCACAACCCTTCGCAAATCTTTCCTGTAAATCTTTTAAACACCTTTCAAGATGAAGTTCACCTGCTACACACATGATAAGTTCACCTGAATCATCATCGACGTACCATTCTAGCACTGGGTCTGCATGTGCTAATTTTGTTAATCCGTTCTCAAGTCTCTCTAATTTACTAGGGTTAGTGGGTTCGATAGCTATTTTCAAAATCGGTTTATTATGGATTAAGGTTGAAGTGGATGCTAAATTTAAATAGCATTTGGATGGATTATGATCATTTGAACATATTGTAGCATTTTTTAATGGGATATTCTCCAATCCAACTACCCCGACAATATTCCCTGCTGGAACAGAATTCATTCTCACAAATTCTCTACCCATAATAAGAAACAAATCCTTAATTTCAACGTCTGTTGTAATTTGCTTAACATTGGAAGGATCTGAATTTGGTAAGGAGGGATCATATTTTGGTCCTATCACTGTTATAATTTGGCCCTTTGACAAAGTTCCAGAAAAGACACGAGTAAAAGCAACCAAGGTTTCTGGACTCAATGGTTCGTCTTGTTCAGATAATAAAGTCTCAAAATCGTCATCTTCCACTTCCCACTCAAACGGATCTTTGGAAGTTGAAGGGATTATTTCAAATTCATCTTTCACTGTTTTTTCATCTACTAACAAAGCTGCAGCTTCAGATGCCTTTCTAGCCAATTCCCTGGCTTTTCTAGATCTTTCCAAAAGTTGATCTGCAGTAATGGCGGCATTCGTAGCACCATCAGATTCCTTGGGAAGTTCCTCATCAGGTATAGAAATCATTTTCGAAACATATGCAATAGTATTGATTTCGGAATTAGATGAATCACACGTATAAAGTGCTGTTTCCAAATCTTTGTCGATGCAACCAGAGCCAACTGGTTCGTCTCTAATTTTATATACACATTCTTCAAGAATCTCATCCATTCTATCATTTTGAGATTGCACTGGACTTGGTAGTTTGTCAATTACAGAACCCAATAATGCATGACTTAATGGAATCCATTGAGTCATTACCAGGTTTAATAAATTCTTATAATCTTTTGACCTTAAATCTCGAGGTGTTACCTTAGCCCCTAATTTTTGTATTATTTTTTCCAATTTTTCCTGATCTCTCTCAATAAGACAATTTTCATATACGGCCCATATCTGCTCTAAAATTAACGATACAAATAAAGGTTTTCCATTTTTGTTCTTCAACTTCTTTCCAGGGATAATCTTCTTGTTTTTCATATCGAGAAAGAAATCTCCCCACAAAGTTTTCATCAATACTTTATGGGAAAATCCTAACTTTGAAGCGTAAACTTTGGCAAAAGTATTTATAGAAAAACCCCAACCATCCATAGCTGAGGTGAAAATAACGTTATTTTTCTCTGGGGCAAAGTAAATATCTTCATCATCCTTTTCAACATATTCTTCCGTTGAACCACTTTCTCTCCAAAGCAAATCATCTTCCATTCTTTCACCTGCAAAGAAGGATCCTATCACTGAATTGACTTGTTCAATGACTCTTGATAAATGATGATAAGCTTCCAATGGAGATAGCTTCCATTCAACAATTAACCTATCAATCTTGTTAATAACAAGAATTGGTTTTAATTTATCAACCCAACACTGTCTTAAAACATTCACAGTTTGAGAACAAACTCCTTCAATAGCATCAACTATAACCACTGCTCCATCACAGAGTCTTGATGCAGTTGATACTTCAGAAGAAAAATCAATATGTCCAGGTGAATCTATAAGATTTATCAAATACTCGGTAGTAACTGGACTGGTCTCTCCTGGTAATTGTTTCAAAATTTTGAAATAAAGTGAAATAGCAGATGCTTCCATAGTAATTCCTCTTGATTGTTCGTCCTCACGAAAATCCAAATACCGTACTTTACCGGCCATTCTTTGAGAAATTATACCATTTGTTGCCAATAATGAATCACTTAAACTGGTTTTACCATGATCAACATGCGCAAGAATACAAATATTTCTTATGGAAGAAGAATTCAGTTGAAGCTTGGATATTGTCTCTTCAGATAGTCTCATTAGTATTATCTTCTTTAAGTATTATTTAAGTTCGATAAGCCAGTGAAATATGAATTTGTAATAGATGTTTGGTGACTGAACTATTTCTACAGATGCAGATAGACTTCAGATGTAGTTATATGCAGCACCGCTTTTGCAACTTTTAAGTGAGAAGATGAGTGGATTCAAAATGGAGAGTATGAGAGTCTGAAAATTTGAGATCAATTACATTAGAAAAGGAAGACAGACTAAACCAGCGACTATACTATTAGATGAATAACTTTGAGTGTCCGTTATGTTATACTCCTTTAAGACAGCATCTTTTACAATCACAACTAGCAATAATCGCATGCCCTAATGAGAAATGTATATATCCTTTCAATCTTAGTATGGAAGAGCTCAAACAACGCGATTTAATTTTTGAAGTTACTACCAATGAGATAATGAATGGAATGAAAGAGAAATTGAAGAATGCAGAAATTGACTTGAGAATAGCAGAATTTATAAGTAAAGAAGATAAGGACATATGATGACTTTAAGCTAAAATACGCAGAGAAAGTTTAGCTGAAAAGATTATTGGTCATGGATAGTTAACTAGAATCTGTTTTGTCTGTTCTGCAATCCATCCCTGTTCCCTCTATCTATGGGTTATATAAACCACCCCGCTCCATACACGCACAATGTATGAACTACGAATGAATCACTTTCGCAGTATACCGGAAAATAATGGACAGTGATTGAAATTTTATTCATACATTCTTAAAGTAGCAAGTAATATCTCCGAGTATAGTGTACTTCCGAACATCACTAGTAAACCAGAATTCTCCAAAAGTTCAATAATTAAACTAGTTTAATACTAAGATCTTGTTTTATTTTTATAACAATACCGTTTGTAGCTGGCTAACCAACCTTTGATATAGTCATGAATGAATAATAATGCTCATACTTCGACCCTTCTTCTCCGGGTAAGTACGTGCATTTGTCCAAATTCCAACTATTCCATTGACTTTTGACAACTTGCCAATCAACAATTTATCTCTACTCTTCCATTAAATAACCAATTTAATACATCAAATTACTAGTTTCGATTCAGAGCCTCTGAACTTTTGTCTTAGGAAGTACACACCCTCATATATATTTACGTACTTGTATAACCAAAGAATTCTATATAAATTTTCAACATCAGACAAACTCCCACAAAATTTTAGCGAAAGGTAATCGATTTCAAGATTAACATAATTTAAAGTGCACAACATAAAGACTAACTGATCTACAATTTATCAAAACAAATAATCAATTTCACATATATAATGTCTAATAGGTATGTACCGATCCACTCTTGAACGGATAAAAATCTAAGTTTACCAATTAAATGTTGGTAGTCTTGACTTCAGAATGAAAGCTTGTACATTTTCACTTTCTTGAATTCGGTTTTCATATAGTCTCACATACTAACCATATTATAGCGATAATTGGAAACAAAGTTTAAATATCCCAGTTAAGGATAACAGACCTCAAACAGAAGATGTTTTGAATACAAAGGGGAAATCTTTTGAAGATTTCAATTTAAAAAGAGAATTATTAATGGGTATTTTTGAAGCTGGATTTGAAAAGCCTTCTCCTATCCAAGAAGAATCTATTCCAATGGCTCTTGCAGGTAGAGACATTTTAGCCAGAGCTAAAAACGGAACTGGTAAAACCGCTTCATTTGTAATTCCATGTTTACAACAAATCAAACCAAAAGTAAATAAAATCCAAGCACTTATTTTGGTACCAACAAGAGAATTAGCATTACAAACTAGTCAGGTAGTAAGAACTTTAGGAAAACACTTGGGAATCCAATGTATGGTCACAACCGGTGGTACATCGTTGAGAGACGATATTGTTAGATTAAAAGATCCAGTTCATGTTTTAGTGGGAACTTTAGGTAGGGTTTTAGATCTTGCCCTGAGACATGTGGTAGACTTTTCAGAATGTCCTTTATTTGTAATGGACGAAGCAGATAAAATGCTCTCAAGAGAATTTAAAGGTATCATTGAACAAATTTTAGAATTTTTCCCTGCAAACAGACAATCTTTATTATTCTCTGCCACATTCCCATTAGCAGTTAAATCGTTTATGGATGAGCATTTGAATAAACCTTATGAAATTAATTTAATGGACGAATTGACCTTAAGAGGTATAAGTCAATTCTATGCTTTTGTTGAAGAAAAACAAAAATTACATTGTTTAAATACTTTATTCAGCAAGTTGCAAATAAACCAATCCATTATCTTTTGTAATTCAACAAATAGAGTTGAATTATTAGCTAAAAAGATTACAGAATTGGGATATTCATGCTACTATTCCCACGCCAAGATGCCTCAACAAGCAAGAAATAAAGTATTTCACGAGTTTAGACAAGGAAAAGTTCGTAATTTAGTTTGTTCAGATTTATTGACCAGAGGTATTGATATTCAAGCGGTTAATGTTGTTGTTAATTTTGATTTCCCCAAGACTGCTGAAACCTATTTACATAGAATCGGTCGTTCTGGAAGATTTGGTCATTTAGGTTTAGCCATCAACTTAATGAGTTGGAATGATCGTTATAACATGTACAAAATTGAGCAAGAATTAGGTACCGAAATCAAGCCTATTCCTGCTGTTATCGATAGACACTTATATGTTGCTGAAAATGAGGATGCAGTACCAAGACCCTTCAAAATTGATGAATTGCCAAAAGGTAATGAAACTCAAGTCAAGGGATATGCTTATCATGGTCAGCCAGAACTTGAAGGAAAGAAAGGCATCCAGTTCAACAGTCGCAACCACTGGTGCCTCCACACCACCAGCAACAACAACAACACCAGCAACAACAACAGCAACATCAACAGCAACAACAGCAACAACAACAGCAACAACAACAACCTACTCCACAGCAAATAATACCACAGCAACCTATCCATGGCTATCCTAACGGTCAATATCCTCCTCAGCTTCATCAAATTCCTCCTCAATTTGCACATCCGCAGTATAGCCAATACCAACAACAACCTATACAACAATTCCAGCAGCCTCACCCATAAGTGTTTGCAAAACTGTATAAAGCTTATGAGTAAGGATAGTATTAAAAAAGAAAAAAAAACATTAAAAAAACCAGAAAAAACATTGAAAATACCAAAGTTATATAAAGAATGAAAGAAAACAAATTGAATTATAAATGAATACTGTGATTTTCTATGCAAGAGAGAGAATTTGAGCTATTTGATGAGCTCCCGCCAGCATATGCTATGCTGAAGACCAGTATGAAAACAGATGCAAATTATTATTGTAATTGAAATATTTTAAATTATCATGCATTTATACCTTTTAGAACTTCGTATCTAGAGACACCAATCTTTTTGAAGAAATACTTAAATCTGAAAAGAAATGGCGTATACTTTTGTCTACAAATTGAGCAAACTACTTATTACGTATGTTAGCCTAACCATAAAGTATGATGACTATATCAACAAAATTTCAGAATAAAGAAGAAAATTAAAAAAAAATAAAAAAAACACTTCGTAGCTAGATTTGATCCATTATTCAATTAAGAAAAGTTGAGTTAACAATCGATAACATATTTAGTTTAATAATCAATATTGCTATGAATATCAACCTGTAGTCACATGATCGATTGAAGAAAACGTGAGATGTGAATTTAACAATTACTTCGCATCTGTCTTGCTTTATCTGCAGCACCTCATTGAAAAATTTTCTAATATGTGACTCTGGATTGATTAAGTAATAGGCAGCTGATTTCAGTTACAGTGGGGATTTAAGTTTAGGTCTTCACCTTAAGGACAAGAAGCGATTTTTTCTCTCTTTTTTTGATCTTTCTGCCTCTTTCAGTTTCTAAAAACATCTGCATCACAATTGTGTAAATCTCTTTTTGAGGTTAACTTCATATATTTAAATATATATATAAATATATATATATATTCTTCCATTTAGGACAAGTGCTTTCATTTTATCTTCGGAATGTGTGGAATCTTAGGTATAGTACTTGCTAACCAACAGCAAAATGTTGCAGCAGAACTTTTTGAAGGTGCTATGTTTTTACAACATAGAGGTCAAGATGCCGCAGGGATAGTTACTTGTGGTAATAGAGGACGTTTCTACCAATGTAAAGGTAATGGCATGGCCAGAGATGTATTCACTCAAAACAGAATGAACAGTTTAGTTGGTAACATGGGTATCTCTCATTTACGTTATCCTACTGCTGGTTCGTCTGCTGGAAGTGAAGCCCAACCATTTTATGTCAATTCTCCTTATGGTATTTCCCTCTCTCATAATGGTAATTTGGTCAACTCGGTTGAATTACGTAAATATTTGGATGAAGTTGTTCACAGACATATCAATACAGATTCTGATTCTGAATTATTAATCAATATGTTTGCAGCGGAATTAGAAAAATCCCATAAATCCCGTGTTAACAATCAAGATTTATTCCTGGCTTTAACTGGTACCATGCAAAAGATTAGAGGGGCTTATGCTTGTATTGTAATGCTTGCAGGATATGGTATCATTGGATTTAGAGATCCAAATGGTATTCGTCCTTTATTGTATGGTGAACGTACCAATAAAGATGGAGTTAAAGATTACATGTTAGCCTCTGAATCAGTAGTTTTGAAAGCTCACGGTTTTCAAACATTCCGTGATGTTAAGCCTGGTGAAGCAGTTATCATTTTAAAAGATGGATCGGAACCAGAATTCCGTCAAGTTATCAATCCAAGTGTATTTGCTCCAGATATTTTTGAATATGTTTATTTTGCAAGACCAGATTCAGTTTTAGATGGAATTTCAGTTTACCATTCAAGACTTGAAATGGGTAATAAATTAGCCGATAAGATCGTTGAAACTTTCAACACCCTGATTAAGGATATTTCTAAATTTATTGATGTTGTTATTCCAGTACCAGATACTGCTCGTACTTCAGCTTCTCAATGTGCTGTTCAATTAGATTTACCATATCGTGAAGGTTTTGTTAAGAATCGATATGTTGGTAGAACATTTATAATGCCGGATCAAAAGGAACGTCGTTCTTCTGTTCGTCGTAAACTTAATGCAATGGAATCCGAATTCAAAGATCGTTCAGTTTTACTTGTTGATGATTCAATAGTAAGAGGAACTACTTCAAAGGAAATTGTTGCAATGGCTAGAGAAGCAGGTGCTAAAAAAGTTTATTTTGCTTCTTGTGCTCCACCAATTAGATATAACCATATTTATGGTATTGATTTAGCTGATACTAAAGCATTGGTGGCTTTCAATAGAAATGAACACGAGATTGCTGAAGCTATTGGTGCTGATAAGGTTATCTATCAAGATTTATCTGATCTTATTGAATGCTGCACTGGTTCAGGCATCAAGAATTTCGAGGTTGGGGTATTTACCGGAAAATATATTACTGGTGTTGAAGATAATTACTTACAAGAACTTGAAAAAATTCGTGCTCAGAATCAGAGATTGAAAACTCAATCAACATTTGGCATGTCAGTTGACTCTTGTATCGATTCACAAGATCCGGTTGATGTTAAAGCCGAAGTTGATATAAGTATGTATAACTCTGGAGATTACAATCAAAATTAATAGAAGTGGGAGAAAGATGAGGGAGAAAAGATGTAACTTAGTAGAAGGTTGAACTGAACACTTTGAACTGAAGACTTATTGAATAATACCAATAAACCTATCCTCAAATGAGTACATGATGAAGTATCGGTATTACTTGTTACAGAATATTCAAATGAAAAATTATATAAAATATAGATTAGGAGCTAAGGTGAAATTTATTTCACTCTTACTCAATTGTTAATGAAACGCATAGAATAAGATAGTTAATTGTGTAAACCATATATTGATTTTTCAGAAAATTGGAAAATTGGGATGCTCTAAAAATTGTTACAAGAAATTGAAAAATTCAATTGAAAAAAAATCCTACAATTCTTTTAAATTGCACCAAGGAAACTGTCTGTTAACATAAACTGCATCTCCGAATGCATCCTCGGTGACAATATGCGTCTGACTTTTTAAAATATTGTAGTTCAGTCATAGTTGCTTTATCTCTAGATCATCTCCAAGACATTCAATGGCAAACTACAACTACACCTTGAACAGATCTCACAAATTTCTCAAAACGAAGTATTATTTTCGCGCGACACGTAAGCCAAATGCACTTCAAATAATGAAGAAATTTGTAACATATAAGGCAGAAATCCAATAGCGCGAGATAAGAGATATCAGTATCTCCAACAGTGTAACGATAACGTCTAAAACGTTCCATTTCAACTTCAACTTCACTCCAAAAACAAGCAACACTTGAAGGGCTGACAATCAACTTTACCTAGTTCTGCTTGTATAAATCTTCCAACCCATCAATTTCCTTCTTCTTCAGACAATGTTACATGGCTGTGGTTGTTATCTCTTTCTCATGTCAAAATCCAAATAGTTTTGATTTTTTGCGTATCATCATTGTACCTAAAATCGATTTTTTATTGTCTTTTTTTCTTTTTTTTCGCGCGCTCAATCGCGCCTTGTTCTCTCGCCCTACTGAAATAATTTACTGTGTTGTCGTTCACGTTTCCCATTTTTCTAATTTGAATCTTTTCTCGATCTTCTTTTCTTTACCTGTTGTTTTTTTTTACCCTTTTTTTTCTCTTCCTGTGAATGGGATTAATACTGCTATATCTTATAGGACAATTAATATATTTTACCAAGAACCCAGATAAGTTTAACAGAATATTCAAGATGGAAAGTATCGCTAACAACGCTCCGTTGTCCATTGCTTCTTATTGCGCGTCGTCGATTCTTATGACAGTAACCAACAAATATGTTTTGCTGGGTTATTCATTCAATTTGAATTTTTTCTTGTTAGCAGTCCAATCCACAGTTTGTATTACTACAATCGCTACTCTTAAAGCATTTGGAGTGATCACTTACCGTCAATTTAATAAAGATGAAGCCAAAAAATGGTCTCCAATTGCATTTTTATTAGTTGCAATGATTTACACTGGTTCAAAAGCTCTTCAATACTTATCTATACCTGTTTACACTATTTTCAAGAATTTAACTATTATTCTTATTGCTTACGGTGAAGTTATATGGTTTGGAGGCAAAGTTACTACTATGGCTTTAGGATCATTTTTATTGATGGTTCTTTCTTCAATTATTGCCTGTTATGGTGATTCTTCTGCCTCTAAGTCTGCTGATGATCTACTTTCTCTTTACATTGGTTGTTTCTGGATGTTAACTAACTGTTTTGCTACTGCTTCTTTTGTTCTTGTCATGAGAAAGAGAATTAAGCTTACTAACTTTAAGGATTTTGATACCATGTACTATAATAATCTTTTATCAATTCCTATTTTACTTATTGCTTCTTTAGCATTTGAAGATTGGTCTGCAGTTAACGTTGAAAAGAATTTCCCAACTGAAAACAGAACTGCTACCATTCTTGCAATGGTTTTCTCAGGTATGTCATCCGTTGGTATTTCCTATTGTTCAGCATGGTGTGTTCGTGTTACTTCTTCTACAACTTACTCTATGGTTGGAGCCTTGAACAAGTTACCTATTGCTTTATCAGGTTTAGTATTCTTTGATGCTGTTGTTAATTTCTGGTCTGTATCTTCAATTTTCGTTGGATTCGGTGCTGGCTTAGTTTATGCTGCAGCTAAACAAAAACAACAAAGAGAAAACTCTGAACTGTTACCCACCAAGAATTGAATTGTTTAAGTCTTTCTCTTTAGCTGAAAGTTGCTTACAATTTGTATACCTGCTACTATGTATTTATGGATAATATAATAGAATCAGAAATATATTATATATGCTGTAACTGTAGTCCTAAAAGTAGCTCTAGTTTCACGTGACAATAGAGTGTGTTTTGTTTTTGTGTGAGATCTTCACATTTCGTTTTCAGTTTGAAGTTTTACAAACTTCTGATTCAAGTATGAAATACAATTCATTTTCTCCTCTATCTAGTTGTAGATCTTAATTGATCTTTATTATTATATTCTTTATCAAGGATTTTGATTAATAGTACTAATATGGCTACTTTGGAGTCCCTTTCACTGGTATTGGAGCATTCACTCTCTCCAATACATGCTAAAGAAGCAGAATCTCAATTGAGATCAATCGAATCTCAATCTGGGTTCCCAGTCACTTTACTCCATGTAATTTCTTCAACAAATTTATCATTACCAATTCGTCAAGCTGGTGCCGTTTTCTTTAAAAACTTGATTCGTAGAAAATGGGCAAATGAAGATGGTCAACATTTATTTTCATCAGATGACGTAAACTATATCAAGTTAGAAATTGTTGATATTATGATCAAATTACCAAACAATCTTCAAATTCAACTTGGGGAATCGATTTCAATTATTGCGGAATCAGATTTCCCACATCAATGGGAAGGATTAATTGAAGAGTTAGTTAATAAATTATCATTGACTGATTTTGTTTCGAACAAGGCAATTTTATTTGTTGCTCATTCTATCTTCAAAAAGTGGAGACCATTGTTTCGTTCAGATGAGCTCTTTTTGGAAATTAAGCATGTATTAGACAAATTTGCTCAACCATTTATGACTCTTCTAACAACAGTTGACGAGCAGATCACTGCAGCTTTGAATAATAATGATGTTGCAACCTTAAAGCTTTTATTGGAAAATTTGTTGATTCTAGTTCAGATTTATTACGATCTTAATTGTCAAGATATTCCTGAGTTTTTCGAAGATAACATGAATCATGGAATGTCAATAATGCACAAATATTTGGTTTTAGAAACTTCACTTATAACTGACAAGGAAGATGATGAAGAGGTTGATATTTTGATTAAAATCAAAACCTCAATTATTGAATTGATTTCTTTGTACATAAGTAGATATGCTGATATCTTTGAACCATTAATTGAAAACTTTATCACAACTATTTGGAAATTAATTAATACATACGTTACCAAACAGCAAAAATTTGATTTATTGGTGGTGAAGTCCTTGACATTTTTAACTTCTGTTACCAAAATGATTCAATATCAATCACTATTCAATAATGAAAGCTCAATTAAAGAAATCATCGAAAAAATCATATTGCCGAATATTTATTTTAGAGAAGTAGATGAAGAATTATTTGAAGATGAACCAATTCAATATGTCAGGTCTGATTTGGAAGGATCTGATTTTGATACAAGAAGAAAATCGGCCACAGATTTCTTACGAGAATTGAAAGATGTTAACTCTGAACTTTTAACCAATACTGTGATGTCATATGTGAATGAATTTTTGAAAAATAATGATTGGAAAAATAAAGATATTGCTGTCTACCTTTTCAGTTCCTTAGCAGCAAAAGGTTCTATTACAAACGTTGGAATTACTTCAACCAATGTTCTAGTAGATGTGGTGAAATTTTTCACTGAAAATATTGCAACTGATCTCATAATAAGCAGTAATAACATCAAGAATAGAGACAGCGGTGGCAGTAATTCAAATAATTCTATTCATCCAATCATTAAAACTGACGCAATTAAATACATTTTTACCTTTAGAAACCAATTAACAAAACATCAACTTATTGAAACTTTTCCGTTATTATTCACCCATTTACAGGATCCTAATCCTGTTGTTTATACATATACAGCAATTACAATTGAAAAATTACTTTCAATGACAAGTTTCACCGATATAAATCACTCGCCTATTTTTACAAAGGACGATATTAGTCCCTTTGCTACTGAACTTTTGTCTCATTTATTTCAATTGATTCTTCAACATGATACAAATTCTCCTGACAAAGTTGCTGAAAATGAATTTCTTATCAAATGTATCATGAGAGTATTGAATACTATTGAAGACAAAATTGATTCTTCATTTAGACTTACATTAATGGAACAGCTTTTGAATATCTTGAAAGTTATTTCAAGAAACCCTTCGAATCCAAAGTTTTCCCATTATACTTTTGAATCATTAGGTTTGTTGATTAAGTACAATGATCCATCTAATGCTCAGCAACAAATTGAATTAATTTTGCCTTCATTATTGCAAATTTTGGGCGATGATGTTCAGGAGTTTGTTCCCTATACATTCCAAATTCTTGCATTTATGTTGGAAGTTTATCCAAACTCTCAACCATTACCGAATGCGTACAAGGAGCTTGTTAAACCATTATTGTCACCAGCTATTTGGGAATATAGAGGAAATATTCCTGGTATTACCAGATTGTTAATTTCAATAATGAAGCATGATCCAAGCATTTTCACTGTAAGTGAACAAAGTCTATCACCTTTATTAGGGGTATTCCAAAAGTTGATATCATCCAGAGTCAATGACGTTTATGGATTTGAACTTTTGGAAGGAATATTATTTAATATAAAATTAAATTACTTACAAAACTACATAAAACAAATCGCAATATTGTTATTAACAAGATTGAAAACTTCAAGAACGGAAAAGTATGTTAAAAGATTTGTTTCTTTTATATTGTCATTAAACTGTGTACCATTGAATCAAGAATTATCCAGCTCTACTCAAGGCTTGATAAATTCTGAATTTTCTATTAATTTTATTGATAGTGTGCAGCCTGGAGTTTTTAGTCAAATTTTTACTTCCTTCATATTGCCCACTTCTGCAGCTTATTCTAATTTACAAGATAAGAAGATTGCAACCTTGGGTTTACTGGAAATTATTCTCAGCAATAAATATTTAAAAGATGGTGAGTACTACAGTTTACTAGTCCCAACTATTGAACAGTTGTTAAGCAATGTTGCCACTTTAGGCAGCTTGCAAAAAGCCAATACTGGTGTTGCAATAGGTGGTGGCAGTGTTCAAATAAATGAATTGGATTTTGAAAGTCTGGCCTTCGGATCCAATTTTTCTAAAATTATCTCGATTCAAACAAAGCCTTTTGATGCACTTCCTGACATTAAGAATAATGAGCAAGGCACAATAAAGCAAATAGCCATCACTAACTTGAAAAAAGTTGATCATGGGATATTTTCTCACTTGAATGAAAGTAGTCAACAGGCATTGAAAGAGCTTGGGTTTTAAACTACGTGTAAAGATATATAAGTATATATTCATACATAGGTGCCCCCCAGTAAAAGTGAATAGAAACTGAATTCTTTCATTTAGAAATAGTAATTGTTCTTGCTCTTAAGTACATTTTTAATGATAATTATATAAATGAATATAATAACAGTAATAATAATATATATTTTCCTTTAAACAAAAAGTACGTATAAAAAACGTTTTGTCCTCTTAAACTTTCTAAATAATACATACATAACCCATATCCAATTATTTTATAACTTATTCTCCAGTTTCATTAATTAAATTTTGAAATATTGTATCGTCTTCATTGATTGTAGTTGGAACAGAAGACGTCACGGATGAAGACAACGTAGAAGAATTAGTTCCAGTTACTTCTGCTACCAATACTGAATCCTCTGTTGGAGGTATTTCTGATGTTATACTTGAATCTTCATTCGAAGTTATTCTGGAAGTAATAGTGGAGGTATGGTTCATATTTAACTCCTCCTGTTCAGGTAATCCGGTTTCTTTGTCTATATTATCATTTCTTTCTTTATCTTCTAATTCTTGCAACTTATCTAATCGATCCTTTTCTGCTATCTCTGCCGCTGTTAAAAACCTTCCACCTTGACCACGGGGTCTTCTCATAGCATGTTTATGTCTAGATTCATGTAAATATGGTTTCCTTGTTCTAGCAATTTTTAAATTTTCTTCAAGTTTAGCTCTTGCTATACGTCTCTTAAGAATTCTATGATATTGTTTAGCATTCACATAAAACGGCTGTTCAGTAACTTGGGTTTGAGGAATGGATGATATCGTAGTTTGAATACTACTATGTTGAGGTCCAGTAGATTCAGGGGTATGGAAATAAGAACTTGCCTGGGTTACTGAGGAAGAGCTAGGATTGTCATAAATTACTGCATCTGTTCGAAGTTGATGCTGCTGTGTTTGAGTTTGATCTGAATAATAAGCTGAATGATTCGAATTGATCAGAGCTTGTTGTGTGGAATTATTGTTATTTAACGAACTAGAATTGTTTGGTGAATTAAGAGTCGCCAATTGGCCGGCACCAGAAGTTGTATGCGGATGATAGTATGATGGTGATGTGTCCTGATAGTACGAATCTGGTACTGGATTATGGAGTGAAGTCATTTGTTTTTGGTTTATCTTTCAAAAAAATATCCTACCGAGCCTCAAAGAAATAACAAGTAGTGGAAGATAGAAATGGAAATGGAATTGGAACAAAAACAATTACTTTGTAGACAGTACCCTTGATCTAAAAGTAGTTTTCAACGTTAAAGAATAGGAACAATCTTCCAATATCTGATAACTTCCAAGGACTCTTGAATTTTATAAACAAAAAAATTTCGCTTAACCTAGTAAAGTATTAGTTCTCCAGATAATAGTATTTTAATGTTTGCCAGCGTGGTGTATGATTCAGTATACTTCTATATCGGAATTCTCTGTATTGGATCTAGGACCAGCAAAAACCAATAACAATAGGAAAACTGAAACAAATTAAAAATAACAGATAGTTTTCTTTTTTTTTATGGTTCTTAAACTATTTTTGTGAAGTGTTTAATATCTCTAGAGATGAAGTATTTGACCCGGATCTCGAAGCCAAAGTTTTGAAAATAAATCATGCGCTTGAGAACACATGACCGGTTGAGACACACCCACACAGGCCGATTTCGGCCCTTTTGAGTTTCTCAAATATCATTCTCAGTGATTTTGATTTTCAGCAAGTTCAGAAAAAAAAGGAATGGTGAAAAAGAAATACCAGACCGCAGTACACATAAGAACTGGGCTCGTTTGAATTGAAAAAAGGAGCTACAATTGTAATGAACTTTGTAATAATAAAATATTGATAAAGTTAAAGAATGATGAACATTGATTATATTGTTCATCGAGAATTGAATATGACTTTGTTGCTATCCTTCGCATTAAACATTATAGAAATCAGTTCTGAAAATGGATGTGAGATATGCGAAATATATATGCCCAAATTGAATGCATGACTAAATGTGTTTTTTTCTAAAAATTGGAACATTAAATTTAAGATTTGGCCCCTAAAAAGTCTAAGAGTTGTTTTTCATAATTGAGCAGATGGGAGCATCACTTTTAAGAGCCTGCAAAGGTTGGAGTATGATAGAATCTATCAATTTGGTGGGTGACAACAGGTAAGTAAATCATTAGATCAGTAGTAGCAAGTACTTCTTTCTGCTTTATGGGGTAGTTATAGAAATGCATTTAATTTTTTTTTATTGCTTCTTATTTTCTTTTTATTGCTTCTTATTTTCTTTTTTTTTCAGCTTAAGTAGTCGGGATTTAGGAATTCAAATATTTCAAGTTCATCAAAATTCTGTACTTCTGATTCTTCGTATTGAGCACCTTCATCAATAATATCTTCTTGAAGGGCAATTTTTTCTAAGAAATATGATTTTTTTGATGAAGGTTCATGGCTCATGGGGTCAATTGTTTTATTTGTAGATTCTTTGATCCTTATTTTAGAATTTTGTAAAGGGCGTTTTGAATAATTCTGCTTGTTAATTGAGTTAGTGGACACATTTGATATCACATGTTTCTTAAATATCTTTTTAGGCTTTTCATTACTTCCAACGTAAACAACCTGTTGTAGTAGCTTACTTAGCTCATGTTTCTCCGGTGGCCATTCACATTTTAAACCTTTCAGGATACAATTCTGACAAATAGGATACAGATTTTCGTCACATTTCTTCTTCCTGCTTCGACAAGTGTAGCATCCCATTCTTGACCTAGTTCTTCGTATAACTTGTGAACCATTGGGTACCATCTTGACTTCGGGTGTCATTTAGACATATAGGACCACTTTCTTACCTCTATTATCGATATCGTTGGTATAAGTTAATGAAAAGAGAAGTTTTTGATTTGGATTTATGATGAGTCATGCCTAATTGGGTAATTGGCTAGAATAACCGCGCTTGCAGCCATAATGATAAAACTGGTTCTCAGAACGAGCGTCCTTCATTGGCAAGCTAACAATACTGTGGTAAAGCAAAATGATCTACGGAAAAGGTTGCAGATATTTGTTATGCAAAAGGTGGTAGCTCAATAGGGAATCCCGTGAATTGTACCGTTAAAAAAAACAATGGGAGTTTTCGAACATCACATCTTTTTTATTGCGTTTCTATAGGAAGAGTTCCAATATGCTAATTTTCTCACAAAATGTGTAAAGATTTGGATATATTAATTGCTTTAACTCCAACATCACATATCAATTAATCAGAATATAAAAATACAAATATTATCCTTTGAAAAATGTAAGCTTCAAATAAGACATTAGAGTACCGGGTTTGTCTTTATGCTTCTCCTTTTTGAAGTCAACACTATCGTCAGCTTGTAAGATATACACGAGAAATCACCGATAGATTCTTCGAGGTTACAGTAGTAGCTCGGACTCTAACCAATTTGTCACCCCATTATATGCAGTATACAAACACCATTTTATTTGATTAAGTTTCTAAAGCCTCAAGTGCAGACAGCACTTCAGTTATGGTCCAAACCTTTGTGAGATTCAGAGAAACAACCAAAAAATGTCATTGTTAAGATATGGGAAAAATTCAGATAACAATTCTTCTAGTGCGTCTTTTTCAATGATATCTTCTTCTTCTCAGAAACGATTGAGTAATGTCAGTGCAATAAGCTCGAAATGGAAGAATCCTTCTAACACCTCCGCAGATGATATATTTCGTCATCTTAACATCAAACAAATCCAATCACTCAGTAGGGATTATAAAGAGAATATCACCATTGCTAAAAAAGATATACATCAACTAGTTGGAAGTAAATATCGTGATTTGATAGACATTGCTGAAGATATTGATAATATGTATAAACAAACCATCACCATTGATCTGAAAATATCAGATCTATCATTCCAACAATCGACTTTTGTTTCACTCACAGGACCTGATTCCAATTCTAAGTATCACTCCTTTTTAAGATCGGAAGTTGCAAAACATACCAGAACTAAAACTGAGCCAACACTCTTGAAAAATTTGTTGAGTAACACGTTGATCTCATTTGATTTGAAACTTTGCAACGGAACTTTAAAGCATTCATCTATTTGCATTCATTATGCAAAGTTTTACTATTCAATCGAAGAAGTATTTGGGAATTTACTATCACAGGATAAAGAATTACGTGAGACATTTCAATCTTTAAAGATCAATTTCAATTCTTACATTGAAAATAAATTGTCAAGTTATAATAGAAGCTTATTTTCATCAGGATTATTTAATAAATCCAATAAAACCCTCAATATCAATGATATTTTTAAGAAAAAATCTTCTTTTCTTGAGGATGGGGTACACGATGAAGATGGTGAAGCCGATTATGAAGAAGAAAGTCTGGATGAAATAGAAATTGAAGACATTGTTGAGGAAAATATATTCCGTCATTCTCATTATAAGAATTTATCAACTATCGAAAATTATTTATTGTCCTATATTATTCTCAATCGCAATAATCTGGAGTTGAATACTTTAGGAAAGGTTATAGAAAGTTTCACACTGTTGAGATACGACTTTCTTGCTTCTATTTTTGCTAACTTGGATGTAGACAAGAATATTGTCTCAAGTATCAATTTTTCAAGCATATTCTTGTATATTGAAAACACTTACGAATATGTCGGCAAATTATTTGGATTACTACCAGAAATTAAAATTTCTGAACTTACTAAGACAAGATTTATAAAAACCTTACTGCTTATAACCGGAACTTGGAGAGCTTCAGATGTTATTGGGTTCCATAACTGGTTTGCAAATGAAACCGTAATATTTCCAGAACAAAATATGGAAGAAAATGACTTTGTCAAAGTAGCAAGGGAGAATTTACAGAAATTCCCTGATTTGCTTTACGATTTTTCGGAAAAATTGTTGAAACATGGAGGGGATGTAGCACTGCTTCAATCTGTTGTTGAGATATTTCAAGGATTTATCAAGGGATTGAGTGAATTAGAAAGCGGTTTGGAAGAGCTGCAATCATGTACCCTTGTTAGTCTCCTTGTTGACAACGATAAAATCAATCATCTTTTGAACTTCTTAACTTTTCAAATAAGTCACATATATAACAGACATTTCGAAATTTTGATAAGTGAAGATCAAGACAACAAGACTATTTTGTCTACTATCAAACATTCCAACAAGTCTGTAGTGAAAGGTAGTGTACCTCAAGTTTTCTCTGGTGAGCTAATTGGAATTCTTGATAATGACATAGATATGTACATGGAGACAATCTCCACGATTTCCGGATCTTCGAGTGAAACGATTATTAAAAAAATTGATGAATGGTTTCAAGAGTTGAATGAGTATGACAATTTAATAAGAAATCTTGCAGAAGGAGAGATTTCATCGAATACTTGGGGTAGCTTCACTAAGAAGGAATTTGAAAGAAAATCCTTAGAACTTCAAAGTGAGATTAACAAATCATTCTGGAAGAAAATGGAGTCTTGTATATTTCAGTTTGAACTGGAAAGCATTAAAGAACTGGATAAAGAATCATTGAGTTCGAGTTACTATTTTTTGAAAATACTTATACAGCTAGAAGAGAATCTACTTAATAGAGCCTTGTTTGAAGGTGAGAGTTCCAATCTTAATACTTGCATTGAAAAAATTAATGAATTGAGCAGCTCCATATTTAAACAAATTATAGATTACATACCTACTATCGGTGAACATGAAAGCTCCTTTAATGCTATGGTATACAAGATAGATTATGATACCTCAAACGATGTCGATGTGGATGTCGATGATGAAGTTGGTGAATATCCAACTCCAACTAGATGCAGTTTCAAATTAGCATCCATAATGTATGGGCTCTCTACTAAATATATTGATACATCATCTGGCTATGAATCAAGTCATTTGTTCCTGGAGAAATATACCCGTAAAATATTTGTCAATTTGAAAAACAAATGGGTGACAGGAGTTGCATCTGTCCTAGCAAAGAAATTAGAAGAAAAAGAAAACAAACAAAGGAAATTGAACCAATTTGCAGATATTGTTTATTTATTACAATTTGCGGCTACTGAAGAGAGCTTGGTTCACAGTATGGCTGAAAAGGCAGATATTGAATTAGATACTCTGAAATTAATACTAAAGGGTGTTTCTGACTATTACAGAACTTGCCAGGATATATACTTACCATTACTGATTAACTAACAATAGAAGTTCTAGTAAACAAACATGGGTATTTTTTGTTTGCTCACGTCATAATTTTATACAGTTCATATACTATGGGCCACCATGTAATTTTTATTAGATCTTTTAACTATTTTTTTGCTCTATCAACTATATAATTAACATTTGTGTGATCCTAGTAAAGATACACCTTTGTGTGATCCTAGTAAAGATACACCTTTGAACCAGCAGCTGTTAATTCCTTTAAGACTGACATGGTCTCTTTAATGTCCCAAGTATTTTGACTCTTTTGGTCCAAGTAGGAGTTGTCTAAAATAACAATTTTTATCTCTTCCGATTTCAAACCAGAATCCTCTAAACCAAGAACCTTTACTAACCTTCCTGGTGTGCAACACAATATTCTTGAACGAGTAGTTTTCACAAGTTTCAAATCAACTTCGATTTTATTTTTGTTTATCAATTTGAGAGAAGATCCAGAGAGATCTCTTGTAGCACGATGAATATCACAAGCTCGAAGTGCGGACATTGATAAAATTGCTATGAATTTACGCTCCTGTTCTTGTTTGTCTTCTTCAGGTTTTGATGGTTGATTCGATTTATTCTTCTTATTTTTTTTCACTCCTCCAGGCAACATATTTTTGAACTTGGATGTTATAAACGGAGTCAAATTATCTAAATTTCTAGTCTCTCTAAAGTCTCCAGTAGCTCTGAAAACTCCCTTGTCAAAATACAACTCGGATAATTCCAAAGTTGAAAGGTCTGGATTCTTTTGACGAATCTTTGAATTCACATATTCTGCGATAGCTTCTGGTGACAGTTCAAGGGAAAGATTCTTTTTCAAATTCATATCCATTTCCATCTTTAGTTTCTTCTTTTGTTGTAATTTTGTGGATGATTTTCTTTTTTTATTATTTGTTGAAGTAGCCTGAACTGGGTCCTTAGTTTCAATTTCATCGTCTTCGTTCACATTTTCAAATTCAGAATCTTCCAGTACAATGTTTTCACCAGCACTAGCAGTGTAGTCAACTTCATAGTCAAGACCATCATCAAGATCGTCAGCCAAGGCCTCTTTAGTCATATTATAACGAATTCTTTCAACTAGATTTTATTACGTTGTACCTAAAATGTGATCAGTTCTTCATGATTAACGATGAGCATCGCAGCGAGGATTGCATCAAGAAGCGCGAACACAAAATTAAATTTTAGGAGACTACACTTGAACTGTATTACCAATCGAGAGTTTTAATCTTATCCATACTTACAAACTGGGCTTGATTCAAGTTATTTCAACCGTTGATACATATAAACAATAAAGGTATCATGTTACGACTTGCTCGGGGTCTGGGGAACCAAACAGTAAGGTTTCCAACCTTAAGCCGACTGATCATGATAAATGCCGATCTTCATAAGACTCTTTCCAAAGCACCTCATCATCCAGTCATCATTATAGGAGGAGGACATGCTGGATGTGAGGCAGCAACAGGAGCTGCTAGATCTGGTACTAAAACCACGTTGATAACTCCTTATAAAGACAAAATAGGTACAGCTTCTTGTAATCCATCCATGGGAGGAGTTGGTAAAGGTACCCTTTTAAGAGAAGTGGATGCACTTGATGGTGTTGCTGCAAGGATAACAGATAAAGCAGGAATTCATTTTAAGACTTTAAATTTATCCAAAGGTGCTGCAGTTCATGGACCAAGAGCTCAGATTGATAGAAAAATTTATTTAAAGGAAATGCAGAATGAAATTTTAAACTATCCTAATTTGGAAGTACTTGAAGGTCAAGTGGAAGACATTATTATAGAGCCAGCAACAGATTCAACGAAAGACGTTTCAGGAAGACATTTTGGTATTGTGAAAGGTGTGATATTAAAGGATGGAGGAATTTTGAAAACATCGAAAGTTGTGATTACTACTGGAACTTTTCTAGGAGGTGAGATACATATAGGGCTAAAAGCCTATCCTTCAGGAAGGATTGGAGAAGAAGCAACTTTTGGGTTATCTAGAACCTTGAATGATGCTGGTTTTAAATTGGGTCGTCTTAAAACTGGTACTCCTCCAAGATTATCTTCGAAAACTATAAACTATACAAATCTTGAACCTCAACCTTCTGAAAACCCGGCTACTCCAATGTCTTATATGAACGAGGAAGTGGCATTAGCTGATTGCTTAGTACAATGCCATATGACTGAAACTAGCCCTGAAATGCATAAGCTCATTGCAAACAATTTAGATAAATCAATTCATATTCGAGAAACCGTGAAGGGTCCAAGATATTGTCCTTCTATCGAGTCTAAAATAATCAAATTTCCCCAAAAGAATTCCCATTTGATTTGGTTGGAGCCAGAAGGCTTGGACACTGATTTGGTATACCCTAATGGTATTTCATGCACCATGCCAGAAGAAATACAGGCAGCTATGGTCCGCATGATGCCTGGTTGTGAGAATGTAACCATGGTTCAGCCAGGTTATGGTGTTGAGTATGATTATGTGGACCCAAGAGAGTTGAAGATCACTCTTGAAACGAAATTGATAGAGGGACTCTTTTTAGCGGGCCAAATCAATGGTACCACTGGTTATGAAGAAGCCGCAGCACAAGGTTGTATTGCCGGGATTAATGCTGGGTTATCCTACTTGCAGAAACCACCTTTAGAATTACTTCGTTCTGACGGATACATGGGAGTATTAGTAGACGACTTAATTACAAAAGGAGTTGAAGAACCTTACAGAATGTTTACTTCAAGATCAGAATTTAGGATCTCTATCAGAGCAGACAATGCCGATATACGTCTTACCGACAAGGGTTACAAATCTGGAGTGGTTAGTCAAAGGAGGTATGACCATTTCATTGAAGAGCAGAATCAATTTAACGATATCAAACGTCATTTAACATCTATCGATTTACCAGGAGCTAAATGGAATAATGCTCTCAACAATGTACCTGCAATGAAGTTTAATATGATGGCCAATGGTTGGAAAGTATTATCATACAAAGGTGTTTCTATTCAAGATTTGATTCCTCAGATTGAAAATTTGACCAATAAACCTCTTCCTTCATTTTATGATCTCTCTAATAAGAGACTCCTTAATCGTATAGACGTTGACAGCATGTATGAACCTTGGATGAAACGAGAAAAACATCATATTAAAGCATACGCAGCCGACGAGAATTTATTATTACCTTTGAACTTTGATTATAACAACCATGGGAAAATGAAAATTTCTTACGAGGTTTGTCATTTATTGAACAAGATTCAACCAACTACAATTGGCCAGGCTCGTAGAATTCAAGGAGTGACACCAGCAGCTATATTTGAATTATTTCAATTAGTAAAAGACAAGCAGCGGGTACTTTCTGAACAAAGACAAGACTCAAATTTGACATTTGAAGTTTGAATTCGTCTACACATCCCAAATGCTCAAATTCTTGTAAATAATATTTATAATACATGTAATTATACACTATAGTACATAATAAGGGCCGTAATACTTACTCTGAATCACTGTAATCATGCTCAAAATTATTCTTGGTCCTTAAGGATAGTCCATTTTCAAAATAGACTGGACTGTTTGAAGCTGTATGAATTTTATTTTTGGATCCTGTCGCATCATTCAAATTACTCTCAAGACCTACCAAGAGCTCAAGCGGTAAGAAATCATGAGCTAGTTTCGAGATGCTATTTATTTCCTCGTGTTTATTTGTTGAATTCTCTCTTCCTATGAACTTTATTCTCTTCATGTACAAGAGAACATCTCGTATGTTGATTTGGCGAGATTTATTATGGGATCTATGCGATGCATAAGCTTCTAAATCAGAAACAATCCCATCCATAAAGTCATTGGAAACTTCACTTAGATATTGATACACTTCAGTGGGAAGCGGTTTCATAGACTTCCCAGTATGTCGTTCTTCTGACATCGTATTCAATAGTTTTTTCATCAAGTTCTTAATAACTGTAACAGGTAGCGATGCAGCTCCATTTCCCCTTTTAGATGTAGTTCCTAAAGATTTGGAAACTCTTACACCTCCATTTCTCGGTTTGGTTTGCTCTTCCTCTTGTGATTGGCCACCAGTGCCAAATTCTCCCAAAAGGTACGTAGGTTCTCTATTATCCATGATTTCATTGCCATTAATTTCATTCTCGTCCTCCAATACAAATTGATTCTGAATTAAAGAATCTTCCAAATCAAGATTAAAGTCATTCTGGTCCATGTTATTGTAGTCTATTGGAGAAAGTTGATGTTCATCCAAAATTGAGTCACTATCTCCAACTAGAACTTCATTTTCTTTACTATTATCAGATGTTATAACCATATCAACTTCATTCAAACCTATTCCATTTTCAGCCAAATGTGAGCCTTGAATTGTCAACTGGTCAATCTCTATATCTCCATCCACTGATACCGAGAGGTTATTAGCAGGAGTCTTAGGAGACATTGACATGACACGATTTCCAATATTCTTGACACTGACTCCTTCTTCAGCAATTGCCTCATTACTAGATCTTCCTCTGTTCTTGGTTGCCTGGGCAGCTAATATTCTTTCAAGGTATGATGCCGGTCTTGTCTTGGATTCCGAAGATCCTCTGCTTGCTGCCTGAGAAGATTTTCTTTCTGTTGAAAAATGGGGTATAGAAATTCTGCCTAGTTGTAGAAAAGGATTCAAATCGCCATCTTCGATTTCTGTGAATTGGTGTTCAGGAGGAGACTTCAATTCATTGTCAGGAAGTGGTAGAGAATAATCAAATTCAGAAGTTGATGTTCTGTTAACTTGGGAGTTGTCTGGTGTTAAGGAAATGTTGGATCCCGCAGATAAACTAGGAGATTTCGGAAAATTGCTATTCTGTCTAGAACTTTCCTTCTCCTTTTCCTCTACCAGGGTTCGACAAAAGAATCGAAGGTAATCAATTGTGATTGGCCCCAAATAGTTTGTATCATACACTACATGACCATTTATGATCGAAGATCTTCTCCTTCGTTTACGAAGATTAAATCGAGTTGGAGTTAGTCTCCGAGGCGATATATATGGGGATTTTTCAAGTGCTGAGCGACCATGAGGAGTCATTGGTGTCTTTGATCTTGATCCCAGTCTTGATCCCGGTCTTGATCCCGTTCTCATGCGATTAGAACCTTCTGCTCTTCTGGCCAATGACGGAGAATGCTTGTATTGAGGCATTTGTAGAGGTATTAAAGGTTCTTGTAATTGGAAAAGTCCTTCTGACAATATGTTGCTTTGTTGTATGGATCTGCTTGTGCTATGGAATCTACTGATTATGCCTGAAAGATCTGTCTTTGGTAGTCGAGCTAATAGGGGAACAGAAAAGTTAGACGATGTATCAACTTCAGCACGACTTCTTAATGGTGTAGAAGGTTCCGTATGTCTACTTGGACCCTTCATGGGATCCTCTGGATCCATCTTGCCTTTGGTGGATTCGTTGGATATAACAGTAGACATGATGATGATGTCTTTTAACAGTACATGTTGTTTATTGTAAAGATAACATGCATCAGAGATTACATAAACACAAAACCATCTTAAATGGAAGAATTGCGACTGCATACAGTCATGAATCTACATTGCTGGGTGGAGTCTAGTTTGACATAAAAAATGGCAACAATTATCTTTCCAGCCGTTAGATTGCTAGCATTCTTCTTTCGATTAATTTAATTATGAGTTCATCGCCAACAGAAGGGGACAATCTTTTAACGGCTCTTATTTCTGGGTCAACAGCAACAGCAGTGACTTCTATAGCGACATATCCATTGGATTTTATAAAGACACAGCAACAATTGAATAACAATTTGTTGATTCAAAAGTTCAATATACCAGCAAATTATCCCAATTCTATAGCTCAGATTTACTTTGGAGCAAGTGCTTTAATAATTGGGAATGTTGCAAAGAATCAGGCGCGTTTAATTTCTTACAATTGGGCTACCAAATTTATGTCATTAGAATCACATCATGGTGATGATGTAGTAAAGACAAGTGCCCCAAGAATGGTTATCGCAGGAACAATGTCTGGTTTGATAGAAACTTTGTTTATTATACCATTTGAAAATATCAAGATTACAATGGTTCAGAACTTATTGTTAAGAAATGAAGTTGGAAGATTTGCGGCTGAGAACGGATATGATATTACTGGTTCAGTCGTTTTAAATAAACATCATAAACCTCCAGTAAATATTTTCATCAAACAATACGTATCTCCTCATGCATACTATCCAAATGAATTACTTCAACAGTATTTAACCGGCAAGCCATTTTCAAAATTTTCGGTTTCGGGAAGTATCAATCCTCAGCAAACTAAACTAAATGACATTGATAAATTAAAACGGAAATACAATAAAAACCCAACCACTTCGTTTTTAGGTACTATCAAAGAAATTTACACTGTGAAAGGTATAAGCGGATTTACTGCAGGTACGTGCGTTACCATGGTCAGGCAGATCGCTATATCAACAGTATGGTTATCAACTTATAATGCTACAAGACAACTATTAGATCCTCATAAATCTCGCGGAATCAATGAACAACTGTGGTTCGCTCAAAAACATACCGCTATTCAACTGTTAGGTTTGCATTTTCTTTCTGCGATAGCAGTTGTCGTAGTTACTCAACCTCTCGATGTGATTAAGACTCATCTACAACTGAAAAACGGTAAGGCAATCTACAAGGATTCCCTTACCACCGCATACAAACTTTTCATTGGACAGGGGGTAACAAAACTTTGGAGTGGATCTTTACCTAGAGGAATGAAGATTTTTGTTAGCGGAGGTTTAACTGCTGCATTTTATAACTATGTTGAAAGAGTAGTTAATGTAGCTGGAGGTCAAAGAGTGTTCGCCGCAGAGTAAAGATTCGGTTACTTGAGACCGGGATTAAGATCGGTTATCAATGAATTGCATATGAAATTTAGTACCTCATGTACAAGAAAAAGATCTCAGGCGAAATTTAATTCCACAGTTTGAAATTGAAATTGTGGTGTTTTTTAGATCGTTTCAGGGTCAAGTTTTTTCCATGCGGTTCCTATTTTTACAGAACCATGGATGAGTGAAATTCATTGGAAATGAAAACATTTGGAAACGTCCTAACATAAAATGTATATAAACTAAACATGAATCGTGTAATACATATATTATATAAATTTATAATATTCAATAGCTTACCTCTTTCATATCTTTAAATTTTCAAATTGATTTGAATTCTTTTCCAGATATTCGCACTTCAACTTGCGATAGCCATACTTGCGTAAATTTTCCACAATTTTATTAAGTTTCAAAGTTCTTTCCAAGACAGCAAGGAATACAATATTTTACATTTCACCTCCTGTGCAATGGAATATGGTTGGACTATTTCAAACAAAGATATCCCAGAATTTCATGTCTCACAAATGTCTAGCAATGCAACCGTTTTTTCCATAAACCATCTGTTTTTTCTGATATCGCATGGACAAGTATCCCCAAAGCGGAATGCAAATGATAAGATGAAAAAAACGACTCACATAAATTTCGATTGCAATATTGCAAGCCATACTTTTTTTCTTTCTCATTTGAATTAGAATTAGATCTACTGCAGCATATAGCCGATAATACGGCTATACGGCGCTTACCTACTGAGTGACATTGATAGCTCTTAGTTCCTCGATGCCGAATAAATCGATTATAAAATGGTTACAGTTCTTCTACCAAAATCTCAGCTGTTTCGGAAATAGTTAGTCAAGAAGAATAATCTATACAAAATGTCTGCTGTACAACCCGTAAAACCTGTATCTGATAAAGATGACAAAGATCCAGCCTTGATATCTATTCATGACGCTTTCAGTTCTAATAAAGAAAAGGTTCTTGAGGTGATCACTTCACCTACAGGTAAGCTTGTTGAAATTTCTGGTGATGTTGATGAGGCTATGAAACTTGCTGTTCACAATAAGGAAGCTCATGTTGAATTGGATGAAGCTACCTCTAGGCGTCTTGTTAGAAAGATTGATTTATATCTTCTTCCTATTATATGTTTATTGTACTGTTTCCAATTTATGGATAAAACTACAAATTCATACGCTTCGGTATTGGGTCTTAGAAAAGATTTGAAAATGGTTGGAAATATGTATGCATGGACTGGTACTTCATTTTATCTTGGTTATCTTGCTTTTGTATTCCCTGCATCTGCTCTTCTTCAGAAATTTCCGGTTGCTAAGACTGTGGCAGTTTTCATTATTATTTGGGGGGTTATCTTATGTCTTCATTCGGTGCCCAAATACGCCGGTTTTATTGCCTTAAGAACAATCTTAGGAATGCTTGAATCATCTGTTACTCCAGCTTTTACAATCATTACTTCCCAATGGTATACTAAAAAGGAACAATTCTTACGTGTTGCGTTTTGGTTCGCTTTCAATGGTTTGGGTATTATTCTTGGTGGTGCCATTGCATACGGATTAGCTATCCATGATGGTTCATACACCATAACCACTTGGAAACTTATTTTCATAGTCACCGGTTGTCTTTCTATCTTCTTAGGTATTCTTGTTGGTATTCATGTTCCAGATTCTCCAGCTAAAGCATGGTTTTTAACTGAAGAGGAAAAATTCTTAGTGGTCGAACGGATTAGAAGTAACCAACAAGGGTTTGGTAACAGCCACTTTAAAAAATATCAATTCATTGAAGCAATAACCGATTATCAGACTTGGCTTTTTTTCTTTTGGGCTCTTGCTGGTAATATCCCCAATGGAGGAATCACTAATTTTAGTAATATTTTATTGACAGGTAGTCTTGGATACACAGCAAAGACATCTCTTTTAATGCAGATGCCTCAAGGTGCTATTGAATTGGGCGGTTGTATTGCCTTGGCTTACTTACATAGGTGGGTTCCTTCACGTTTACTGTGGGCTATTTTTGGTACCAGTGTTCTCCTTATTGGTCAATGTCTTTTAGCATTTGGTTCAAATACCCAAGCTCAATTGGCAGGATATTGTTTAATTGGTATTGGTCCTATTGGTTTCATTTGTATCCTTTCATTAGTTGCCTCGAATATTGCAGGTCATACTAAGAAGGTAACTACTAATGCAGTCTTGTTAATTGGATACTGCACTGGTAACTTGATTGGTCCTCAAACTTTCCGTGCTAGCGATGCTCCAAAATACCACCCTGCAAAAGTTGGAATGGTTGCTTGTAGTTGTGTTTCGTTATCTATTTTGATAGTCATTCTCATTGCTTACAAGATTGAAAATGCTAAGAGAGACAAATTAGATTTGAGCCAATATGAAGATTTTGAAAACTCCGAATTTGCTGATTTGACCGATAGAGAAAATCCAAGATTTAGATACTCCATTTAAGGTACTTATAATAATTTGAAAATTTTTCTCATAATACTAGTTTTAGAATATTTTTCTATCAATAGACCTGAGCCACGTTATCTCTCAAAGATGTATACAGTGTTAGATCTTGCAGAGCCATGTAAATTGCAACTAAGCAGATCAGGTAGCATAATTCATACATATCATCAATTATTCCACAATTTAAGACAATATACCCACACACATCTAAACACAAACTCGTTCAGATACCAGTAGAATTGCTTACATTCAAAGATCAATCCAGTTCTTCAATTCAGTTATAGTTCTACATTTCAAAAAAAGAACAATGTTCTTTTACAAGAGCAGGAGCAAGAGAAGTCTGGAGATGTATACACCAAAATTGGGCCCGCACGACCTAACGCGATATGTTTTGATTATGTTTTAAAAGCTGATCAGATAACAATCACATTGAAGTTGTTCGATTTGAATACTATTGTTACTCTATAATTCGAGTTAAAATTCAAAAGCATGCTGTTTTCAGGAGATGAATTATACCAGATAATTGCAACTTCTACGCTGCCCTCCTCTTCTCCGCATATTTTACTGGCAATTAATGGATTCAAGGCTCATGTTAAGAAAGACTTTGTTGATACAAATCAAGTTGCTAAGTACATGGAAGCATTAAGTATATCAGTTGACAACCCTGATCCCAACATTCAAACAGCCAGTTTTAGTGTCGTTGCTCATTTAATCAAGCGTGTAAGCATGCAAGACACTAGTGGGAAGGTATTACAATCTCTGAGCTACCTTATGTTACCAGTGATAATAAAGCGACTAGGTGACAGCAAGTTAAGTGTGATAGAAACTGCGAAAAGAGCATTGGAGGCTTACTGGTTTCTGGCTCCCCAAGATGTTGAAATGTCATTAATTGAGCTTGCATTGGCAAGCAGAAACTTAATTATAATCCAAGAACTGGTGAATTGGATCCTACATATTCTAGTCAATGTTAGTCATTCTTTCGAAATAGAGAAATTCATTCCCCTGTTGGTTAAAGTTCTTATACTTGGAGATAATGATATAAATAATTCGGTGAAGGAATTATTTACGAATTATTATTCAATGAAGCTGAATAGTTCACGCAAGCAGGAATTAATCAGAGAATTAACAAAGCAAAGAGCTCTGAAGAGAATATGTGAGGATATATTAATGGGTATCGAGAAACAAGGAAATGGAGCAAATTTTGTAAATTCAGGAAGAACTCGCGTAATAGTGTCAAAGGAACCAGAATCAGAAAATTCTTATAAAACCAGCATGCCTGTGAGTAAACCAAATAACTCATTAAAAAATATGAAACATAATTTGGCTTCCAGTAGTCCAACAGTTGCTTATCACTCCAATCAGAAACCTGACAATGACATACCCGCCATTGTTCCTAAAGATTTGCATGACGAAGAGCTAATTCTGATTACTTCCAAATTGAAAAACTACAGATTCGATTCCACTATAGAGCCAATTATGGCTGGTGGTTCTGATGACTTATATGATATAATCTTTTCAATGCTAGCTCCATTTGAAGGAAAGGAAACCGAATTCAATTGGAATTTAAGAGAGAAATGCATAGTGAAACTTCGCTCAATCATCAGAGGAAATGCTCTGACAGACTTCCGTAATGATATGGTTTCTTATTTGAAGGAGATATCGGAGTCGATATGTAAAGCAGTGTTATCCTTGCGTACAACTTTATCAACACATGGTTGCCAGCTAGTAAAAGAATGTGCAATGTTATACCAGAATGATTTTGATCCTTTGATTGATAGTTTCATGCCTTCGTTCATCAAGTTATGTTTGGCAACGAAAAGTATTGCGTCAAATAACGCCAATATTGCCCTTTGCTCTATATTTATAAACTGTTCTTTCCAACCAAAGTTATTGAACAGAATTCAGACATCTTCTATGGAAAAGAACTATCAGCCAAGATCTTACAGTGGTATTTGGTTGCAAATCTTTTTAGTGCGATTTCATAGCAACCCTCATTTCAGTACTGATATATGCTCCAGAGTAATTGTAAAATTACTAGGTGACTCAAACCCTACAGTCAGACAAGTTGCAAAGGATACCTTTTGGTGCTTTGGTTCGAAATTCCCCTCCCAAGCAGAGGCGATGCTTGGAAAGTTGGAAAGCAACGTAGTAAGAGCTTTGGAAAGATCTAAGCCTCAGTCCAATTCACATTCCACTTTTGGTTCGCTTGAAACTACATCTATAGCACTGACTATTATTAGCATTAATCAAAAGGACTCCAGGCCAAATATAAGGACATCTATTATAGCAAGAAACAAGGAGTTGAGAGATAAACAAAAAGAGGCTCGCCTAAATTCTCGTCCTTCCTCGACTGTGGGCAAACCTGCCTCCTTAGATGATGACAGGAAGATAAAATCGAACTACCTGTCTCAGTCATCTTCTTTGCTTAAATTTGGGAGATTGGGAGGAATGGCAAAAAGAAATACTAGTCTTGATGGAGAGTCACATCGTCGCAATAATAACGGTCTTCCACAAGCAGATTCTACTAGAGTTGCTTCAACAGGAAATATTGGCATAGAAAAGAGAGACTTACCTCCCATAGCATTTGAAAAACAAGCCGATCCAATAATTCAATTTCTTTCTTCTAAGCAATTAGACTTGAAAGAAGAGGGCATTAATTTACTTAAGTATGCAATAATTGGAAATGAGGATTTATGTAATGAAATAAGTGAATTATTACGTGAAATATCAGTCAGTAATCCATACCTATTGAAGCCATTATTTCTTGGATCTTCCGAACTATTCAGCAAGTCTTACAAGTATTTTGATTCTGCTGAAGATTTTTTGAGAGTTTGTAGTGTGCTACAAGATCATGTGACAACAGATTACGTTAACCTTGTCCTTTCATTTGTTCCAATTGAAGAAATATTTGGCTCCTACATAAAAATACTTGGATATGCCACTAATATCAGTAACGTTTTGAATAACAGCGATTTGGTGATGCAGATGATCAAATATAAATCGACTATTTTTCATATGACCATTCAATTTCTCAATTTTTCCTTGGACAAGATTCCAATATCTGATAATAATTTTGCTAATCTTTGTGAGCGTGTTTTTGAGATGGTGAATATATTGAGAGGTACTAAATCGTATGATCTACTTCTTTTGTTATTGAAAAAACTTCTTTCAATCAATGGAAAGTTATTTGAAGTTCAATTACTGAAAAAATCTGTTTCTATAATCGAGGATGTTGCTTCAGCAATTGGCATGAGTCAAGAAGGCTTGGGTTCTAGTTCGAACCCTCAAAGTGCTGATAAAAATATGACGTCGTATGATTTAACTAAGGTAGTTATCGTACCTGACGAAACGCCAACCACAAACTTGTCTCCACTTAAGCAATCAGATTTGACCATGTTAATTCCTTCTTTTGATGCTAGAAATGAGTGTGTGTTTGAAAAGACGTCAAAGAGAATAAATCAAACAACCAATTTAGATGCTGTTCCGCATTTTGATATGGATGTAGAGGATAACATAGATGTTGACAATGAAGATCGTCCAGAAGTGATTCAAAATGTTTCAAACTTCAAAGAAGAAGATAAAATGGAAATTGACATAGGAGAACAAACCCCTCAAAAGAAAAATTCGAATGAAGAAGCTAATGTATTTGTGGATAAGGAGTCCAACCCAAACAATAGAAGGTCAGACTTATTTGCAAAGTTTAACAAGGAAAATTCTTCTGAGCTTGTAGAGGATTTCGCTCAAGTTCAAATTGGAGAATTAAGTGAGCCTGTTACCATGGAGCATCCGTTACAGTCAATCATTGAGAAGGTAGACCCATTGAATAAAGTGTCTAATAAAAAGAAACCAATTAAGATATATCACGATGAACCGATTGAAGGATCTCCTCAAAAAGTACGTGATTATAACTATAATGAAATTAATTGGTTTAATTTTCAAATAGTCAAACAGGAAGCCGATGTTAAAAGCTTTGATAAATTTGATTATTCGATAGACCGTTTCGAATCACTTTGCTCAAAACTTAGTAATAAAACAATTCTAGATTTCGAGTTTGTTCATTTATTGAACTATATTCAGAAAAGGAATTACTCATCTGAGACTGCTGCTTTTATTGATACACAAGGAATAACACTACTTGAAAAATCGATTTGGAAATTTTTCAATGAATCAACAAGTCTCAAACCTACAATTTTACTAAGTGGATTGATTATTTTAAAGCAACTACTAGTCAATAGAGAATACTTGAATTTGGTAAGAACATGGGAAATTCTTGTCAATTTAGTAAACAATTTAGATGAACATCCTGATAGTCCAGATTATGTATCAATGAGAAATGAAGTTTTACTTGCAACCAGTGAAGTCTTCGATGAAATAATAGTTAGTTCTTTTTCTTCTCAAGAGATATTGTTGATGGTGCTATCATATTTTCAACAGAACAATAGTCACTCTCAAGATTGTCTTTTGTTTGTACTTGAATCATTCTTTAAGTTGCTAAATATGAACACACTTCATTTCTTTTTATCCAATGCCTTGATTTATCGAATTAACCAAGCAATTGGTTGCTATTTGAGTGACAACTCGGTAGAAGTAAGACGCTTGGTAGTTCTGATATACGGTAGACTTTTAAAAGTTAACGGAACATCCAGTGTTGATCAGAAGGACGGAAAGGGTGATAAAAGTGCTATGGAGAGCATATTACAAAATCTATCAGTACCTCATAAGAAATTAATCGAGTACTACAGTCATTGTTGAATATGAAATATGTACATATATATATACATATATATACATTAATATATGGATGAAAGTACTCTAATATACACTGGGTGGCTAGAGGAGAATCCAGATCCTGTTAGCTCTATTTTTTGGTTTTGAAGTAAGTACTTCACTGTAAGAGACATCATTGCGTTGAAAGTACACTGAACGAGTTTGAATCCGTTATGCTTTACACAAAATGTCTAAAATCTATGTAACAATGTGATTTTCTACTCAACCCTAGCAGCTGTAGAATCATGGTTCTCGACTTGAACCACAGAGGACTCTGGTGTAGGTATTAAGTTCTCCTGCCTTGTATTGGTAACATTGGACGTATTAGATGTAGTCGTGGAAGAATGTCCTACATCTTCTTTTACCACTCTTGTGGACCTGTTGGCTACCAATTCTTCAAGGTTACCATATACTTGAGTCTTTTTCTTGGTAAACTCAGGCTTGTTGATGTTTACTCCGTATGTATGTCGTTTTCTGTTTGTCATTGTGGAGCCGACGGGAAGTTGTCTTGAATTCTGACCTCTACTAAAATCACCACTATTAGAATGATGATGCATTGGTATATTCATCATTACTGGGTTTACTACTTGGTACATATTGGAATTTGATTGTTCAGGAAACTCATTGTTTATGTAGTAAGCTCCATTGGAGGCAATTGACTGAGACTGAAACTGCTGCTGCATATGGAAAGGAACCTGTTGTTCAGGGTATGACCAGTATTCTGCTTCTGATTGTTGTGCATAGTATGGATCGGTTGCATAATATTGCTGCAGTGGTACCATTTGTAACGTCAGTATTTGCTCATTCCAAAATTGACCAGAAGGAGCAATAGTTCTATGAAATTGTTGTTGATATTTGGCAGATAATGGTTGTGGAGAAGAAAAATAATCCTCTTTAGAAGATAGCACTCTAGCATTTGAAGGATATTTTGACATCACTGCACTTCTTAATGGTTGGGTTTGTTCTATGAGGTATTCATCATTGTATACCAATGAGTTAGATCCCGTAGGTACTGAGAATACTGAAGGATCTATATATGGATCATATTGTTCTTCGAATCGATCAAATCCTACATCAACATTGAAATATTCAGTAGGTACTCCCTGTTGTTCCTCAATGGTATCGAAATAATCCAAGGGAAAGTCATCTTCATATTCTTGATTACTCTTATATCTATCAGGAATATCACTATTGGAATATTCAATTTGCTTTCTATCATTGCCAGGAAAATTACTCAGAACATCTGGATATAATAGTTGACTTCGTATTTCTTGACTTTGTTGCAACTTTTGTTGATCACGCTCATCTTGATCTTGAATAGGTTCATCATCTCTGTCTTGATCGCCATTGAAATCCTGTTGCTTTTCGATATGTTCAACCAATTGAGAATAGAGTGGTGCCGTATCATCGTATTTAAATGAAAGAGCAGGCTCTCTATATGCTTCAGTAGTTGGTTTTTGATTTTGATTTTCCTTCTTCAAATCTCGTTCAATGGCATCTGCCATAAGCTTATCATGTGGAACATTAAACCAAAAAAACACCTTTTGTTTCTTTTGGGTTCTTAAACACAGATTTTTGAATAAAAATTCAAGAAAATCAGATCTAGGTGATTCTAAAATTGCATCAGTTCCACATTTCAAGTTTCTTAAATCAGAGAATATTCCTTCTTCAAACTTCTTTCTATCGATGATTTTGCGTCCAAAATGTTCAAATTTATAAACAATACACCTAACAATATCAGTCCCCGTTATGAAATATAAATTGTTCCAAAAGACACACGATACAAAACCTTCATCATGATTCAAATAGTACCTTCTAATAACTTGATTTTCTTGCCAATTAGCAGGAGCTGTGGCCAAAAAGAATTTTAAGTCTTCAATAAGTCGAAGAGATTCTTGCACTGAACAGTCAGCCATTTTTGTATTGAATTGGTCCTTGAAGTGTTATGCAAGTGTAGGACAACTGGAACTAATAGTTATGCCTGTACAATGAGTGTTTCGATGGTGAGGGAGTTTTTTGAAATGATGAAAATAAATGAAATGGTATGTCTCCAAATAAATTTCTTGTTTGAACAAATATTGTTTCGGAATAATTGAAATTTCAATTGATTATGTAGCAAAAATTTTCTTTCCTGATAGTAAAGTTATTACACCAAATTTCAAGTTAAAAATCGATGTCTTGATAATCAAAAATAATAAAGAACAGCTCACGCTAAACAAGTTCCAACTACAAATGTTTTCAACCCAATTTCTTTGTATTTTTAATTGAACTTGATAAATTTTGATTAGAGCTTAAAACCTTTCTCCAAAACTTTGTAAACAGTTGGATAATTGAATAAAGGGTCCTATTAATTCTCTGTCGAAACACCTTTGACTTTATACCACCAACCATTCGTTTCAGATTTCAATCTGAAACAAATTGAAAACGTACTGCATGATACACATTATTTTTTGACCTTGACGTCCCACTTTATTTGATGACGAGTAGTATAAGGTACAACAGAGTAGCGGCATTTGGGTAAGAATACAATATGAGAGGCAATATGCACTCTGGGGGTGAGAACCACTAAAGAAGAAAATAATTGTATTAATTACGATTGTTGTGGGAGACCTATAACGTTCAAAGAAGCTCTTAGTGATGGTTTATTTTTATATATTAATATATATCTATATATATAACGCGGTACATCTACAGGGTACATTGAGACAAATATTTGTATGCTAGTGCAGGCCTCTGTTTTATTTGCTTTAAACATCGTCGACGCGCGAGTAAAGTGCACTTGATAAGATTAATGCCTCGAATCCTCTTCTCATTCTCAGTGAAGCAGTTTTAAGGTTTGGGTTAAAAATAGATAAATACATCACCCATCGACTTTGTAGTTTTAGATACGATTGGACGTATCGGGATGCATTCTTAAAGAAGAAAATGAAGACTTAATGGTTTAACATCACATTTTTCACCACCAGCCTTTTCTTTTTAGGAACAACAACTTGTCGTGGCACTAATTAAATTGAAGTGTAACTTTCGTCTCGAATAGCATTTTACAAAAAAATAATTTGTAATATAGTGTATTGGGAGTATCACATTTATTTTATTCTGACAATGTCTAAATTGAGTTAAAATCTACCAACAAAGATACAGTTCGTACACCTATAACTATCTATACAGTGCTAAAACCCACCAAGCTGATTTACAAGTTCAAGATTTTTTGCTATACTCACTCTAAAGTCAAATAGAGTAAATGATATGCTATATTATTTACTCATTATATGATATGCTGTATTATTCATTCTCTATATAATATGCTACAATATTTATTCTCTATAAAATGATGCTAATGCTTTTCTTTGTTTGCAAAGTCAACATCAACATAAATTATCTTTATAATACGTTTGAAAATGAAATATAACAAACCTGCTGTCACTTTACCTTCCATATCGTCGTCATTTCCTGATATTTTGTTCCCCAATTTCCCAAATAATCGGAAATGTTCCACAAATCCCGAATTTTATCAGTTGGGGTTATGTGGCAGTGCTCGAAATAGGAAATCACTGTTAGATGTGCTAGCAGCAGTAGGAACTACTATGGCCACCATATATCGTTCGAGTTTATCAAACACCTCGAGGTTAAAAACAGCTACCTCATACATTACTTCTTCTTCCAATAATATCACAATTTCATCAGAACTGATGATACTTACAAATTTGATGACTCTCTTCATCAGATCTCATGCTTTAACTGACAGCTTAGAGTTATTCAGAAGTCAACTAAATTCAAAAATTTGCACCCAACCACAAAGTTCCCAAACCCAATCTTCTACAACAGATAATATCTACACTGTTAATGGAACAACTTCCATAACAAGAAATAATTTTAAGGAGTTTCTTGATACTCTTTCTGACTATACCCTTATCCTGCTATCCAGAGACTTGGATATTCTTGCGGCAACTGTGAATGAATTGTTAAGAGAAAAACAACTTCAAAACGCTAGAGATTTAACTACACCACTACCACCAGCTCAACTACAGAATGGTTCAACTTCTGCTGTAGAAAATGCAAATGAGCAAATTCTAATTGAAGATCAGCCTAAAGTGAAGACATCTCCAATAAAGGAAGTTAAAACAGTTCATTTTCATACTCCTGAGGTGAAAACTTCTAAAAGCTGTATACATTGCGGTCTCAAGGAAACTCCTGAATGGAGAAAAGGTCCTGATGGTACGAGGAACTTATGTAATGCATGTGGATTATTCTTCTCCAAACTAGTTAAACGTTGGGGTAGGGCTGATGCTTCTTCTATACTAATACATCGTAAAGAGTTAGGTCAAGAACAGAATCGTAAAGTGCCTCAAGAGAAACATCGACCTGAATATCTTTGATTGAAACTAAGCTTGTGGAAGGGGGTAAATTTCAAAATTCTTGAATTTTTGGAGCTACATATATATGTCAAATTTACATGCTTTTTACATTATGACTTTTAGGTTGTAGTGATTCGTCTATTGTTTGGTTAACTTCTAGAGCCGAACAACTAATGAAAAGAACTTCATACATCGTCATCATAATCACCCCAATCCTTCTTAAAAGAAAACCAATCTGTTTTACCTGTGGGTACTGAGGAAAATGTTGCATCTAAGTCTTCTAAGTTAAAGCGATGAATCTCATGATGAGATAATTTTCTCTTGTCATCATAGCTTTCCTTTCCTTTGGTGAAAGTGGCAGAGGTATTTGAACCTCTTCTAAAGGGTGGAATATATTTACCATTTGATGACATCGAATCTGGTGCATGAACATTACTCTTGTAATTATTTGTCAGACCATTAGTTGGTGCTGTAGATACGGGCCGTGGGGCCATACCTATTGAATTGTGTCTTCTTCTTCCAACTCGACCGTTATCATTACCGTTGACGTGAACAGGAGCTAACATGGCACTAGCAGCAAGACTATATGTTGGTACCTTGAAGTTGATTGGTGGTTTCTTAAAATGATCAGTTGAAGATTGAATAGGCATCAAGAATGAATTATGAACCCGGTTACTATTATCAGTACTAAAGCTCAAGGGAGTGCCTCCATTACTTGAAGTTCCATTTGCAGTTGTGGCCCCAAAATCATCTTCAAGGTGAAATACTTCATCATCGTCAAGATTCAAACTTCCAATTTCTTCGGTCGGAGGATGAATGTTATGGACTTTGCTAATCGGTGATCGAAGATAAGGAGGAATATATTTCTTACCATTCCCATTGGAAGTTGGGATTCCATTAGCATTATTCGAGGGATGAAGCATGTGTGATGTTTGAGTCTGCGAGGTTACAGTGTTCCCTCCTGATGCCACCATTACCTTTCTGGAGCCCGAGCTTGAAAACAGGTTAGCTTTCTTCTTGTGGAAATCACGATAAGTGCTTTTCGATGACCGGTACTTCTGCATAGAGTTTCCGTCGTAGTTGTCACTATCAATAGTTGCCTTCTTCCAAGATCTTCTTTTTCCATTTTTCTTCCAAGTAGACATACGTTGATTCTGCTGGTGGTTAAGCTTACTCTGGCGCACTTGTTTGGAGTGCATTTCACTATACTTGTCCATATAATGATTAAAGACTGACTTTGGAGTGAAGAAATCCTCTCTATTGAACTTCCCGGTTGAGCTACTTTCAAAGCCAAATGCATCTGATTGATTTTTAGATTGGTTGAATGAAGCAACTCCAAATGGCTTACGAGGATTTCTAAATAATGAATGTTTTGTTTTAACGGCAGAAGTGTTGCTAAGATCAATTATTGGAATTGGTAACATACTCGAATTTTTAGATAACAAGGCGTCTGCTCTATGATTATGAGGGATTTCAGTTACTGGCATTTCAGACATGGTAGTGGCATCTGATTCGACAGCGGAATCAATACTAAATGGCTCAGAAGTGTGTTCAATAGGTAATACATCAATAGGCTTAGAAGGAGTAGGTTGTATTTCCAACTCAATAACATCCGCAGTACCATTTCCAGAACCAGAATTTGATCCAGAAGTAGAGCTCTCAGTTTCCTCCTCATGTTCTTTGTGATATTGATCTTCATCAAAGACAAACCCACCATCGTCATTATCTTCTGCAAAGTCTTCCTCATCGACATCACCATCCCAGTATTCTTCATCTATGGTGAAATACTTTAATGCATGTAATTCTTTTCTCAACATTTCGATATCCCTATTAGTAGGATCAATATTAAGACAAAATCTTAAAACTGAAAACATTTCACCACTCATAGTGGAAAAGATATCGAACAAGGCTTCTCTATTCATAACAAACTGAAGGAATCGCTTGTCAGAATTATTAGCAACTTGAAATGGATTCTTATGAAACACTAATGTCAACAATATAATACCAATGGACCACAAGTCGATCTTGGCAGCATCATAGCTATCAACATTGGAATCAAATAGTTCAGGAGCCATATATCGCTCGGAACCAACTTCAAATTCACTTCGATTGGTTATAATACGATGGGTGGTAGCCAATCCCCAATCGCATAACTTGATAGACCAATCGTCACAGATTAGAATATTTTCTGGTTTCAAATCCCTATGGTAGACTTTATTCTGATGACAATATTCTAAAGCATCCAAGATTTGATAAAATACATCCTTGATGTCTTGAGATGTTAGAGGACCTTTACCATCTTGGATAGCATCGTAAAGATCTCCACGAGAGCAATATTCTAATACTAAACAAGAATCAAAATGATCATATAGAGTAGCAATATTGGGATGAGACCCCAATATCTTATGGATTGCAATTTCTTTGGCTGCCTCATCATAAAGTGTTTGAAGAATTGATCTCGAAGGTGGAGAAGAAGCCATATGAATGATATTGTTATCTTCATTATCATTATCAGTTTCTTCTGAACCCTTCTTCTTTTTTTCAAGTGGATAGATGTATTTAACGGCAACTAACCTATTCTTATGAGATATATCTTCTGCAACAGATACTAAACCATAAGAGCCTTTGCTAAGATCTGCAATTTTACGGTATTTCCCTCTCAATACACTACCTTTGTTGTAATTGTTGTATTCTTCCATTAATGCAAGTGGTCATAAAGGTTGTAGATGGGCTATAATAATCAATGATAAGTATAAATGACCCAAATGTGATTCGTAACAAGATGAAAACTAAAAAAAAAAATTATTATATTATATACTCGTTTAAAGAGTGACAGTGGTGAATGAGTAAATGCAAGTTGGTATAGTATTAATTCCAGAATAATACAGTCAATGCTGCAACAAAAAAAAGATTCACAATAATGATGATATAGCGAACAGGATGTAAACAGTAACTAAAAAATATAGGCGAGCAGCTACTATGCAAGTGATAAACAGTCAAAATTGGATAGATAATCAAGTAAAAACCTTTTCGATGATATGATCAGTACTACAGTGAAGTGTACTAGTCAACAAATAAAAATCAAATAAGGTATAACTGAATATATTGTCGATGAGGATGAGTTGGAATATGGTATGTGTGGAACGGTTGTAACAATAATATGATTAGGCAGAAAGCGGAAGGATGATTCAGGGAGTGTAGGGAGGATGAGATAAAGGTAAAAGAAATCTAATTGTTCACTTTAAATCTATATTTTTTTTTTTGGTTTTTTGTAGCAAACAGTATGGTATTGACAGTGTGTTAATTTCAATCGTTGGCAGATGATATGTAACCCAGAACGGATGTTCAGGTTGATGATCTAATATAATACCCAACGAACAGTTGTTATAACAAGATTATTACCTTCAAAGTTGTGTCCTATAGGTAGTCTGTTTGTTTGCTTTCCTTCCAGAATGGTAGTATTTATAGTTGTTATATATCTTATAGGTTCTAGCTAATCTTGATGTCGTAGAAAACTGGCAAGTATTTTCTGTTTAGAACTCTGACTCAAATACAAAGATTGATATTCTAAAATGAAACTTTGAAAATTGATCGATCTCTCAAACAAAAATAAGATTGATCAAATTCAAAACAACTTTAGCAAAACAACAAGAACTTAAATAGAAATATACCACTATGAATATGTAAACTATGAATATGGCTGTTACTAAGTCCATCCAGCTCTATTGTGGACACTCTTGGAAATCAATAATGGCTTACAAAATGTCACAAAGCCGTCGATGACGATGGGTGGGGATTTGTATTTGCATAACCACTGATCGATGGTACTGCAGATTGCACCCCACAGTCGGAGTTAAGTGGTAGTGGTAGTGCAAGGTTTATGTTTAGTTTTTAGTTAGAAATTTATTGTATTTGAATACTGTTGCCATTCCATATACTCAATTAATAAATATTATAATTTTAATAATATACATATAATAAAATATCCGAATTCTTTTGACCATAAGACATTCATTATACTGCTTGGACTGATTTATTAATTTTTCTATTTGTTGGTTTCTAATAAAGAGTATGGATGATTTGATTGCAACCTTTCTTGCTGTTACTTCTACCGCTGATGAAGCAGCGGCAAAACAATATCTTGAACTTACAGGCAATGACCTCGAATATGCTGTGACATTATATATGGAATCACACCCTCCTCAATCTGCTGAACCTGCGTCGGCGGCAACCTTTGAAGACCATGATGAACAAATGGCACAACGATTGCAGAATGAAGTCTATAATGAACAACAAGTTAGACCTGCTGATACCAACATTCATCGTCATGAAACTTTACTAGACACCTTTGATGGTGGATATTCGGGTTTCCATCGTCCTGCCAGAGACATAGATATGTTTGGTTCAGGCAGGGTAGGAATATTCAATCAAAGATTTGATGACAATGAAAATGAGTATCATTACAGTAATTGGAATAACCCCGAGCTCGAAGAAGATGACGATGTTGACGAAGAAGAAGATGGTGATTACGTTCACACACATGAGGGTGATGATGATGATGACAATATAATAGAAAACGCAGAAGATTCAGATATCATGATTATAGAGAGTGATGATGATAATGGCGTATTAAATCGAAGCCGCCATTTGGCTGGTCGTAGAAGAGCAAACAGAAATTCAAGAATTTCTGAATTGTCCGCCACCCAACAAAGGCTTGCTAACCTTTTCAGACCTCCATTTGATATGATGTCAAGATTGGACTTGGACAATGCTAAGATACAAGGTAGACAAACCCATAAATGGATACTTATTAATATTCAGGATGCAACCGAATTTACTTGTCAAGTTTTGAATCGAGATTTTTGGTCTCTGAAGCAAATCAAGAACAAAGTAAAAGATAATTTTATCTTCTTACAGTATCAGAATGACCTGCCTAATGGATTTAACTACACCAATTTCTACTCAACTGAAAAATTCCCTCACATTGCAATACTCGATCCAATGACTGGAGAAAGAGTTCGAAAGTGGACCGATGGTGAGATTCCAGATATCGAAAGCTGGCTTGCGGACGTTGATGATTTTTTAGAGAAATTTTCACTTTCTCCTGGTTCTAACAATCCCGTGGTCCAGCACGAAGTTAAATTTGATCCCGATTCATTAACCGAAGAACAACAAATAGAATTTGCAATGAAGCAATCAGTATTAGATAACCAAAAGCAAGAGGGAACCCAAGATCACCCAATAACATTAGATGATCAGGATTCTTTTGAATCCCAATCTCATTTGGAACCGAAGAAACCTGAAGACACTGATGTTTGGGGATATATTCAACCAGTTGACCATTCAGAACCTGAAGGAGCACCAGGAACAACTAGAATTCAAGTTAGGTTCCCCAACGGGAAGAGACTCGTTCATAAATTTAGTACGGAATTTGACACGGTAAGGCACATATATCAATGGTTGAAGTTCATATTATCAAACTCTTCTGACAATGAATACGGATTATCGGGAGAAGATCGATTTGTAATATCTACAGCGCTGAATAAAAGTGGTTGTACATTACTTGAACTTATTGATGCCTCCATCGAAGATGCAGGCTTAAAGAATGCTAGCATTTTATTAGAAAAGGAATAAGTTAAACTATTTATACCTAGAGTAAATAAACCCACACCGAATACAATCAAATCCCACCGTATAGTTATTGAAATTGTAGTTATTGAAATCTAGTATGATATCCACCTTGAGAAGAAAACTGAGGATTCTGATGGGGTGGCTGCCATTGATGTTGAATTTGGAGATGTGGAAGAGCCAGAGGTGGTAACTGGGAATTTGGAACGTAAGTTACTTCATTCTGATGCATTGGACGCAGCGGGAATTGATGCTGTTGCTTTTCAAGCTGGTCATGATCGAACTGACGTTGTTGAAAACTGTGTTGTTGTTCAATCAGCCGATGATGATGGAGGACTTGTAGAGGAGGTAAATGAAGTTGATGCTGTTCTTGAGGTTGTAGTTGATGTTGTAGTTGATGTTGTTCAAGATGTTGAGAAGACTTATTGCCTTCCATTTGAGGATGAATTAGAATATGATGTGGATGATGCTGCTGCTGTTGAAGAAGTTGTGGTTGCTGCTGTTGAAAGAGATGGTGCAGATGTAACAACTGCTGCTGAGAGTTTTGCACTTGTTGAATTTGATGACCATCCCGGTGTTGCAGGTATTGATTCTGAATCTGCTGCATTTGTTGCTGAGATTGTGGTTGAGGTTGTAGTTGAGATTGGAGTTGAGGTTGGAGTTGAGGTTGGAGTTGAGGTTGGAGTTGAGGTTGGAGTTGAGGTTGGAGTTGAGGTAGGAGTTGAGGTTGGAGTTGAGGTTGGAGTTGAGGTTGGAGTTGAGTTTGGAGTTGAGGTTGGAGTTGAGGTTGGAGTTGAGGTTGGAGTTGAGGTTGGAGTTGGGGTTGAAGTTGTGATTGCAGTTGTGATTGCAGTTGTGATTGAGATGGAAGTTGAACCTGAGATGGAAGTTGAGGTTGAGATTGTTGCTGAGCCTGAGATGGAAGTTGAGGTTGAGATTGTTGCTGAGATTGCTGAAGTGGTCCTTGAATAAGCTGTACAGGGTGCGGATGATAAGGATGATCTTGACGATGCTGTGATTGTTGTGGCAAGACATGTTGGTTGGCAGAATATTGAAATACTTCAGTAATCACAGGATCTTGACCTTCTTGGCAAACTTTTTCAGATAGTTGAGCACTATTCTGCTCTTGACTTAGATTATTGAAACTAGCCGGATTGAGAATAGGCAATTGAGGGAATGATTCTAGAGGAGGCAATTCTTGATACTTGAACTTTGGACCTCTAGAAGGTGAAGAAGGAGATGTAAAGGATAGGGAGGAAGTTGGTGATAATGATGTATCACTTGCATTATCCACCAGAAGTAACTGCCTGTACTTCGAATGAAGTGAATCTTTTGTGCTACCATAATTTTTCCCATTTTCATCATATTCTTCGTCATACTCTTCATCTTCGTCTTCATCATCTTCATCATCGTCATCGTCATCATCGTAATTTTCATGCTCGGAGTCCAGATAAACAATGGTTGTAACGTTCTTAAGAGATCGATTCAACTCAGCATCTTGAATTTGAACGTTGTTTCTAATAAGTGATAAGTCATCATAAATCTCTTCAGAAGAAAGTCCAGCACAGGATTCAAGAACAACTTTGGAATCCCTAGGTTTGACATTACCAATTGTAGATAAAATATTCTTCCTAATGTTTGTTAATTCTATTTTATTCTTTTTGTAGCAAGTTTCGGGTACTTGATAGTAATTATCATGACTAGTTTCGTTATAAGATCTTTTAATTTGGGATGGACTAACAACAGATTTGTAATAATTTTTAAGATTTATTTCGTATGATTTACTCGAATTTATTTCGTAGTACTCCTTGTAGAGTTCATTCAATTTTGAATAAGTTTCGTTAATCTTTTTATTTTTTTCATTCTTCAATTGTTCAATGAATTGTTTCCAACGTGTAGTCGATCTAGTTTGAGAGTTGAATTTAACAAGAGATGTCTGATAATTGAACTGATTTAGATATACCGATAAATCGTCCATGTAAGGTTTTAAGATTTTATTGAATTGATTTGAAAATGGTAATTGATTGTTTGAGTCATTGAAATTTGCATCCATAGCCAAGGGAGATTGAATACTTTTAATTAACCGATAAAGTTCATCATCGTATTGCTTGAGTTCCATCGGCCTGGTATGCATCGCATTAGAGTTTCCCAAGATCAAATCTTCAAAATTATTTTTCAAAGTCTTGATTAAATCGATTTCAAATCCACAGATTTGTTGCCATAATTTGTTCTTTTCATTATATTGTTGAATATGCAAATTAATCTTTTTAAGTATAGTATTGATTCTTGAAAGTCTAGATTGTATATTTTCCTTTGCAAGCTTGGAATATTCTTTTTGTAATTCATTTTCAAGTGTTTCCAACTGTTCAGGAGTTAAATTTGGTGAATTCACTATATCTTTAACCTTCAAAATTGTTGGACTTGAAACAGTAGATTGTAGTAATGAGTTGGTTACAATGGTGGTGGGTTGATTAACTGGTGATAGATCTGAATTAGAGCGAGTGCCTGAAGGTGTACCCAAGACTGGAGTTGACGGGGACATTATATAAAAAAGGTTCACTCTTTTCTAGTTCAAATAATACACCTATTGCTAACTAAATGATAAAAGAACACAAATATTCCCTCGTGTGAATGCAAAAATTGGAACGAAATCAGACCAAAACCAAATCCAAAAAAAAAAAAATAATCCAAAAATGAATTTTGTCGTAAATTAGGAAGAGAAAGAAAACAGAATGAAAGATAATCGACCGAAGGAAACTTGTACTGAGCAAGATACAAAAATTATTTCAGGTATGCTGTGAGACCACAAAATTTTTTATTGCTTTCTTGAAATGATAAACACAAGAAGTTGAGATCGAGAACCGCTGTCAAAGAGATCCGTGGTACTACTGGTATTAGGTCAATCGACCTTATTAAACATGATTACGATTACAATTACAGTTTAAGAAAACCTTAATGAAACAGGTATGGCTTTGCATATATCAAGGTTACCGATCTAGCGGTGCTGCAGGCTAAGAAAGACATCTAAAAGTATCCTCGTTTTAGGGGAGCTCGCAAGCTCTCTGAGGCAAGAGATTTATTGGTTACGGCCCACTTGCTTGCTGGGAAACTGAAATAGGGAGAACTACAAAAAAAACAAAGTGCAGCGAAATTTTGAGTACAGGAAATTGCTCTAGAACACTCTGAGGCATAAGCTTCACTATTACTAACGAAGCAAATTTAATATACAATGGTTTTATAGTGAAATTTGTATTGGGACTGTCTGCTCTAGATAGAAATTTCTCGATATTATATATTGGAATTTTTGGCTCTGTTTCTTCTTAAATAAAGCTTGATTGCTTCGCTGCAAGATGTCTACAACTTCAAACTCTCATTTCCTTTATCATTTATTTTTTCAGCAATAATGCTTTCATAAGTATGACCCTCCACCGCCTATAACCTGAATTTTTACAAATATTGTGGTAATAGTGGTCATTTCATAAGAAGACATTAAATTTAACATTTACGAAATATGCTTCGTAAGTAATTAATAGTAACAACATACACAGACATTTATTAACAAAGACACAGGACTCTGAGCATAACTCTCGCATCTTTCCAACCAACTTATACTTTCTTGTAAACCTTTTTTGTCACTTGTTTTAGGAATTAAACCTCCTCAAACGAAATAACCATGTCTTATCTCCTTCTCTTTTTCTAACGGTCTTCTGCCCATTCATTCTCTCTACGAATGGCAGCTTCTTCTTCTGGTGAAAAATCATTAACAATATTAAAGGTTCTTCTTAATTCTTCCGGACTCTTCCCTCTGATCATTTCAGCAACAATCTTACATCCTGAATCCAACAATGGACGGATATTTAAATAGTTGGCAGCAAGAATTATTTCATAAAGCATTTCTTGGTCCACTTGAAGAAAATTCTTATCCCATTCATCAACTGGAGCACTCTTTTTGGCATCTTCTTCATCATCATCTGGAAATACAGAATCTTTATGATGTTCACACCACTCTAATACTTTTGATAAAACGGTGGATTTAACATTGGGAGTTGGTAATTCAAAATCTTCTTCTAATCCATCAGGATTTAAATCATTTACCATATTTTTAATCAAAATTGATTTTTCGGCTACCTTTAAGTCAACTGGAAACTTCTCATCATCAGACGACACAATAATAACCTTTGGTTGTGACATGTTACACTTAACCTATTAAGTATATTAACAGTTCTTAAAGCTGAAAACTAATATTGATGAAGAAGGAACTGGTTAGTGGTGATTGCTTTTGAGTCGTTGTAAACTATATGCAGGCAGATTAAATATGGCTACAATGGCGCTGTTTGGGGAGAGTTTGAAACAAACAGTAACCCTTTACATGCCGCACCATATGGAGATTAGAGATTAATGAGCTGGAAATAAGATCCCACATCAAGCAGTGCAAGTCAAAACTTGCAAGCAATATTCTAACTATCTATAGTATCATACAATCATTTAGGTAATACTACATTTCAAATTTCTATTTGAGATTGTTCTTCATTCAATTTAATGGAAATATATATGTGAAGGTGAATGAGATGTTCAATTTTCTCTCTCTCTCTCACTCGCTCTCATATCCAAATTTTGTTACCTTTTCATTTTTCATAACATTCACCGAATAGATAACCATTTTATTCACCATTGTTCTCCCGTTATTTTGACATTATGTAATATATAATTTCAATTCGTCTATCTTGCATCTATTGAAAATTGGAATAAACACTAGCACTCAATTCATCCAATATTTCTAAATGATCTAAATTATTAATGAAAACATTACCAGTAGGTTCATTGTCTACAAATTCAGAAACTCCTGAAATATTGTTACTGTCACAAATAACTCCACTTTGAATACTAATTTGTGCCAATAAACTTGCCAATTTGAATTTTTTACCTTGAGGAATTTTTTCTATTTCAAAAATTTTAGAATTGCTTTCTTCTTCTAAAGCAATTAATACTTCAGGCTCTAATGATATTGTTAAATTATTAATTAAAGTCACAATAGAACTATTTTGAATCATATTATAATAGGTAGATAAAAACAATTCATCTTCATTTATGAAGTAGTAAGTTTCATCTATAAGTTTAGTTAAGGTTGAATCTTGTTGGTATAACTGAGGAATAACATCAGGAGTAGTATTTGCAAATGTTTCAATTAATGCATCTTGATTATTGGGTGGGAAAATTGATGATAATATTAAATTCTTGTATGAAACTGAATTCAATTCATTTATTATATTTGCTATAATAAATTCAAATTCATTTATAGAAAGTTCGGTCCTAGCATTAATATTTTCAAAATGCTTTATAACTAATGATTCAATAGTATCTGCTAATTGATGCCATCCTTTATTAAGTAACCACCAACTAAGTGAAAGATATGACTGTTCCGCATAATAATCTTCAGATTCATTAATACCATTATTGCTTTTGCTATTGTTACTTCCTGCCATTTGTATTGCAGATTCTAAATATGATCTTCTTGCTAATATATTCATCAGTAACCTAGTAATCAACAATAATCCACTTAATGAATAAGTCAAAGTCAAAAATCTAGAAATTGTTTTAATTTTCAAGATCTTCCATAATTCAGTCTTGGATAATGATGAATATTGAGATAAATCATCATGAATGTTCCTTTCAAGATTTTCAAGGTTGTCTGAGGTTAGCAAAGAATCAGTTAGTCTTCCACTTCCAGACATTCCAATATCTTTGGATCCACCATTATTACCTTTTTTCATCTTTAATGCTTGAGTGATCAATTCAACTGGTAAATAATCAACTATTGGTTGAGTAAGTACTGGAAGAAGTGCCAAAATTGTAAGATAACAGTCTTTTTGAGTTTGAGCAAATCTTCTTTTGATCTGTTCACGAACAAACGCTTCTTGCTTTAACGATTGCTGTAGTGAACGAAATTTCTTGATAACAAAATGATTAAACAAAAGATAAATTGCAACTGAAACAGATGAAGTTATAAGAAGTTTCCTTCTGTGACGTCTAAAAAATGATCCTAGACTTGAGAAAATTGTAGCCATTTTGCTTTTTCTTAAATACAAAATAGTAAAAACGAAAATAAGAACAATTGAGATTTCTACTTATGTATGAGTAACAAAATAGAAAGCAATTGTGGGAAAATTATTATTTGCAGTTAGTAGTTAATACACTGTTTCTTATTGCTACTTTAGTTTATCAATTACCAAATACTGGGGTATCCTCAATAAGTGCAACGAGCAAATTAGATATACCTAAATCGTTTTTTCTATTTCGTATATTCAAACTATTGTCTCGCAATGTATTGCTATATATTTATCAGAACCTAGTAGAACAATATTGCTTGTGGACTTATAAGTTTGGTCACTTCTGCAGATGAAAGGACAATATAATTGGAGTAATAGTGAAAGTGTACCTTGAAAGACCGAGGAGATTACCAGTGGGGAATAGTCTGAGTGCGACACTACTCCTGGAAGTGATTTGAGCGGGATCGAAAAAGACTGTGAGGTTAAATCTTGTTCCTTACCATAATGGCGTGAAGTAAAGTTGGAAACACTTTATTGGCAATTGTTTACTATGAATGTCATTAATGAATAAAGTTATATCAACTGTGGCACAATTGTGGTATTCAATGGAAAAGGTTTTCCCTAGAATTTAATCGACTTTTGTTTTTGGAGCCCAATACTAGTTTTGTAAGACTGCATTGTGAGGGTTCCAAAATAGCGCTTCATTATTGTCAAGAAGTTCACCACAACTGGTTCATCACTGACAATTATTTTTCTTCTTATTTTCTTCTTGATGGTTTTTTTGATATTATAGTCTTGAGGAGCGGCTGTGCCTTGTCTTGGTTTCCAGTTAACTAATGAACAATCTCCACCACTTCAAAATTTGTGTTAATCTCACTTCAGTCTCTCTCACTCATTGTTCCGTTGTTCGGTCACATGGCAGTTTTTCAAAACCGAGTCTGCTGTTGTTGTTATGTCATTATCGGAGTTGGTTCTTAATCAATGTGTTAAGTTGAAAATGACTGTATGTTATACTCAGGAAACATGATATTGAGAGATACATGATAATTTAGTGAATTGGAGCTGCTAAGTATAAGCAAGTTCTAATTTACCAATTTCTTAATTTGGAATCTCTTTCATTCCCTACAGTAGTGATATATTTATTCTATTCCATTTTCTGAGAACATCCCATAACTTTTGTATGGTAGTGGGATCCATCTTATGATCAATTCTCAACCACTATTCCTATTCGCTTGCACGTCTCTCATATCAAGTTTCTCGTACCAAATGTAATGGTCACACATTGTTACATCTAAGGTAGGTGTATGGCAGGAGGAGAAATCCTTATCGCGAAAAATGATCTCTTACCAAAGAAAGGTGGGGAACTATATATATCAAGAATGGTTCCTAAAGAAACTAATATTACTCGATCCTCCATTATTATAAATTTCGGATAACTTTTGATTTGTTTTGACTAAATAGCTACAACCAATAGTTACAACTGCTTCTTTAGTTGAGCTTCATAAGCATTTTGGAACAGTTTTGTCCCTATTCTTATAATTGCGATAAGGGGTTATATGGTAAACCCCCACTTTTCTAGACTACATTCTATCGATACCACCTTTGCTAATTTTGTTTTAGAAGATCTCTGATGTTTTAAGTAATTAATGATGAACTTAAACCAGTTATTAACAATTCTTCCTTATGAATTGCTTGACTATATTTTTACATTTTTCACAATTGAGAGAGATGCTAAATTTTTAGTATCTCTTGTAACTGACCCTAATTTGAATTTGCATCCAAGAATTAAAAATGTGATATATAATCGTATTCTACGGTTTGTAGTTGTTGATCCTTCTTGTTGGGTGAAAGAATTCACTTTTGAAGATTATTGGTATCCTTCAATTAGTGAATTGAAGATTATATTAAATCAAATTGATATCACTAACTCAATATCAAGTACTATCCAATTATGCATTTATCACAATTATGATAAATATATGGCGGAAATTGAGGAATTGGTCAAATATTTAAGTACAAAAGAACTCCATTTGATATGCAGAGTTTACATGAAGGATCGCTTAGAGAATATTTATAGATGCATGGGAATATTGAAAACTTATCAAGTATACAATACAATAACTAATTTAGAATTAGTCAATACCTCATTGGTTATTAATAGCTTGGACTTTAATTCAATTTTCAATGAAGATACTGTAGCTGAGATTGTTCAACCCAAAATTAGATTCAAAGTAAATGATGAGGGGAGGTTTCCATTGATAGCTTAAGCTTTTTCTTCAGTTTGGAAAAATGATCTTATTTGAAGATCGGTTAAATGGTGACTGCAAATATTAGAAAGGGATTAAATGGAATTGCGTTATTGCGAAGAGTTTGAAATATTTTGTGGTGCAACGTGGACTGGTATGTTTCTTTCCGAATCAACATTTCATTACATTCTCCACGCTCTTCGTGAAAATAAATTGATGAGAAAATATTAATATTATCAAGGTTACAACATTACGAAAGAATGATTTGAAATCAAGTTACAGACAAGAAAAGTATGATCGCAGAGTGTACGAAGAGCCGATGGCTGATTGCTATACGAAGTACACATTCTACACATTCCTCACATTCTACACATTCCTCACATTCTACACATTCTACACATAGTTCAATACATACAACATGGTATTTTTTTTATTGAAATAATTACCATTTAGATTCAAATTACGTTTAGATAAAGAGTTTTAGCAAGTCCTATCTTTAATAGATAATTAGTAGATTTATAATTGTTGTAAACCCAATGAAAATTTCTAAAGATTCGATCGTTCGGAAATTAACACAAGTCTGCAACATGAAGTTCGGACCGATACCGAACCAAATGGGCATACTGGGCTGATGGTTATGTTTAGGTTGTCAAGTCGTTAACTCCGCTTACTCGAGATTATTTTCGTCTTTAAATTTAAGGTCCTTCGGTAATGAGGACCACTTATCTCAAAACGTGGCTGCAGACGAGACTGCAACAATTTTATTGATGCAGAGGCTCTCCACGTGTTTTCCATACTACATACTTTCTCCATAGATGCACCTACCTTATCTAGGACAGACAAAAATCTAAAATGGAAAACTGTGCAAGGTTTGAATGTAGCCCCTTTTATGATTCTATTATTGATCTGCATAACGTTTAATCGTTATTAAGGTAATGGCCAAATTTATAATAGAGAGCCATACGGCCTACAAATTTGAACCAATAAGAAGCTGTATTGCCTTGGTATATATTGATTCAATTGAAATTCTTCGTCAAGCGAGAAAGGTATACTCGTGGTCTATGTTCCATTTACGAGATGATTAATTAAATGAAAAATACGGATTATGATATGTTGTTTAGTCAGATCGCCTAATACTATTCAACCCGAGACCGGTCTGTATACTTCCATTTGTATATATATATATGTACAAATATACTGAATTTCTTGATAACTCCCATAATTCAAAATAATCAGCAGCTAAACTTGAGTGTTAGATCTTGACTTCAATTGAGTTTCTCTATCTTATTCACATAATTTTATCAATGCAACTCACTTCTATTTTCACTACTTCTCTCTTGGCTGCAACTGCTGCGGCTAAAACTATCCTCCTCACAAACGATGATGGTTGGGTTTCTACAAATATTAGAGCCACTTATAGAGAATTAACCAATGCTGGCCATCAAGTTATTCTTGTTGCTCCTGTTTCCCAAAGATCTGGTTGGGGTGGAAAATTCGATATCCCATCCACTAAAACTTTACAGACTGATGGTGAATTTGGTTACGTCAAACAAGGTGCACCATCATGGGGTCACGAACAAGATAACCAAAATATTTGGTACTTCAATGGTACTCCAGCTTCAAGTGTTGTCTTCGGTTTAACCTACATCATTCCAAAGTTTTTCAACAACGCCTCTGTTGATCTTGTTATTTCTGGTCCAAATGAAGGTAATAACTTATCTCCAGGTTACTTCACTATCTCTGGTACCGATGGTGGTGCATATAATGCGGCCTACAGAGGAATACCTGCGATTGCCTTTTCGGGTTCCAACTCCAACAATTCCTTTTTCAAAGATTCTCTTGATGAAGATCCATTAAATCCATCCAACATTTACGCAAATTTGATCGTTGATTTTGTTAAAGAAGTTTTCACTACTCAAGGTGAAAACTCTAGAGCTTTACCTCTTCAAACTGTATTGAATGTCAATTTCCCTCCAGTTGGTTACCAATCTCCAAATGATAGTTGTGTGAAACCACAATGGCTTCTTACTAGATTAACTGGCCAAGCTGCTGCTTCTGTCAATTTAGTTTGGAATGAAACTCTCGGCATGCCAGTTTTTGCTTCATCTCCATTCCTGGCTTTATCTGCGTGCAGCAATGGTGATTGTAACTTACCATCAGAAACTTACATCGCGAATAATGGTAAATGTCAATCTTCAGTCTCGGTTGCATCTATTGATTACGATGCTAATACCCAACTTACCAGTACTGTCAAAGGTTTACTTGGTAAATTGCTTTAAGTAAAATCAGAATACTGATTTTGTATTTTTATCATTTTCTTTGTACCCCGTATTATTTTCGATATTCCAAGGTAAATCTTTAAAAAGCTTTAATTAAACATTAAAAAAACAGCTTATTCATATGTAATGTACAACTCCACTTAACCCATGACATTTATTTCTCGTTATACGCTTTCTGCCTTGACTAGGCGACTATTGTAGATAAAGACATTTTACTACTGCATATTGCGTAATCGAGAATTGTTCACTACAACTTCAATTTTGAAATACTGCATATAAACCTTGAGTTTTTGCACCCAATCTCAAAATTTTTCACTTGAGTTTTAAAACTATAAGCAAGTAGCTAACCAAGTATTGAATTTTCATTCTTTTAGTAATAAAATTGGATTTTGCATTCACTTGAACCAAGAGAATTAAGGATTCAAATCATTTCACTTTTCCAAAATTATTGTTCTGTTGCTGCTTTTGGGAGTGTGTTGCTCCGCGTTTCCCATTTCGAAGATTAAATCCTGCGTACAACAACACAGTTTAATTGAGGAATTGTGTTAACGAAGCTAAGCCCTTATATAAGGTTTTCAGTAATCCTTCCATTTTTAGCACACTTTTCTCTTTCAAAACATAATTGAATCAAATTCTTTTGTCAACTCTCCACATTTGCATTTATTTAATAATCAATCAGTATCGACCTCTTTTTTGATTGGTAATTCTTCATGAGCTTGAACTAAAGATGTCTAAATTAGTTGCTAAGTTACACGATCTGACAGCTAATTTATCATCAGAACTGAAGAAAAGACCTCATTCCCATTCATTAAAAGGCTTATTTCATAGTTACAATGACGATGTATCATTCTCTGATCACCTGAGTGCTACAAGTATATTTAGAAGCTCACGTTCAAGATCTAACTCAACTAAAAAGACAAAGAAAAGGTTAAGATCTTCAACTTTATCAAACTCAAGGGATTCGTCTACAAAACCAGCATCTAGAAGAGTTGTTTCCCTTGGAAGTGCACCAATCGATAAGTCTAATTCAATCAATGACATTTTATCTAACAATCCGAGTTTCGAATTACCAAATGATGAAAGCAATAATGGTGTAAAGATAATTCCTGACCCAGTTTTATCCATTACATCCTCTTCTCACGACACCCAAACTCCTCAAGATGAATCGTTAGTAGATCAAAATACAATTGAAAACAATGAAGATGCATCTGACTCAAATAGACCGAAATCTGAATCTAGTGGATTTTTTTCAAGCTTTATCAACGCAATTGGGTCTTCCCAATCACATCATCCAGAAACTCATGAAGATGAATCCGAGAAAGCTCATAGTTCTTCGACAAGCAACAATATTGCTCTGTTCTCCAGCAAGCTTGATTTTCTTTTAAAGCCTGCAAAGTTTGGTAAGAGTTCTAAGAGTTCATTTAATGAAGCGCATGAAGATGCTGAGACTCCTGCCGAAGCAACAGGTTCAAATGATGCTGACGACAAAAGTGATTCTACCTCAAAAAATGATAATTTATCTGCTATTCATTTTGAATCAATTCGTGAATCTCCATTACACACACTTGGTTCCGGTGATCTTTCCCTTAACGCTTTTGATAAGCGTAGAAGTTTAACCAGCGTATCCAATAATGGAGAAAATAAACTCCCTTTGTCCGGAGTCAATGTCAATCTGCTTAACAATACATTATCTCCGGAAGTTGCTGGTGGTGAGACAAAGTCTAATAGACTTAGTACTTCTGAATCTCGAAATTTGTCTTCAGATAATATCAGAAGAGACCTGTCCGAAGGTGTTCTTAGAAGACATCTCTCTCCTGATATTTCTAGTAGGAAGCAATCTCCAGACGACGTAAGGAAGCAAAGGAAATTTGGTACATCACTGCAGGCAAATGGATCAAAGACACACGACGAAGTAGATTCAGCTTTTGCCAAAGGTGTAAATGGCACTAAAGTACCTCTAGATGAAGATGGGGCTCTTTCAAGCGACGAAGATGGCATTGATTTAGATAAATTGACCGAAACTTCCGAAATAAGATTTGCAAGTAGCAAAAGGAATAGGGAATTTCACAATAATTTCAGAGATGTTCCCGCTAATGAAAGATTGATTGGAGATTACAGCTGTGCTGTATCTAGAGATATTTTAGTTCAAGGTAGGATATATCTTTCACCAAAGTACTTGTGCTTCAATTCTAACATCTTGGGTTGGGTTACTAATTTAATCATCCTGTTGCAGGAAGTGATCCAAATAGAAAAGAAAACGACGGCCGTTCTTTTCCCCAATGGAATAGTTGTTCGAACATTGCATCATAAATATGTGTTTGCTACGTTTATTTCAAGAGATGCAATATTTAGTTTGATTACTAGAGTTTGGCATGGTGCATTATTAGATGGGAATGAAGATCCTGAAAAGATTAAAAGACTTCATGGATCTATACGCTCTAGAACAGTTGGAAAAGCTTCTGATGATGATAGTTACGATTACATTTCAAGCGGAGAAGAAGAAGAGGCTGATGATGATGACGAAGTGGATGAAGATTTAGATGGGGATGACAATGAGTCAGTATTTGATGTTAACGATGATGGAGTCGACAGTTATGATATACATAAACCGTCTGAAATAGAAAATAACAAGGACAATGGTGCCAAATCTAAAAAGGATGGGGACCACGGTGCTTCTGCCGGGGCTGCTGCTGATTCCAATGGATCATATGAACCAAAAACTCACGAGCCAACCGATAATGGGTATACAAAACAGGATAACGATACATTTATTTGTGATGAAGTTTTGAATGCACCATTAGGAACAGTTTTCCAATTGATGTTTGGAGAGGACTCTTCTAAATTTATAACCATATTAAAAGACCAAAAGAATTTTGATATTACTGAGTCGACAATTACTCCTTTGTCTATTAACAATAAGGAAAGAAAGTATAGTTATATAAAACCACTTGGAGGTGCGATTGGACCAAAACAAACTAAATGTAATCTTACTGACACGTTGTCACATTACTCATTGGACACAAACATTTTAGTTGAACAAGTATCCCATACACCAGATGTTCCAAGTGGAAATTCTTTTCTTGTTAAAACTAAGATCTTTCTCAGTTGGGGACCAAACAATGGCACCCGATTTTATGTGGTAACAAGTATCGAATGGAGTAGTAAATCATGGCTTAAAGGGGCCATCGAAAAGGGTAGTATTGATGGTCAAAAGGAGTCAATGAAACTGGCAATTCAAAGTTTGAATCGATTAATCAAAAGTGAATCTGGTTCTACTAATAAGAATCCATCTATGGATAAAAAGAAAAGAAAAAAGAGATCTTCAACTGTTAAAATTGAAGATGGGTCAAAGCCAGATGTGGTAGTTAATGAAAAGAAAGGAATAAGTAGTCAATTATTTGAATTATTTGGAAGTATCGGTAATTTAGTTCCGGTTTCTATTCCCTTTATAGATGACACAATTAAAGGTTTGATATTTGTTATTTTTTCATATTTAATATTTACCCTGATATTCCATAAATTTTCATCAATGATCTTTGAACCCAAGTCATATTTGACTACCTACAGTTCAAAAAACAATGACTATATTTCACAAATCAGGATCAATGGTGACGAATATTCTATAATGCCAAATGTTGATACAACTTTGAAAAATATAAAATTACAGAAGAACGCAGAAGAAGCTATGTGGCAATGGATAAAAGATCGAAGTGATAACAAATACAAAGGAGAAATTCCAAGTCAATATGATTATATTGATTGGGCCGATGTATATTCAAAAGTCAACGATAAATACACAAGTCAACAGATTAAGGAAATGTTAAAATTGACTCATTTGAAATTAGCAGAGATTGAGAACGAGCTTTTAAAATCTGAAAAATAATTCAAAAACATTTTATGCCCATTGCAAATACTCTAATTTAGATTCAAGCAAATAGAAACTCGAGTTACTTTTTGCATGCATCATCAAAGATATATAATAAATAATGAGCACATATTTCAAATTAGTCCCGTTAGGGAATTGTTCAAGACAACAAAGTTAGTAAATTTACCTTTGGAAGTATAATATTGTAGAAAGAAATTATTTTATCTTACCTGAAGATCTGCAACAGAAGCATTCCATCTGTCTGAAGGATTTTTTACATGCAGGTCTGATAATAAGCGAGAGCGATAGTTTACCAATTGTGGCGATTTGATTGGTGAATACATGTGACCAGATGACCTCGCACTGTAATCAGTCCATACAATTACAGTCCTCTAAAGAGATATAAAAACCTCCACTATCGCTCCAAGCATTGTCATCTTTTCATGAATTATTGATAACAATTTCTCAAATTAGTTAATTTGTTTTTGAAACTATTCACAAATCTTCTTTAATAATTGCTAAGATATAAAATGGTTTGCAAGGCTTCTGAATGTATTTGTGCTAAAAAATCCACTTGCTCGTGTGGAGCTAAACCAGCATTGCAATGTCATTGCTCAAAGGCTGCTACTGAAAATATAAAACCTACATCTTCTGAATCTTGTGTATGCGGCAAGAGATTCAAGGATAAATGTTCTTGTGGAAGTTCTGAATCTTGTGAAGCAAGAGAAGGTGAAACTGATTTCACCACATTGTGAAGGTGTTTGGAAGAGAAAAAAATGAAAAAAATAGAAATTGTTATAGAATGTAATTATTTTACTGTGTAAATTATAATATAGGGTTCGGTTATTCAGAAATTTTGTTTCGTGCAATAGAGTTGTAGGTTCGTATAGAATATTACTGGAGAATTTTGGAAATGCAGCTGGTTTCCGGCTCATCTGTTCGTGGGGTAGTGTTTTGGGACTCAGAAGTCGCACTACTTGACTTCAATAAGAACGTAAATCTATACTGACTTCTACTACTACTACTACCCTTTTCTCAAATCTAACAATGGCACGTCTTTCAGGTCTCCAAAAAGAAGTCCTTAAACTATACCGCATTAGCTTAAGAACAGTTCGCACCAAACCTATTGGATTCAGAACTCATTGGAAAGCATACGTGAAAGAAGAGTTTACTAAATACAATCATGTACTGAGAAAGCGGTTCAGTGTTATTGAACATTTGGTTAGAGTGGGCCATAGAAAACTTGAAATGTATCTGAATCCTAATATAAAAGATATTCATTGAATTGATTGTGTCCCATAATACTTTCCTTTACAACAATAAGTGAGTTTATTATTACTCATTAACAATAGGTAAAATTATTTCTAGGACAAACCTATATTTTATATTAATAATCCGATTCGGATCCTATCCTGCATGTCACCTGGTGACATAAAACATTCATAAAGTTACGTTCAAAGATTACATTACTGCTTTTATTCACAAACCCTTTATTTATTGTTTTACTGTATATAATAATTAATAATGCATATTTAATTATACTAGTTAAATATTTTCTGATAGTTCGATAACATTAAATCTGTAGCATCGTTTCTGTAACCCATATCAATCATTTCCTTTTCCCCAGTCTCGTCACGTGCGAGAGTGGGTGCAAAAACAACCGATAAATTCTTGAATCCCATTCTATTAACAGTTGAATAAGAATTAACCACATGAAGATGTTTACACAAACTATTCAATGCTAACCTGTTAGCAATTGGAAGTCTTTGAATAACACTTCTTAAGTCTGAAATCCTTTTGTCAATTTTATTGGGGCTACTGTTTTGGATCACTTTAATATACTCGTTATATAACGAGTATGGGATAATTGGATCTGGAAGTTTTCTTAAATATCTCTTCAACGCCGATGTGACAGCGTTAATATCTCCACTTAAAGCTTCTTCAAGTTTCTGCATTTGCTTATCGTCCGCAGATAAATTTGGAGGTAAGCTGGCAAATGCATTTTCAATTGCAGTTATTGCAGAACTTCCTCCTGATATTCTATATATTCCTTCCATGTCTAATCCTCTATTTTCAACCTCTTCTAAACACTTGGAAATTATGATTGGAAATTTCTCATTTTCATACAATGCTCTCTTTTGTATGGTGGAAGTGAAGAGTGGACATGGGGTAGAATCTGGTAATGATTGATTTGAAATGGATCCGTTCAAAATGGTATCTAATATGTTTGTTGATCTTGATTTAGTCATAAATCCCCCCAAACCTTTCTTCCCCACAGATAGATTATCGCTTCCATTGTTGCTTACAGCTCCATTTTGAGTACCATTACTACTAACATTTCCATTAGCGTTAACGTTTCCAGCAACATTAGGATTGTTGTTAGCATTGGGAAGCTTTATTGCATAAGATGAATACGATTGACCTGCAGGTTTGAATATACTCTGACCATTATTTGAATTTCCATTGGTACTACCCAAGTGGTTGGTACCGTTACTGTTCGTGTTACTCAGATTGTAATTGTAACCATTGTTATTGCTACCGTTTCCAACATTATCATTATTGCTCGTATTGTTATTGTTAATGTTGTTAATAATTGTTGCTGTTGAACTTGAGTTACCGTTTACATTACTGCTATTGTTGCCATTATTGGTGGTATTTGAAATACCAAACGGTTGTTGAACATTGGATGATTGTCCATTGGCAGTTGTGAATCCGAGTTTAGGTCTTCTCCAAAACTTTAGCTTGGTAGCTTTATGAGTTTCTGGATTTTCATCGATAGTATCTTCTGAGTATGGTACTCCACCAATAGAGTTTATATGAGAAGGAATAGTTGATAAGTTTGAATTGGCTATAATCGTAGATCCAGAATACTCACTGATATCACTTGAACTTTGCTTCGGGATAAAATTTGAATTATTCTGTTGTGAACTGTCTTTATTCCTTGACTCCAAGCTACTATTTTCCTCTGTAAGTTTCTGGTTGGTATCCTCCAATTTCTTCTTTTGTTTCTTTAAATCTGCAATTTCCTTCATTAAAGTTTCGTAGGCAGTGGTTTCATGGCTAATTTTGTCCTGCAATTCTCTTAAATTATTGGTCACCTTGACTTTCTCGGAAGACAATCTCTTCATATCATTATTTAGCAATTGTTTTTGACTATCCAATTGGTATATTTCGAGTTTTATTGATCTCATTTCCAAATCTGAACGAGCAAAGGGAGTCAATTCTTCATGAGTATTGATTCCACCAGTGTCCGAACTAGATCTAAGGTGCTCACGGTTCATACCAAGACCACCAGTAAATTTGGAGGTATGATGAGCTGAAGATGTCAATGGAAGTGGCGGAGTAGAAAATGCAGAACTTGAGTTAATGGATCCATCAGAAACATGTCTTGAATGTTTACCTGGAGTGGAGGAAGAAAACAAATTACTTACTTCTTCTTTACTGGATTTGAAGAGCCCGCTAAATTTCCCACTATTTCCGCCAGAGGTTGATCTTTTATGTTTTAAATTGTTTAATTTTGGTGTATGAAGAATTGAAATTTTACGTGATATTTCTGTTTTGATCTCTTGGTCTTTAATTACTGGCTCTTCAAGATTTGTCACTGCTGGTGTGACATTACCAATAATATTCTGCCTCATTGGCTGAGAACTATTTTGTTTAGGAGACAGATAGGTATTGAGATAATCACTATGCAGATCGTAATAATTCATATCCAAGCCAAGGCCCTGTGGTGAATCATCTGGGATCGTATCAGATAATCTGGTAGAGAATGTTGTTGCGATAATGGAATTGGAATTGGAGTTGGAATCGGAATTGGAATTGGAATTGGAATTGGAATTGGAATTGGAATTGGAATTGGAATTGGAATTGGAATTGGAATTGGAATTGGAATTGGAATTGGAATTGGAATTGGAATTGGAATTGGAATTGGAATTGGAATTGGAATTGGAATTGGAATCGGAAATGGAATTGGAATTGGAATTGGAATCTGTAGTATCAGTAGTACCTATAGTTGCAACTTCTCCAAAATCTTTCCTTATTGGAGTTGAAGGAACTGACGGTAACGGAAATTTAGGAGGTGGTGAGGTTAATTGCACTGTAGGTGCAAGAGTCCTATTAGGAGTCAGAGTGAAGTCATCATTGAAGTTAATATCGACAACCTCTCCAGATATACTATCATTAGTTTCAACAACTCTAGCCTGTCTATTTGCTTTTGCAAATGGGGAAGTAGATCCAAGTCTTCCTTTATTTTCTTCCACCGATAGTACTGTTTGTCTTATATTTTGATTATTGGCGAGCATATCCAAATGCTCAACAGTTGGATTTGCAGCGTGGAATTGAGTATCATGGTATTGATTTGGTGAACGAATTAGGATATTTTTACCTTTAGAGTTTGGAAACTTATGGGAATCAAAAGATTCGCTGGAAAGTTTCCTCTCTGTAGAAAGTTCCACAGCAGGTTGAAGTTCAGTTGTCATAACCGGGGTTGAAGGATTCAAATGATATTCATCTGCTATTTTCGCGCTGTTAGTACTTTTCATTGGTTCGATATGTGGAGTACTTTCATTGCTATTACTTCCACTATTGATGGATGCAAGTGGAGTACGTAACTTTTTAATCTCTTTGGTTTGATTCAACTCATCATCACTATCATTAATTTCTTCAATATTAAAATCATTGTCGGGGGTTAATGGTGTTATTTGTTGAGTAATAGTGACAGGCGTTGATGATTTCAAAATATCTGTCCTTGGAAGAGACTCAGTAATAGGAGTAGAAAATTGAGACACTCCCAATGATGGAGATGAACCTTGAGTGCCTTGAGAAGGTATGGAATCTCTCTTCACGAATGGTAATTGCAATGTCTGAGATGGGGTACAATTTGGAGGTAGAGGTAAATTCTTGTTTATACTAGAGGTGGACATGCTTTTAGTTTGGGATGAGTAGATTCCCCTAGAAGGGTCAAGTTGTGGATCTGGAAGTGTGTCTGGTTGTAATTGTAATGGTATACTTTGAATTTCTTCATCAAGTTGCTGTTTTGAGATTGCAGCAGATTTGATAGGGGATGTGTTTGCTTGAATTGTGGGGGAAGGCAATTGCAAAGCAGTTTGTTTCTGTTGTTGTTTGGCTAAAGCTCGTTTCTTTAAATCATATTTCTTCTTCTTGGCAATAAGCTTTTCGTGACAATTCATACAAAACAACCCTTTGGAAGTTCTTGCGTACCGTAAATCTTCAATTTTCTGTTTACAAGATCTACACTTGAAACATGAAGAACAATAAGCTTGATCACCAGTTAAAATTGCTAAATCATCAATTTTTTTACCACATTGTTTACAGTTGTAGGAACAATTCGAGCAAATTAAACTCCCATTTCCAAGAACCAAAAAATTCGAATTACATCCAAGGGAAGAATTACATTTGGAACACTTGAAACATGGGATATGCCATCTATCATCACCTAGTTCATAGGCATGACCTTCATAGATTGGTAGTTCACATTTCTTACATGTCTGTAAACTTGGAGCAATTTCTGGGTAGACTTCCATCGCGGTATATGATTATTAACAATATGATTTGATATTTTGAATGGAATAAAAGGAAGGAAAGATGGACTGTAGAAAGTGAATGAATATTGGTTGAGGTGATCTTGTGAACTAAAAATTTGTAACTGAGATGGATTTATAATCGGAAATGATATCAATTGTTGTGTGTCTTAAATTCAATTGATTAGAATTAAAAAATTCAAAAATTTATGAATTATTTAAATTAAATGAGCGTGTAATAAAACTTCAGGAGATAAATAAAATCACGTTAATTATAAATTGTGTTCCTGAATAGACGAAAAAAAACTTTCTCACTTCAGGTATGCAATTAAAGAAGAAAGTACCAACGATAGATATAGGAAAGGGAAATTAATAATTTAAGCTCAAATTCCACTTCTCTAATATAAAGAGGGCCAATAAAAAACAATTGTTGTATTGGGAATAATTTAACAAGAGGAGAAATAAAAATATTAATATTCAAGGTTGGTGAACAATGCAAAAACTTGAGAACGGTGCATTCAAGCCGGATTTAACGGGGATCGTTAGAGAATGAAAAACAAATTTGGCGAAATAAAGAGAAGGTAACCCAAAATTTTTTTCCAGGGGATATATGAAAATGTTAACTTTTTAGCAAATTATGATTAGTAAAAAGAATAGTGGAGTGGATCAGAAGGTTTATAATATCACCATTGCAGTTTTTCAATCATTGTGTAAAGAAATATAATTTTTACAAATACGATAATAATTCAAGTAAACCAGAGAAAAGAGTTTCGGATCAGTAAGCAATGTTCATAGCGCGTTTGTAGGTGGATTAATTCTTTACTGGAACTATTTAATAGGCAATTTTTTTTTCTATGTTTAGAAGGGGTGAAATCAAAAAGGGAAAGGAGGGGTTTCGAAACTATAATGAACCATTTCTAGTTTAGGTAATGCTTAATTGAAACATCAAAGAAAGGAAATGACAGTTTAGATTAATTTGCTGGGCTGGATGTTGCAGTTCAAATAATAGCCTGTGAAATCTATGTTTTCTCCTTGTAAATGCCCACAAACATCTCACTAATAGCTCAAATAGGAATAATGAATTGCCGCGAAGTCCTCGATGCCTAAATTTTAAGCCTTTTCTTACTCTACTACTGACCCTAAAAATTATTAACCACATTTTTGACTCCCAAGCTAAAGTAAAATATTTTTAAATTAAAATATTAGATTATCAAAGTTGACACATTTTTTTGTTCTTGAACAATCAAGTACACACCATTTACAATCAGGTATAATCACATGAATATATGTAATTGAATGGGGATATAGTTTCTGGTACTCATAAGTCTATCAAAATTTCATTTCTAGCAGCGAGTACACTCCATCAAATCACGTATTGACATATAGATTTTTCGTTCCCGTTTACCGTTTCTTCCTAACTAGTTATTATTATTTTTTTTTTTGTGAATATGCCTCGCTTAACTGTTTGTTTCATAATCCGCTCAGTTGGCCCTTTACCCCTTAAATATTCAGATCTGAACGCGGTACAAAATTGATTCTTTGTGTCAAAATGTCTAATCGTTTTAAGATTAATAGCTACTCTACTGTTTATGTTTATGATTTCATGTATCAAGATTCTCTAATAATAGAATGTAACAGATCAACTGTGAATGTCGATATGACGTAAAAACGTTGTAAAATGTGGGCTTTTTTTTCTGAACGATTTCAACTCACTAAATGTTTTAATGTGCCTTATAAAGATTCTAATCTATGAAATTTTTATATTCTGGTTATTCTATCTTGTGCTGTTCTTTTTTTCTTTTCTTATATTCTTTTAATCCCACTATCCTTTCTCTTATCAATGTGTATGATTTTATCTATTTATATATATATATGTTTATCTATGATCCCTATGTCGTCTCCTTACCTTGTTTTGTCCCACTCTTTCTCTCTAAATCATAATTCCTCAGCAGTCAAATCCTGCTTAATTCTAAATGGCCTTCCTCTCCAATCAATCTTGTGTCCTACCATTGCGACAATCCAAATTGGTAATGCTAATAATTCTCGACCCAACCAAGCAACAAACCAATCAATTAACGATCTCTTGACAGTTGGTAGATTATTTGGTTCGAGCCAATGAGGTAAATTAACATCACTTTGTAGTGAACTGTTAATTAAAACATAAAATTGCATATAATCTGTCAATACCCAAATCATCATATGAACAGCAAATAATCTCCAATTGAATAAACTATCCCCATTGCCAAATAAGTTCATAATAGCAAAGTTCCCATAAATCCCACATAATATTGATTCGGTGGTAGGTTCAAGTAAAGTAGCAGCAAGTACCATATATTTCCTAACTCTGAGCCATCTCATTCTTCTTTTAATATAATCGTTAATTCCATTATCTTCACCACTAAGCGGTTGCACAACCACATCTCCTGTCATTCCTGTTCTACCGTTGGCATTTTCCCATAAACAAATTCCAATCATATTGTCTTCTCCAATATATCTTGAAAAGAATTTAATAGAATGACCTGGTCCTAGTGATGTGTAATATTTTGCATCTCTTAAAACCTCCGACGAATGAAAAAATTGGGAATTTTTAATCTTTGGAATTTGACTGACTGAATAGTCAAGATCTGATCTTCTGTAAAGATTTGATTTCCCATTAACACATGGAGCAATCGCCATTTTATTGAACGATGTGTAAAATTTAGAGTGAGAGGTGAATAAAAACATTTCATCAAGTTTTGCACCAAATTTTTTCAATATTCTCTTATTACTGTAAATTTGATTTCGAATCTGATTTTGGTTGATGGTTCCATTAAATACATCCTGAGTTGTTACTGGACTTAAACTGAATTCTGTGTCTACTACACTTAATGCCAATGGAATATGATGAACCAACTTCACGGTTCTTTTACCGCTTACGGGTTGACCGTTATCAATATTATCCCTTAGAGCTTTAACTGACCGGCGAAGAACCCGGGATGATGCCCATACGTTGGAATCCATTGTCCATATTATATCATATTTTGCTGCAATAAACCCTTTAGCTAAATTGTTAACCTTTGGATTTGGTCCATAATGTTCATCTGAAGTTTTAGTTTCTTTGATATAATTTTCGGATATGAGTACTCTTGCATCAATATGAGGATGTTTCTTTATGAGACTTTTAACGATAGGTATGCAAAGATCATCGGGACTGTCAACACAAAACAATATTTCAAATTTGTTTGAAGGATAATCTTGATTAAATGATGATTCTAGACACGAACTCATTTCTGGGTCCACACCTTTAAGAGGACGAATTATAGTAACTCCTTCAACTTCTCGTCTCAAATTAAAATTATACTCAGATTGAGAATGCAGCAGTTCAATTTCTATTCTCTTTGACGGTTTATTTTTCTTATATCTGAACTTTAATAGAATCTCTATAAACCCATTGTATGCAATTCCTACTACTATAATGTACCATATAAACAAAACTAGAGCTATTAAGAATCGTATGGAAGTTACGCCACTATTCTCGTCTTTTAAAGAGCTCATTACCACTTTGCATCTGAGCTATTGCCTAACCAACCTATAATGAATACGTGTTGTTTAACAAAATTACCAAGTTGAAAGACACTAATCAATGGTAATGAGCTCAAGCTGTTAAGTTTTTCAGAGAGAAATGGCAGATCAGAACTCGATCTGTCCGAAACGCTGCGCGCCCATCAAGCTCCGGCCGACCCCACTATAGCCGATGGTTGTAATGAAGAAAAAGAACTCAGAACTCAGAAAGCATTGACACCGATCACAATCTACAAATGTTCAAAAATTTGAACCATCTGAGTAAACTAGACATAGTCTGTTTATGTCCCTACATATTCTACTGGGTGGCTCTATAGTGGTTTCATTTCTATTTACACCAATTCAACTTCCTTAGCTTCAACGTAATACCAACTAACTCCGGTACTAAGTTGAAATGGATTTTCGGTCTTGCTTTTGGCCGTCTCTTCAGTTACAATATGCGAGGTTATCCCTACTATTCGACCTACCATCCAGTCTTTATTTTTCAAATCATGCAATAAGTCATCATTACCTTCTCCTTCCACTTGGAGAAAATAATGTGGAGAACCAAAGTTAAACGCTGCCCAAGGTTGATAGCTGCCTTCAGTCTCATTTACATGTTCTATCCTTGTAGGAAGGAAAAGTACCAAGTCATCCAATTGAAAATCTCTCATAGATATCTTCGAATTTAACTTATTGGTAAGCTTACTCACTTCATGAGTTTTACTTCTGTTTTCTTTTGTCAATTTCTTTGCAAATCCTTCAACATCTTTGAACCTCTTTGAAATGGCACTCACAAAGTTACTACTGGATGATTCTAATTTGGAATCAGACAATGGCCTTAAATTCTTCAAAATTTTTTCAAAGTTTGATTCCGATTCTTCGGTTGTGGTAAAGTTTTCTTCATAAAGATTGATTAGCTTTTCAGATTTTTGATGCGATGCACTTTCAATACCATTAGTAAGTTCTCTTGAACCATGAGTACTGTCTCCTTGGCTTTCTCCTTGACTATCTCCTTGACTATCTGCTGGGTCTCCTTGAGAAACCTCAAAATTTTCAAGGTCGATTTCCTTGATTTTGTTAACAAGGTGGGAAACATCTTCTGTAACCTTAGAAGTTGGTTTTTGAGGAATCGAACCTTCCTGCTCGTCAAGTACATTACTGATGGCTCCTTTATCCTTTTTTGACCTCAAACCTTTAACTCTTACGATTTTCAACTCCTCAACCTTTTCATTTTCATTATATTCCTTCACAAGTAACAAGCCCATAGATTCAAGTACCAAGCAAAAGTCGTAAAAAAAATCATATGAAAGTCCAACAATTTCCTTGAATTTATCAAGTAATTGGACACCAACATAATTCAATTGCTCTATGAGCTGTTCATTGTTTCTCTGTTTGGTTTGGGTAAGTTCCATTAAATCCTCATAATCATCTGTAACTTCATCAAGTCGGCTTTTCAAATTTTTGATTTCTTCTTCAAGCAAGCTGCGCTCTTTCACGAATTCTACTTCCTTTGCTGACATGTTGGAAAGAAGATCATTCTTCATGGAAGTCATATCTTGTAGCTCAGTTCTAAGAGTGTCTAAAGTCAAATTAAATTTTTTTGTATCTTCGTAGTTCTCGCTACTCATATGAATGTACTTCGAGACTTCTCTTTGAAGGTTCGAAACGATTATATCCTTTTCTTTGATAATTTCTTGGTGTTCATTATCATGTTGCTTTGCTGTTGACTCTAAGAGGTTCAATTTCTCGTCTTTTGTCAGAATTTGTTTTGCATGTTCTGATTTCAATGACAAAATTTCATTTTGAAGTTTAGCAATGATTTCTTCCTGTTCTGATTTTAGCTTATTAAATTTCTTGTTTTCTTTAATTAGCTCGCTGTTTTCCTTTCTTAATCTTATATTGTCTAAATGCTTATCAATCGTGGCAGATGCATCAAGAACTCTTGGTTCAGCAACAGGAGATTGAGACTTCTTACTTGATAGATTCAAATCTTCTATCTTGTGACTCTCAATTTGGGACGAGTCTGAATGATTTGAATATATATGGTTAGTTGGGTTTTGGGGTTTGACAACAATCATACTTCCTTTCACACCATCGTTACTAATATTTTGATCAAGAGATCTTGTAACGGGCCATTGAGAAAGGTTTTTGTATTCTTGCAGATGAAGTAAATTCTCAAGTTTCTTAATTCTGGATTTGAGCCCTTTTATAACATTCAAATCAAGATCTTGATCTACCAGCTTCTCGGATTCCAGCAAGTCTTTATTTTTAAATCTGCCATGCTGAGAAATTGCAGCAATCTGATTGTCTATCTTAGAAGCGCTCACATCATCTGTAGATGGTGATGTCAAAGATGACAAAGTGCAAACAATCTTAGTGGCCCTTTTCATTGCACCGGTACATTTCACCAAATCTTGGAAATTTTTTTCCAAGATGCTGACAAAATTTTTAGTTCCTGGAGAAATCTTGATGGATACCTCCAGATGAGACTTGATTGTTTCAATATATTCTAATATGTCGTTTCTAGTAATTTCTATGTTTTCCAAGTATGAACCGAAATCATTATTAGTCATATGCCCATGCACTAAAGTAACATCTATGGAAGGTAATTTAGGTTGATGCAATTCAACTGAATCATTCAACAATAACAAAAAAGACCCAAATTTTTTCACCCAAAGTTTTCTAAATACTCTTTCATGTTCAATCATTACACTAAGTTGCTCTGAAATATTTTTAACGACTCCCTTAGAGTAAAAATCATACCATTCATACTGTCTTCGCTTTTCAATTAGCATAAATCCGAATAACAAAGGCAAATCTATAGTGAGAGAAAGATAATCCTCATCATCTTTAATTTTACTAATGGTATCAAAATTGATCGTGTCATTGTCATCAGTAGATTTAGAAGTAGTAGAGGAAATGGGATTAGTAGTGCTCTTGTAGTTCGAAGAGCCCGTCAATCGTTTTAAATCTTCTTTCACGCCAACTATTCTCATCTGAAGAGTGGCTATACTCTTGAAGACTTTTAAGCTTTCAATCGATATTTTTCTTCTAAAAGTTTGTAGTTCTAATAGCACATTGCATAACTTATTTGAAGTTAGAACTAATTTATCGGAATAAACAGTAGTGTGTACTTTGTAAATATTGTCAAGAGATGTATCCGATGTATTGCTTGATAAATTCTCTAAATCTTCCTTCATTGCTTTGGTTATATCATATATTTTACTAATCATTTGATTAGTTAGTTCGTGATCCTTAAACTTCATCATTGATTCATTACGAAGACGTTCAATGGTTTCATCAATGGCCACTTTGTCTTGATTAACAGATTTGATCTCTTGGAACATCTGATTGAATCTATCAACCACCTTGGGTAAATTAATAGATATATATTCAGCACATTTTTCAAGGTTATCTATGTTCAATAACTTATATAAGTATATGACTTTATTCTGAATCTTGATTGGCCCTGTGTTTTGTTTCAAATTCTTATAGTAAATGTGCCACGTCTTATTTAATGTCTTCATATTTGTAAGCTTGATATAATTAAAGTAATTATTGAAATTCTTCTCAATTCCGTTGGTAAAGTTCGAACCAAATAAAAATATAATGTTGAGGCATTTGAACATTGAATTGATTTGCCTTATAGTCGTTCTAATTTGTTCGTCAATGTACTTACAATCTTGCAGTAAGGATATAGCCCAAGCTTCATTCTGTTGTAAATTGACTGACATTTGCTTAATATTAAGTTTAGGACTGCCATTAGCATTAACTGGAGATTGTTTGGGACTATTTATATGCTGCTCGTTTTGAAGAATATAAGACTCTAACACCAGTTGAGTTGAAAAGTCAGAAAATAGTCTCTTATCATAAACATAGATATCATTTAATTCATTTATCATATTGAAATTGAACTTGATACCAAAGGAAGTCAATAAGAATATATTTTCCTGGTTTTCAACTAAATAATTCAAAAACGATTCATTAAGATAAGTTTTCAAAGCATTCATAGTATGAAATCTTATAGGTTTAGGAATCTTTAGCACATCTCCATTATGAGCATTATAAAATGTTAAATGAGAAGACACTGCAGCTGTTGTTGATGTATTGGTATGATTGATTGTGATCCGATTACTTGCGTTAGACATAATTTCAAATGTAAAGTCTCTATATTTTCATTTGAACTCTTTCGGTCACAGTTTGTTAGGTCAATATCTAAACAGGGCTTGAAGCTGGTGATGATCCAGTATATATTTATGTGTAAGTGTGTTTAATATATGTGGATGTATCAGTAGTATGTACAAGTAGGAGATTAGTTAAAGCTTTATAATTTAGTTGTAGAATTTTTGAAAAATGCAAAATAAACCAATATAAACTCAAATAGTCAAGTTAGATTTTGTCTAGAGGATTATTTAAAACGATTAAATCAAAGTCTGTATAATCAATTGAAGTAAGGCTCAGTATGCCATAAAATTACAAATATGTGAATGCCTTTTTTGCCATTGAGTGATAATGAAACGTTATGCAGCCCTGCAGACAACTGTAGGATTTATCTGGAGTACAAGACAGTGGCTTCAAGAGTGGCTTAAAGAGGTGAGTAAGGAAGAGAAATATTGAAGGAGGTACAAGGGTATATTCTATAAGATAGCATGAAAAGGATGTAAGGAAAAGAGATTTAAAAAGTCATATAGTTGTATTTTTGAACTTCTCTTTTGAAAACGATTGAACTGTTGTAGCTAACCCTTCTGATAGCATTTGGGTAGAGTTCTACTACCATCAAAGATTAACAGAGGATATAGCACGTGACTTACTGATTGTAAGACTGATAAGAGAAATCGCTCCAAGTACTTTGGCAAAAACGGAAAAAAATCAGGTTCAATCCTTATAGGCTACGACTCCAAAGGCAGATAGAATTATCCTATTTGACAGATGCTACAGAGATCTAGGCATTTAAGGCTATCAAGTATAGCAAGAGTATATCATTATATGCACTACGGCTGGTTAAATTTGGAGAGCATATCAAATTCGTCAAGAATTACCAATAAACAGGAATATCTATTCATATAATAAGCTAATCTCTACAAACTAGCAATTTCCATTAATTACAACCTATCAAAGATCGCATCCATACATAGTTTCCGGAGACTTCAAATAACCACCTCTACAAGTATTATCGACCAGTACTGCATCATTGAGGTACTGCATGGTCAATAGTTTTGATCTTGGCCAAATAAGGCTTCTATTATCCTGCACATAACCCCATTTTTTACATTCAATTCATATTTCCGTCTCTTCGTAATTTACTTACAGGTTTAACTTTTTATTCAATAAAATTGAATAAAATGTTGGATGGTAGATCTCTAGAAATAATATCTAGATTCAAGCAATCTCTAGCATCCAAATCCAATGTTGACGAACCTTTTGGTGAAAAGTTTGCAAACAGAGGTTCGAAACATATTTCATCTCCAACATCTGCTCTTTTGAATGATAATATTTTGCTCCCAAAAGTAGTGGAGTATAATGGAACTAAGAGACTAGTATTCACTAATGATGACATTGAACGTACAAACTACGCAAGGAAACGGAAATGGAGACAAACATTTGGCGACTCTTCATTAATTTCCGCTTCTGCAGAAGGAGAAGTCGAAAATGAAGATGAAATTAGTGAATTCAACAACAACAACAACAACACCAATAGCAATGCCACCTACACTAACAATAATGTAATTTCTGGTCTTAGTACAAACAATAATGAATACAACGATAACGAAGATGTTTCTAATGTGTCGTCGGAATCTGGATCTGGGAGTGAAGATGAAATAGAATCTGAATCTGAAGATTCAAACCCCTTCAAAAGACTAAATATAAGCGATATATTATCTCCATTAACTCATCCATCTGAAATTATTTCCCATCCTGCTATTCTGAAAACCTATAAGCTGCAAATATTCAGTAAGCTAGCTCTTGAATTAATTGAACTAATTGAAATTGAACAAGAAAATTTGAATTGGCTCAATAAACTCTTACAAGTATTGAATGGAGAAGACTGGTTTTATCTACTTGAAGAAAATTTGGGATTACCTTATTATGATCATGGATTGAATCAAGTTAGTGACGATGAATCCTCTAATATAAGTGTTCATGTGGAGGTGAATGGTGGAAAAATTAAAAACAATAACACTAGCAATCATGGGAAGAACAAAAACAAGAAAAATAACAGTAATAATAATAATACCAGTGCACAGCCTTTAGACACCAAGAATTCATTGGAAGGAACTAAAGATGAAGTCAAAGATGAAAAACAACCACAAAAAGTTCAAGAAGATGGAGAATCTCCTGAGCCTACAAAGAGAATCACCCGAACAGCTGCAAATGCTCAAGAAGATAAAGAAGAAACCGACCCATTCTTTGCGCTTCCTGAAGCTCTTGAAACTTACGAGTCATACCAAAGGCAACAACTAGATGAGCCAAGTAATGATGAGCTTGTAATGATCCAAGAAGATTTGGTAAACTACCTTCAAGTAAGTATTCAGAGACAACAGGAGTACATCAAGAACTTAAGTCAACTAAGAAATGGGATGGTTCGTTCTGATAGATTGAAGCAAGATCTACACAAATGGGCAAAAGAGATGTACGATAAGAAGAGTAGTTAAGGGTAGATAGATACTAAATAATGGTTTAAGATAAGTCAACATAGACAAAACGATGTAGTAGTATAATAGGGTTAAAAATATACTGCAATTAGCTGAGGAAAACCTGATACACGATATTCAATGAAGTCGAATCAATAATTAGAAATAACCAAATCAACAATTTAGTCAACAATTTAGTCAACAATTCGGATTTCCAATGCTCAATTTTTACTTAAACCACAAACCTTTATTTCTTCATTCTAAAGGATATATATCACAAGCTTGTGTTATAGAATCATTAAAAAACTCCTTTTCCCAGCAATCTCCGTAACTATTTCAATTGGTTGGCATACTCTTTCTCCATCAGTTACAGTATTCTTCATCTCTTTAAACGAACTTTATTGTTTTGTTAATCAATTGCGTGCAGGACCTAAGTTGGACTTCATCCTTGCTTATATAAGGCACACGTATCTCCGACCTGGCAACGCGTCCATGTCATTAATTTGTAAATTAATTTCTTTCATTCTCTTTACATACTAAGTTTAGTTTGGTTTCTGTAATTCAAATTTTAATCTTAACGGTACACATATAATATATCTATCCAAAATGCTTGAAGGTAAGTTTGATGAAGCAGCTCTTTTGAAAAAAATTGTCGACTCAATTAAAGACAGTGTTAAATTATGTAATTTCAACTGTACCGAACATGGTATAACCGTTCAAGCAGTTGATGATTCTCGAGTTTTATTGGTTAGTTTGCTTGTTGGACAATCCGCATTCAGTGAATACAGATGTGATAGAGATATCACTCTTGGAATTGATTTAGAATCATTTTCTAAAATTATCAAGTGTGGTAATAATGAAGATTATTTAACATTATTAGCAGAAGATTCACCAGATAATGTCATGACTATATTCGAAGATAAGAAAAAGGAAAGAGTTAGTGAATATTCTTTAAAATTGATGGATATTGATTCTGAATTCCTTAAAATTGATGACATGGATTATGATACTGTTATAAATATGCCAAGTAGTGAATTTGCTAAAATCGTCCGTGATTTAAAGAATTTGAGTGAATCTTTGACAATTATTGTTACCAAAGATTCTGTTAAATTTACTTCAGAAGGTGAATCTGGAACTGGTTCTGTTGTTTTAAAACCTTATACTGATATGGATCACCCTGAAGAATCTATCAAAGTCAACTTATCGCAGCCAGTTAATTTAACTTTTGGTTTGAAATACTTGAGTGATATCATTAAAGCAACTTCATTATCGGGAACAATCACGATAAAGTTGGCTGATAAGACTCCTGCCTTATTTGAATATAAATTAGACGCTGGAGGTTATTTAAGATTCTACCTTGCCCCTAAATTTGATGAAGATGATTAATTTAGTGTAATATAATATACGTCGGATACAAATAGTTTCAACTATTATTGGTTAAATGTTTATCTATTAATCTGTATTTCTTTTCTTTTCATGTCTTGCGAAATGTGAGACTATGGCTCTTTGTAGTATTTGACAGAATCAATAAATATACCCATTTTTAACTATAAAACTACTTATTTACAATTCTGCGTATATACTTAACCGTATACCAACATAACTATCCCTTATGTTTCCACTGGCTGTGGAATTGGATCTAAAAATGCTATTCTCTTTAGTGATTTTGCACTCAACGGAAGTATTAATCTAAATGCATCATGAGTATTCAAGTAATATCGATATAATCTCTTTGTTCTCATGAATCCAAAGGATTCATATAGCCTTAAAGCAGCAGTATTTTCAACCTCAGTTTCTAATGAAATTTCATCAACAGCGTCACATTCTTTCATCTTTGAAATGGTCTTTAAAACCAATTCGGATGCCAATCCTTTACCCCGATGTTTAGGATCTATTACCAACATCCCAATGTACCCACGAGTCCTAACTTCTCGATGAATCTCAACCTTAGATATGATAACACCAACTAACCCTGGTTCACCTGGATCTCTTACGGTTATACAATACTGAGGCCATGTGTTTAAGAAGAACCAATACACATAAATGGAATAAGGTTCACTCAAATGGGATGCTATAAGCGAAGATATCTCTTGGAACTCCTCTGCAGTTTGGTTGAATTCCGAGAATTCCATATTGTATTTTATGTTTAATATGTTGTGCAAAATTTTTTGTAATAAAATGATTTAAATGCTATTAATAGTAGTAGTCTTGAAAAAATAAAAGTAGGCAAATCAAATCCCCTATGTAGATCTTAATTGAGACGTTTGGCCACTACAATCCTCAGCATCAACTTCTTGATGTGAACAATATGTTTCTGTAATCTTCATTCCTTCATATAGATGATCTGAACTGCTCACACTTTGAAAGTCTTGAGTTCGGAGCACAAAACGATCCTGGCCAAATACAGGACCATTACGAACCCTGTATTTTTCAACTCAGACCTTTTTTGATTTGTGGGGCATCAATCACTAAAACAAAATAGGAGGGGATTATCCTGAGCTTAATATAACGATGGGAAAGTCGGAGCAATGTAAATATCAGGTTATAGTTGCTAGGAATTAATAGAAATGTGGAACTTGATGTATCATTCCAAAACTACAATATGAAGTTTCTCCATGTATGGTTGTCTATATTTCAAATTCTGATCAAACCACTTTACTTGCCCAGTCTTTTTTGCTAACCTTAACTACTTATGATTAGGTAGAGAGCCGTTCAAGCGCATAGAATTATTAAAAACTAACTTTACCACATCTAATGGTTTTCAATTAATAGAAGTATTCTCGATGTCGCAGAAGATTCGCTCTTTTGAATGCATATTGCTCAAAAATAAAGAGATGATGTCAATTGACATTATTCGAAATATAGTTTGAAAATAATTCTACAGGCAACGGATTCCAAATACATAGGAGCTTGGATCATTAAAAGAAGTTGACGTCGTGAAAAATCATTGTTGCATTGGTTTGCGATATAGTGGAGAATATGAAAAATTCATCCAACAGTACTTCATTAAAAGAATTGGCTCAAAGAATGAACATTTCCCCAATTCCAAAGTGAATCTAAAAGTAAAATTACAAGGAGAAGAAGAAGATCTAATGTCCAATTGTCATGCCTTCATGCCAAAACCCAAACCTCTTCATATTTACTTATTTACAATTGACTTATTCTAATGTAGAAAGCCCTACCTCCTGACACGCATTTGGACAATATTTAGTGTCTCATATTGTTACTGCCAATAACACTTATACTTGAATCAGGCGCCGGTAGGTTTACCCCAATGCGTTTACCCGTCCAACTCCGGGGCTTCACAACCCCGGACACCCGGTCTTTAATGCTCACCAGGTGTAATTTGGTTGGTTACGACTGCATACATCCAGGTATGGGGACCCGCGTCACTCTCACCCGAACTCAGCTGACGTATCCCCAGAGTATTTATATATTGGAAAGTAGCCATTCAAAAGGGCCCAATTCCAAATCAATTTAAGACTCAATTTATTTCAATTACTAAAGTTTTCTACTTTTTTTCTTTTGGTAGAATATAATAAGTTTAAGTACATACAAATTCCTAAAAAATGACTGTTACTGACGTCCTTAAGAGAAAGACCGGTGTTATCGTTGGTGATGATGTTCGTAATCTTTTCTTACAAGCTCAAAAGGAAGGGTTTGCTATTCCATCCATTAATGTCACTTCTTCTTCAACTGTTGTTGCTGCTTTAGAAGCTGCCAGAGATTCAAAGTCTCCAATTATCTTACAAACCTCACAAGGTGGTGCTGCTTACTTTGCAGGTAAAGGTGTTGCAAACAAGAACCAAGAAGCTTCAATTGCTGGTGCCATTGCTGCTGCTCATTATGTTAGAGCAATTGCTCCAACTTATGGAATTCCAGTTGTTCTTCACACCGATCATTGTGCTAAGAAACTTCTTCCATGGTTTGATGGTATGCTTGAAGCAGATGAAGCTTATTTTGCTACCCATGGTGAACCATTATTTTCTTCCCATATGTTGGATCTTTCAGAAGAAACTGATGACGAAAACATTGCTACTTGTGCCAAATATTTCAAGAGAATGGCTAAGTTAAATCAATTTTTAGAAATGGAAATTGGTATTACTGGTGGTGAAGAAGATGGTGTTAATAACGAACATGTTTCCAAGGACTCTTTATATACTTCTCCAGAAACTGTTTTCGCCGTTTATGAAGCCCTTCACCCTATTTCTCCAAACTTTTCAATTGCTGCTGCTTTTGGTAATGTCCATGGTGTTTACAAACCAGGTAATGTTCAATTAAAACCATCCATTCTTGGAGAACATCAAAAATACGCTCAAAAAAAGCTTGGTTCCAAATCTAAACACCCATTATTCCTTGTTTTCCACGGTGGTTCTGGTTCAACTCAAGCCGAATTCGATGAAGCCATTAAGAATGGTGTTGTTAAGGTCAATTTGGATACTGATTGTCAGTACGCTTACCTTACTGGTATTCGTGACTACGTCTTGAACAAGAAAGATTACATTGCATCTCAAGTTGGTAATCCAGATGGTGAAGATAAACCAAACAAGAAGTATTTCGATCCAAGAGTTTGGGTTAGAGAGGGTGAAAAAACCATGTCTAAGAGAATTACTGAAGCTTTAGAAATCTTCCATACCAAGAACCAACTTTAAGTATCACTACTGGTTTAGTATTTAATGTATAAATGAAGAAGAACTAGACAAACCAATGTAATGTGTAATGTTGAAGTAAATCTTCTTTCCATAAGCATAAATATGAGTATTATTGATCCAAATGGAATACTCTCTTAGTAAATTGATTCCAATAGTGTGATCTTAATGTAAAGTTGTCTACAAATTTTTCAATATTTTGTGTCTATTATATACAAACTCCAACCAAAGTGAATTCTTGAGCAGTTCATTCATCAAATCCCATTCGACTCATTGAAACTTTTTATCTCTCATAACATATCTTTGACGAGAAGACTAAAGTCAACTTATTACCATTTAATGTTGAATCATTAGCATCCACAATCAATATATCTAATCATCGTTATTATCTTCTTTTTCATTATTGTTGAAATCAAAATTAATCAGCATTATTTCCTATCTACTGTATACAGCTTTTTCTGATTTAATTTTGTTCCACGATTCCAACTTTTTCTCGTATGTATTGGAACTCAGGCATATTATATGGATTGAAACCTTTTTCTTGAATATGAGTTCCTATAGTACTATTCACCTTCACATATTTTGCAACACACCGATCTATACAGCACATTTCTCCGGTATTAAGATCATTTTCTCCAAACTCATTGGGTATACATTTGTCTCTACATGTTTGTAAGAGCTTATTGAATGTAGAAGACATTGCAGAATGCTGAATCTCTGCAAGCTTTATTTTTTCTGGATCCACCTGAGCATAGGTGTACTGGGAAGAGTTTCCAATAAACAATGACATAATACAACAGCTATATGATAAAAGAGTTCAACTGAACTTGAAAGAGTTATAGAAACCACTTCAACTCTCCAAATTTCGTAAAACTGTTGAACTGATATTGAGGCGATGTGCAGGAGAAGTTCTGGAAGTTTTTCTTGCTCTTCCTTCGACATTTTTTGGCACACATTGTCATTGTCTTTGTGCAGTCTTTGTCAAAAGTTGAGACAAATCTGAGTCTAGAGCAGATCAGGATGGGGCCAACGCTTCTTAAATCAAATCAAAATCTTTGTCTTCACTTGTAATTTACTATATTTACTTCAAAGAAAGATTTTAAAAATTCTCCCAACATGCATGTTCTTCTCACCAATGATGACGGACCTTTGGATGACGTAGCTTGTCCTTATATGAAATACTTTGTAGACGAGATCTTATCAGAGACCAATTGGGAAGTATCTATCGTTGTTCCTGATCAACAACGTTCTTGGATAGGAAAGGCACATTTTGCTGGCAAGACATTAACATCCAAATATATTTACACCAAGATTTCCACTCAAACTTTTAATAAAGCCATAAATTCCTTCGAAGGACCATTTAATACCCGTCAGGATTTAGGAAAAGAATATCAAGAATGGGCTTTAATTGATAGCACTCCTGCTGCTTGTACTGATATTGGACTTCATCATCTTTACCCAGAAAAGTCTCCAATTGATTTGGTATTGAGTGGTCCAAATTTTGGGAAGAATTCTTCTAATTTATATATTTTGGCTTCAGGTACTGTGGGAGCTGCAATGGAAGCGGTAACTCATGGTACTAAATCTATAGCCATTTCATATGCCTTTAGCAATCTTGATCATGACTACAAGATTCTTAAAGAAGCAGCTAAAATATCGGTAAAGTTGGTCAAGAAGTTGTATAAAGAATTCCAATCGAATGACGAAATTGATCTCTTTTCTGTGAATGTTCCATTAGTTGAATCATTAAATTACAAAGAAACCAAGATTCATTATGCACCAATTTTATTGAATCAATGGAATTCTATTTATGAACCAGCTGGAAATGAACAATTTAAGTGGAGTCCTGATTTCAAAAAAGTTTATAAAGATGGCCTCAAAGATTCAGATCATACTGATAGTAGAGTACTTTTGGATGAAGGTGTGAGTGTCACTCCATTGAAGGCTACTTTCAATGTAGTTGAGCCGAAATTTGGAGAAATCGTTTTAGATGATGAAACTGAAGAATTGGAAGCCCCTAATCTTGATAAACTCTCGATTGAAGGTAATATGGCGGTGTTAATCACTTTTCCACCAGATTCATATATTTATCCTGCCATTGCTACTTCTATTGAGAAATATTTTCCGACTGCTTCCATTACCAAAAATATATCGATATTAAGTCAAATTCCTCAGAATCCTTTGCTCAAAATATTTCATTACGGAGATTATGAAGAACTTGATATAGATACTCTTTCAAACTATCCAAACCAGTATTTTGTGTGTTCTTATATTTATCGCAAAGCGTTGATACGAAAGCATTTTTTGGCAAACACAATAAAGCACTATGTAGCCAAGAATCCCGATCTGATACTTGCAAGAGCTGTTCCTGAAAGTTATCAATTGGAAGTTGACTACGCTGAATTTCTTGATGATGCTTTGGATGACTGTTATGAATTAAGAGAAGAGCTTGAAGATGGTAGTACAACATGGATACTTAAACCAAGTATGTCTGACAAGGGACAAGGTATTAGACTTTTCAAAACTGTTGAACAATTACAAGCAATCTTTGACCTGTTTGAAGTAGATAGTGACGACGAAGATATGGAGCAAGCTGATAACAATGGGATAATAATTTCTCAATTAAGACATTTCATAGTTCAAAAATACCAATCCGATCCGTTATTACTCTCTTCTTATGGCAATAAGAAATTCCATTTGAGAACCTACATTGTTTGTTTTGGAGATTTAAAGGTATTTGTTTATAAAAATATTTTAGCTCTATTTGCCGATTCCAAGTACGAGCCTCCACAATCACTGAATGAAGCAGAAGATGAAATATCATTAAGGGGACATTTAACCAATACTTGTTTACAGGAAGGTCTGGAGCCATTAGTGGTTCCATTTTGGGACCTTGAGGAGTTAAAGATTGAATCTAAGGAAAAAGTATTTGCAGATATATGTGAAATTACATCGGAATTATTCAAGGCAGCCGTGAATATAGACAGAATGAACTTTCAGCCTTTGGCTAATGGACTTGAGATGTTTGGGGTGGATTTTTTGGTCAGTGAAAACTTGGATGTGACTTTATTGGAGGTCAATTCTTACCCTGATTTCAAGCAAACTGGTGAGGACCTTAAGGGTTTAATCTATGGATTATTTGAAGAAGTTTCGGTTTTAGTGGGGAAGTTTTTCGATAAGAAAGTTGACGGAAATGGAAATTTAGTTTCAGTTATTGATCAGAGTTCGAACAATTGGTGAAAACGTATCAACAGTCATAGGACTTGATATTATACTACATGGTAAAAATTTAGAGGAATAGATTTATAGAGATAAAACCACGTGACACTCACTGTAAGGACTGCAACCGTAGGAAGTACTACAATCACATTAAGGACAAGAAGTAAGTATTAAAGTCATAACTAATATTTATACAATTTATAAAATCTAGACATCATACAATGGGATATAATTGATGTGTAACCGTAGTATTTACAAACTAATTCGATAAGTTAGCTTTCGTCACCTATATTGATCCGTAACTCATCATGTATTACATACTTAGAGTCTACTAATGGTAAGCTAAATGCGGCACTGGTGGGCAGGTACAGTGCTGCGCAGCGACCCCCCACATGAAATCGAAATTGAGAAGAAGCAAAATATAATCAAACGTTTCGTGCACAGCCCAATTCGAAAATTTTCTTTTTGTGGCATTATCATAGAGTCAGTCTTCGACGAATTTTATATTCTTAATGGAACCAGAAAATAGAGGTAAAATTTTACCAAAAAGGCACTAAGAAAGAGTTTTACTATTTTTATCGATTGGTTTAAATTGATAGGATCGCTGAATCACATATTGAACTTTACATAAGTTGATTAATAATCGATCGAATTCAAATACAAAAGAGTGCAATAAACTCAAACAGATTCTTTTTAACGTCGCCACAATTCAAATATAAGAATAAATATCCTAAATGTCCACGACGCAGCAGCAACAACGAAAGTCATATAAAAATCAATCCAAAAGGTTTAATAGCGGCACAAGTACGAGTAATGGCTCTGGTTCATCATCTCTCGAACTTACCAGCTTAACCGAAATGTTCCCGGATTGGGAATCTGAGGATTTGGCTTCTTTATTACAAGAACATAAGAATGATTTAGAGATTGTAATTGATTTAATTGTTAACAATAAAGTATCCAAATGGGAACCTATCAAAAAGGAGTCTAAACATAAGAAAAAAGATCATAAAGAGGAAGAAGCTGGTACTACATCCAATAACAATAATACAACTTCATCTACTTCTGTACAATCTCATACATTTATTGAACAATCACTTAACACTAAACACAAACATAGAGAACAAAGTACTCGAGCATCTAAATTTAGTCAAGGAAGAGGAGAAAAACCTTCCCAAAGAAAATCTCACAAAGTATTGGAAGATTCCTCTTCTTCTGTAACTACTTCATCAGGTCATCCAACTGTTCCTATTACATCTACAACTGCTAATTCTACTACTAGTACACAAGTTCCTGCTCCAAACTCGTGGGCTGCTGCATTATCTAAGGATAAACCAAGAGAAAGACCTCCTCCAGTGTTGGAACAAGTAGAACCAGAATCTGAACCAGAACATGAACCAGTTGTAGAAGAAAAGAGGGACATTGAAGAACAACCAATACAATCTCAAGAACAAAGTGCACCGGCGGTTGCTCCAGTATTGAAAGAAGCTACTATTCCACAACCAAAGGCAGGTTCATGGGCTTCTGCTATTGCTCCAAAAATTAAAAAGATTCAACCTAAGATTTTAACTAAATCAGTGGTTGTAGAACCTGAAGTTAAGGAAGCCAAGGCTGAAACTAAGATTATAGAATCTACCCCTGCAGTTACCTCCACTGAACCAGTTGAAACAACTGTATCATCAAACATTACTGAAGAACCAGTCGCTAGTGTTTCTGCTCCTGTGGAACAAGTTAATGAAGTTCCTGTCTCCATTGTTCAACCTCAAGTAGTATTACCAACTACTTCTCAACAATTGAACTCGGTTGGTGTTTCATTTGGATCCTTATCATTGAATGAAGACGAGAAAGAAATGCAACCTGCTGCTTCTGAACCAAAAGCTGAAGAATCTACTGAACAATTTGGATATAATACTACCGCCAACAACCAAGGTAACAATCAAAACAATCGTTACAACCAACAATTCTACCAACAACAACAGCAACAACAGCAACAATATAATGCTAAGCAATTTAACAACCAATCTAAGTCTCAACAACAACAACAACAACCTCAACAACAACAAACTCCAGCTCAACAGCAACAACAGCAACAGCAACAATACGACTATTACAACCAATTCCAACAATCCCAACAATATCCTCAACAAGCTAACCAATCTGTTCCTGGTGCTTTTGCAGGTTATCCCGGAATTGATTACTCTGCTTATAGTCAACAAGCTGCTGCCGCTGCCGCTATTGCTTCTCCTGTTGCTGCCAATACTAATACTACATACTCTCAATATGGACAAGCCCCAGCTCAAACCCCAGCTTCTTCTACTGATGCAACTAACCAGTCACCAGTTAATTCGCAAATAACTCCAAATAACTTACAGCAACAAATTCCTGGTGCTCCATTTGGATACCAAATGCCATATTACAATTACTATTATAATTCTCCATACTATGCTCAAGCTATTAATGGATTAGGAGGTCAAACCGGTTTTGGAGCTGCTGCTGCAAACACCACTGGAACTGCAGGTGCTACTGCTGCAGCAAATCCTGCTAACACTGGTGCTCCTACTACTGGATCAACCAGTACTGGATTTGGTGCTGCTAGCGGTGTTTCTGCTTCTCAATACTATGGACAACCAAACCAATTTGGAAATAGATACCCTGGTTATAACCAGTATCCAGTACAAGCCCCACGTCAGCCAGGTCAACAAGGTGGTCAACAAACCCAACAACAACAACAGCCACAACCAAATGGTCAAGCTGCTGGTTCCACTGAAGCTGAAACTGGTGCTTCAAATGGCACTCAACCTCAACAACAAGCAGGTCAACCTCAGCAACCTGTTATCCCACAATATGGTGGTTACCAACAACAAATGTATCCTCAATATAGTGGATATCAAGAATCTAACCAATACCGTGGATGGTATTAGAATACAAGTAGTATTGTATATGTTAAAGAATTGAACGAATCAAAAAAATCAAATGTAGAGATTGTAGAAAAATAATGAAGCGAATATGAATATGATAAATATGAATCTTGAGGGTGTAACGAATAAAAGTCGTAATGACAAAAAATTCATTCACAATTGTTTGCTACGAAATACAGTGCTACAATCAAACTCGAATGCATCGATTGCGTCTCAGTTGAAACTTAGTTGAAACTAAATTGAAAGTTAAACTGTTTCATCAACCAAACCAACAATCAATGGAATTAAGTTACACAAAACATTGACATTTAGATAAAGGTTTGCGTTTGTTCGCAACGGCTCCAAAGAAGCCAAACCAAACATTTAAACTTGGCAGAAGATATTCTTACCATTAGTGGAGCACGTGATAACATTCCACATCCAAGTAGTTTACTGGCAGAGGTTGAATAGGAGGTGCGATATTAGCTCATATTTTCTATGGAGGAGGGGGAGATGGGTGCTCAAAATGGCCAGCTTAAGTAAAAATCGCTCACATACTTTAGGAGTGAAATATTGTACATAGGAATACACAGTGAGGGTACGACACAACTACAGTTTTTAGACTGAATATGCGCTTAATATTTTACAATTAAAGTCATTTCTTTTCACTTTTGTTATAGTTTTCTATGTTCAAGATATTGATTCCATTTTCTTTAATGTGGTCGAAGTTTTGAAAATTTTTTGATAAGTTTTATTCGAATTAGATTATCTGTTCAGCATTCACCCTCCCAATGTCTTTCGCTGTTGGTATGTGTACATTTCAGAACGACCACAGTGTACGCGTAATCCTACGCACTAACATTCCTGAGCATGGCAATAGTGCGAACTATAGAAGAAACCCCTTTTCCTATATAAACCATAATCCCATACAAAATTTTTAGTACTTATCACCAATTGTTTATTAGTACTAATTTTTTTACTAGTAATATCAATTTGTATGTATAAATTCGCAGTCATAATAAGATAACATAAGCACTTTATAAGATCAAATACATGAGCTTGGATCAACCCTTTTAAGTCATAAGCTATCATTACTATATTGAAGAGTTAAAGAGGATTCAATTGAACACTGGTTAATTTTTATGAATTGTTGTTTTTATTCGTTGTTCTTTTTCAATTTTGTTTAAAAAACTAGTTTTGGGGTCTTTGTACTGAACTACTAGTTACCTAAGCTTCAAGTTGCGAAAACGCGAATTACAATCTACAAAATTTAACTCAATTTTAACCATGTTTAATGATTAAAACTCATAATACAAGCTTTAAATATAATTGAATCCTTGTGAATTGTCTTTTACCTTGTTGATTAATTAATTTTCCCGCCCAAAACTGGTGAGATGTCTCCCGTGGTGGGGAAGTAATTCAATTTCAAAATGTTTTTGTGTGACGTTATTATTTTTGTGACATTTCTTCTTTTCGAAGTTTGAGACTTTTGTTCTTAGAGTGTTCTATACGCCGGATGTCTACGTTGAGTTGTTCTATGCCACGTTAAATGAAGAATAAACATAAACAAAGAAAAAACATAAACAAGGGAATAAGCCATACACTACCAAGCGCGATTCTTTTGTGGGTAGGCTCTTGGGTTACTATATATGATATAGTGTTGTTTCTTTTATTTTATTTCATAGAGCAGTTTTTTTCTTTTTTTCGTAATACTAACATTTATTAGAATATTATAATAAAATGGCTGAAAGAAGAAAAACTGTTAGAAAGAAGAAGGATCCAGATGCTCCAAAGAGATCTTTATCTGCTTACATGTTCTTTGCTAATGAAAACAGAGATATTGTCAGAGCTGAAAACCCAGGTATTTCATTTGGTCAAGTCGGTAAGTTATTAGGTGAAAGATGGAAGGCTCTTACTCCTGAAGATAAGGTTCCTTATGAAACTAAAGCTGAAACTGACAAAAAGAGATACGAGAAGGAAAAGGCTGAATATGCCAAGAAGAACGGTGCTTAAGTTATTTTGGAATCATTTTAAGTAAACATCGATGATACTTCTCTGAGTATCTTTGTACCATAGATTGTGACAACTATCTTTGTTACCGTTTTTTTATTATATCACCTACTATTGTCCTTTTTTTGCCGTTTCTGTCTTGTCCTAAAAAAAGCTGCCACTTTATTGTTTTGTTTTTTTATTTGCAATGGTAATGTTATTTTTTAATACATTGATTTTTTTCTTACGAACCAAATTGATCAATTTGATTTAACATATTGCCATGGCAGTGCCAAGGTATTACCATTGACTTATATCTATGTGTTATTATTGTTAAATATATGAACTTTTTAAATGATTTGTAGTTTTATCTACTAGTTACTTGATGAATGAATGTCAATTATCGTGGTCACATGACCAGATAATCTAAATTATTTGTAAACTTTGAGTTGGAGTAACTGCCTCCGAGGTACTTCGATGTTTGCCATGCTTAAAGATATAGGCACATACTAGCAGTCATTCTCCTACATAGATATACAAATAGTTGTGCGGTGTTCCAACTACAATACTAGCAGTATGTCGCTCCCTTCTCTTTATTATAACGATGACAAAAAGTCATTTGCTTATCCAACTTGCCACAAAAGATGGCCGACTATTATTCAAGATGCCATAAGAGATGTGAAGCTGCAACTCAATTCGAAAACCTCGGAAACCGGTAATCAGATTATAACTAAATTGGAAATGCTTTTCAAAGCTTTGGAACAGGACAAAATAGTTGAACCATTTACAGACTCAGATATCAATTTGAATGATGATTTAGTTTATTACAATAGCTCCCTTAAAGAACTCAACCAAATCAAACCAGTTACTTGGCTAACTGGTCCATGGTTGTTTCTTGAATGTTATATATATCAGTTGATAAATTCATATTTAATTGAAACCAAAGACAAATTTTGGATTGAATTTGATATCTTTGAACAATTGAAGGACAAAACGTTCCAACAATCTGATTCTGGGGTTTTAGAGCTTTGTAAACGTTATGAGACTCTTAGTGAACAATTAGGAACCTCTAAAGTAACTGGGAAAGAGATTGATATTGAAACCTTGAATTTGCTCTTCAATGAATTTATAGATATCTCCCTTTGGGGTAATGCAACAGATTTGTCACTTCTTGCTGGCAATGTTACCCTTGAAGATATAAAATCCGTTCAAGGAGCTGAGGTCCGGAAAAAGAGTGAAGAAAATATTCTTATAAACGATCTTCAACATGCTTGGAAGAAATTAATTGCCAATATGCTGAATGCAAGAGTTGACATTATCTTGGATAATTCAGGATTTGAACTTTTCACTGATCTTGTATTGGGACTTTTCTTATTGGATTCCAAAATTATCAAAGAGCTTCGGATTCATGTTAAAAGTATTCCATGGTTTGTTAGTGATACTATGACAAAAGATTTTTATAGACTCTTGGATCAATTAATCGATCCTAGTTTCTTCAAAGATATTCATGTAAACGAAATTAACTCCGAGAGCCTTAAACTTTTCCACTCAAAAATTACCCATTATTATGAACTGGGACAAATCTTAATTGAGGAAAGCAAATTCTGGACTTTAGATTATAGCTATTGGTATATTCCTAGGCTTGAAGTTGCAAATGAATTGTATGAATCGTTGAAACAGTCGGATTTGATTATATTTAAAGGAGATTTGAATTACCGTAAGTTGACAGGAGATAGAATGTGGGATAAGATAACTCCATTTGAAGTAGCCATTAGAGATTTGGCAACTTCAGGATTGCCACTTCTAAGCTTAAGAACCTGCAAAGCCGACGTGGTTGTTGGATTGCCAGAGGGAATTAATGAAAAGCTCATTAAAAAGTATCAAGAGATGGGAAATGAAATTGGGGAATTTTGGACATCTTCTGGCAAATGGGCAGTTATAAGTTATTATTATCAGAATCTATAGATTTACAAATATAAGTGCGTGCACTTCTCTATTATAATATATTTTCATTTATATAGTATATACACGTAGGTATACTTCACTTTAAATATATATATATATATAGATCTTTACAAAAGAATTGAACACATGTAATCCATACATGATTGTTCCAATCCAGTTCATTGATTTCCCATCAAACTTGCCAACCTCACAAATCACCAGCCTTTCTAGAATTACATGCAACAATTTTAAATTTATCTATATTAATTTCATTATCATTACTATCATTAGCAGACACATCCGTCAATTTAATCAATACTTTTTTAATAATGAACGTCCAGACATCATCACAGAAACGATAAGTATGTAAATTACCTTTGAATGTCAATTTAGACTTAGCAATGTTCAGTTCTATCTTCAAAAGTTCAGAAATGATTCTATCAAAATTATGGAGGATTCTCATTGCTAATTGAGGTTGGATTTTTTCATCTGAAATTAAAGTATCAAGTGCGTCAGTCAAAGTTGTACCAATAGTGGATCTTCTATAGAGTTCATAATAGGCAGGGGCACTCATATTAACATAGATTAATACCTCAAATCAATAAATTATCTCAACAAATACAAAGTCAATTAATAATGTTATATTGATTTTCACTTTTGAGAAACTGAGAACAATTTTGGTATCAGAATGCGGGAATGCATATAATAATTGGTCTCTTCAACAAGAGAGTAGCACTTATCTCTCACCATACCAACTGATGTAGTACTTATTAATCATTAGTTTAGCTTTGTTGAGAAAGTTTGGATATTTTATCTCATATAAACAACTAGAAGTTATTCAGTAATATAATGAGTGGTGAAGGTTCCCTTTCTAAGCGTTATAAGCAGTTTCTCTATGAGTTCAATCATATTGATCAATTGGGTAGGAAAGATAGTACCCAATTTCAGTCAAATTTATCGGGCTTATTGAAAGAGCTTAACCATATTCAAAACTTTGTACAACAATTGAACTTGTTTAGTGACAATGAGAAGTTTGACGAGATCAATCCTTCTTATATTCAATACCTTGGTATAGATTACTATTTTGGTAATATATATGCGATGTTTTTATTAAATCCCAAATCAAATGCTATTCCTGAAAAATTAAATCCAATCACTTTTAAGAGCTCAAACTTGCAAGTATCCAAATCAAAATTCCTCCATTTTTTAGTCAATCTCCAAAATTACAATCTCCTTTCCAAGTCCCAATCTCAACGTCTTGATTCTTTCAAAGAAATATATAACCCTACTTATGAAGAATTAACTGCATCATATTTATCTCCCGCAGCTAAACGAGCTGCCAAGTTAGAAAACTATAAATTGGAGAAAGAACTCAATTTGAAATTACAAATTTTAAATGAACAGGCTGATGACAATCAAAATGATATTCTAGATAGCTTTGATGAAGAAACTTTAAGGTCCATATATCTTGATCAATTGAACCTATTTGCATTGACCACTTTTAACATGTTGGAACTGTTGGAAATGGAACTAAAGGTATTGTCGATGGAACCAAAATTCAATCCTCAGCCAAAGTTAGAAATCAATGATTCAAGAAAAACTGAAAAATTGAATGCACAAAATGATTATGGGTTCACAACTAGAATTGAATCAAATCCAAATAACCAATTACTGGGAACTGACAAAATCTCGCTGTTGATATCCAAGCAGGGGAAGATATTACAACCATTCACAGTTACATCGAACAGACAAGATCTTAAAAAGAAGGTGTTTGGTACTGGCCAGGTGTTACCATCGATGACTGTCGATGAATATTTGGATTACGAGTTGGCAAATGGAAAAATGGCAGCGGAGGAAGTGAAAGATACAAAAGATGAAGATGACACTGATGACACTGATGAAGAAGTTCACAGGCGAGAATGGGATGACTGGAAAGACGACAATCCAAAGGGAAGTGGAAACACAGGTGGTAATGTTGGTTAGAATGAAAACAAAATTGGAAATTTTAAAGATTTAATAACATTTTTTATAGAATTTACATGTTCTGATAATAGATTATCGCTTATACGTTGTAGTAGGAATAATATGATTCGAGATTCATGAATGAAACATGGATTAAATATATATATATATATATGTATGTATGTTTACATGTATAGGTGTACATGTATATGTGAATGAGTGTGTGAATGAGTGTGTGAGCAAGAGCATTTACTCGTTGAAGCTCGGGTTCCAACTTTCTTTCATATCATTTTCAAGCTCCTTTAACCATTGGGTATACTCTATGTTCAACTCATCCAAGGTGATTACCCCTAATGTGTCGTTACCCATTGATTTAATGATCCACTTGTCGTCATCATTGTCAAAACTCTTCAAACAATTCAATACGATCATATAAAGCTCAAGAACTTTTAACTTATATTGTTTAATGTCCTCATCGACTTCTTCTCCATCATCGCTCATTAAAAGGTTCTGTTCGTACCGAAACCTGGTGATAAACATGTACAATGCCTCGATTGCACCTCTTTTATCTGCCAATTGTGCATTTCCATCATGTAATGATCCACCTCCAAATACTCTCCAAGAATAAAGATATTCATAATACTTCAACGAATTAGATAAGGTTAATTCATCATTAGCTAACCCTAATAATATGGTGTTAATAAGTAAGTAATTTTTGCTAAATAGCAGATTAGGCTTGGAAGAGAAAAGAATCCCAATTGATTTATTTGAAACCAAATTATTAATAAATTTAGTGAAGAGATCTTTCAAATTAAATTCAACTGTAGATGAAATCAGTTCTTCTGATTTGGCTAAGCTCCTATTTTCATATAAGTAGGCTAAAGAGTCATACACGAGATCATAATCATTCAAACTCAATGATAATTTGAATACATTAAGATAATATTCCAATATTTTATCCTTGATTAATTCATCTGGAGAACTGATTTCTTGAAGAGATTCAATTGCAATCTTTTCAAAATTTAAGGAGCTATTAGTGAATTCAACTTCAAGCTCTATGGAAGGGTTGGAAGTTGTAAGAAGAAATGTATCTGCAACTGGAGTTATTAATCTTTGTGGGTGGTATTTTTGAATGCTATGTCCTTGGGAAAAGGCTAATTTTGATAATGAATGATAATAATTAGCCCTCTCTAATACTTCATTCGAGAAATTATTGTCAAACAAAGAGCTCAAAAACTTTCTAATACTTGAATTAATCGTTAATGAATTGAATATTTTGTCCTTTAACTGTTGTTTAATACTTGCGTTGGAATTATTGGAAAATTTGATAATCTCTTCATTTCCAAATATTTCATAAAAGTTAGTTGGGTCGTTACTTATTAAGTATACAAGACCAATTAAAAATTTATCGATTGGGTTTGAAGGATTCAATTTATTAATGAAATTGTCCTTAATTAAATCTCCTTCATCGTGATTGATCAATTCAATTATTATATCAATAATGAAATTGTCGTAATCATTTGTGATTACACTGTACAAGACATCGTACGATTCATTAATGTTGCCATTAGAGATTAGCCTATTCAAGTTTGAATGCTTTTGGACTATTCCACTCCAAAACAATGAATTCTCCAAGTTGTTTAACTTGTGACGTTCAATTTTCTCGTAACGATTACAAGATTCAAAACTTGTATCGAATATTGTATTCAATATCTTGTAGGTGCTGAGGATTTTAGAAATCTTCTTAATTAAATTCAAAATAGGATGATTCACTTCCATGATTAATAGCAAGATAGCCAATCCCAATAAAATTGACTCATGAGAATTTTTAATTGATTTAAAGGAAGATATTGTGGACAATTTAGATAAGCCTCCAATAGGCGAATAAGATGAAACATTGTTGGAATATTCATTTCTTGATTCTATTTTGATAGAATCAATCACTGAATTAATTGTTTCAATAACATTAGGAGTGCTAATTAACTCGTTCACAATTTCATCCGAGTTTTCCATTGATATTTTAGACTCGAGAAAATTGGAGTAAATTTCACTCACCTTCTCAGGTGTAATGTTCGACAGATTTTGGATATTGGAGATTTGTTCATATACTTTGATGTATGTTTTAGTTGATAAGATTATTGAGAGCTTATTAATTATGGATGAGATGGTATTCAATTTGAAACTTTCAAATTTATGTGATGGTCTTAAGATTCCAATACAGTTGGTATTTAATATAGTTCCATAAGAATTTTTTGAAATGTCTATTGCCAAGCACTCCTCGCTTAATTTTTTGAACTCTTCACATAATGAATCTAATCTATACCAATTCAATTTGCTTTCCTCTTCTCTGTCTCCTACTGCCTCTAATACAAGTTGACGAAGAGATGCACTAGGAGGACTAATTATATCATTGATACCAAAATGATCTTTAAATATATCAACTGACGTTCTAACTATGAGCTCATCATAGTAACCCGAGTTCAATATTTTCTGTTGATAATAATCAGCACTATAATATGGAGAAAATGTTGTCAAAACATTTTTCACAGATCTATTTGATGACCATTCTACCTTGCTTAACAGACCATTTGAAATATCCATAAAATTCGCTGAAACTAACGAGGAGGTGTTAGTTTTCCAAAGCAAATAATATACTAGATTAGAATTCGAGATTGCTACCGAAAAGTCTTGAATAAACCACACTGCTGAATTATTTGTTATATTCAAATTTGACTCACTTGTTAAAGGAATTTCATTTGGTAATTCTGGTTTTAATGACATATTTTCAATTTCTTTTAACTCAACTTTGGCATTACCAAAAGGAATTACTTCCCACATTTTTAATATAGAACTACTTTTTTCTTCATTTTCAAGTTTCGATATAAAATGGCATGTTAAATACTTCTTTGCGGAGAATTTATCGGTTGAAACAATCTCAAGGTATTTGCTTACTGAGCTTGGAGAGAGCCAAAATGAAATATCATTTGAGTCAGATTTTAAATCAATAGGAAGTGACTCTTGCTCGTGAGTTTCTAAATTCCAAGTTTTCAACACCTTGTTGACAGTCAATATAAGTATTGTTGTTTCGCTAAGGGGAACAATATCAACTGCTGAGTTTATAGATATACCTCCTAATATAAGATTCTTGGAGTTTGAATTTTCAGTGTACGATTTTTTCCATATTCCACTTAGTAAATTGAAAGGAACAATATTATGGGTGGTGAATTCATTGAAATTGTATACTTCAAAGTCGGATAATGGAGATGATCTTTTAAAATGAAGAAGTCCTCCATCTTTTAAGGACACAATTAAGTCATTTGTGGAAATTGATTTGATAAAATATGGAGAAGATCTCAATTCAAATGAATATGGAACTGATATATTCCCCCATTGAGAAAACTTATCTAATTGAAACGATTTGGCATTTTTCTTGACGTTAATGATGAAATCATTCAATGATACTTTGATGGAGATGAAAAGAAAGTTTTCATCAATAAGGTCTAATTGCAAATAAGTTTCCCTTTCTTCATCTGTTTCTATTACCTCAACATAATCGCTCTCATTGATTTTAGGCCTTGGCAGTTGAACATATATCGATAAACAAGTACTGGATGCAAGAGCATGAGGTATATTAATTTCGACTTGTTGGAACTTCAAGTTCAAACTATTTGTTTGGAAGTTTAAAGGAGTCAACCTTACAGTTTTGAAATCATTTAATACCACATATGATATAGAGTCTATGAATGTCCCTGGTATATTTTCCAATGATATTATTTTCCCGCTATTTGCAAGACTTAATTGAAATCTCTCATTGTTGTTATACTTCAATTTTGGATTGGATGAAGCATACTTGAGGGGTAACTTGACAAGCTGTATCGGTAAACGGTCGGTATACCCAGAAACAATTGTATCAGAATACATATTCAAGAGAAAAATTATACAAGTATACAATTCCTTAAGGTAAGCCAGATTATATAAGAACGATGTTTTATTTTGATTCTTTGATTTCTCTCCATCGTCGTTCTGAGTACAAATTTTGACAATTTGGTACCAGAAGAAATCGCATATTATGCAGGACTAATGAATTCAAAAAATTCACATCTAAATTCAAGACATACTTTGTATAAACATCCATATTACTAATATCATTAGATATGTCGTCTACTATATTTTATAAGTTTCTTCACCAGAAGGTCCAATCGACAATACATTTTGATGGTACAGGTATTTCTGTTTTTGACTTAAAACATGAAATCATTATTCAGAATCATCTAGGAGAAGGTACCGATTTCAACTTGAGATTATATCATCTGGATCAACCAGATTTAGAATATGATAATGATCAAGATGTAATACCGAGGTCCTCGTTTGTTTTAGCACGTCGATCACCTAGTTTACTGAGGAACGGCAAATTTAATAATGCATCCCGTTATGTTAGTGGTAAGCCAAGAATTCAGAGAAAATTGAATCCAACTCAAGTGCAATCGAATAATATTCCAATAGAATCGAAACCAGTGGATGAAAGCATTTCTGAAGAAGATAGAATAAAATTGATGTTTGAGAATCAATCAAATGCATGGGCTCAAACTCAGGATGAATTATCTACTCATAAAATGGTCTATAACAAGCCAAGTACAACTAGTGGAGTGAATCCTGAAGATCAACCGCCACCAGGTTATATGTGTTATCGTTGTGGGGGCAAAGACCATTGGATTAGAAACTGTCCAACGAATACCGATCCAAACTATGAAGGAAAGAAAATAAAAAGAACAACTGGTATTCCAAGATCATATCTTAAAACCATATCAAAAGAAGCCGCTGAAAATAGCTCCAGTAATCCTAATAGTCAAATCACTACTAATGAAAATGGTGATTTGGTTGATGCACAAGGAAACACTTATATGATTACTGATAGTGGAGAATATGTAATCACTTTAGCCGATAGTAAAACTTGGGTTAATTATCAACAGAAGCAACAAAGTGCCGAGAACAAAGCCAAATTAGATTATGATTTGAAAATTTTGGAATGTGTTGACAAAGATGGTAAATCCGAATTCTTGGATCCATTATCTCCTACAAAGAAATTGCTTGTAGCACCTATTGTGATGACCCCATGTTGTCAATCAGCATCAAGTTTGAAGAACATGAAGAATTTCAATTATAATCAATCTGGTATTGAGCAATTACTTATTGATAAGGATTTCCATTGTCCTAATTGTGATAAGGAGGATATTTTCTTAGACAGTCTTATAAGAAATGAAGCATTAGAAAAAGAAATTGAAGATTATACAAAGGAAAAGGAAATGGAATTAGATATAGAGAATCCTTCGTTGAAACGTCAATTACCAGGTGATGCAGATCAGAATGAGACTGGAGATAATAAGAGACAGGATACTGGACTTCCAATGAGACCAGATTTATTGAATGGAATGCCAATTCCTCCATTCATGGCAGGTATGTCTGGAATGCCTGGGATGCCTGTCTTTATGCCTCCCATACCTCCTCCATTTCTTTCACCAAACAAAAAGATATGATTACTACAAGAAAATTCACCTTTTTAGTAGGATTGCATTCCGCTTGGATTCATTCTTCATTACAAATAAAATATATAGAAACCTATTAGTATTGTAGAATGAATAATGTGACATTGATTAAAGCTGTTATAAGTCTGAGACTGAGTGGGTATGAAAGTGCTTAACTTTGTCGCATTACCCGGACATCTCTAGCCCTAAGCTGTAGTTTTGTGATTCTTCTTGGATGCGATATAAAAGAAAAACTTTTCCTCATCAAAATTCATACTCTCATATATTTCTGTTCATTAGTATATCCTAGACCTTGGAGTATTGTCTCCGACGAGATAATGGTTCTAGGACTAAGGTTGATCTCTATGTATGTTTAGGTTTAGGAAACAATTTCGTCTTTCTTGACAACATTCTAGTGATGATCCAAATAATCATTTCAAACTAGAGTTTGTGACTATTAAGAATGATCACAACATTATTAATTCCTGATCAGATTGTTGTTATTTCATGACGTCAATATATATATATATATATATGTATACCAATGGTTACTAACATCATAGATTATGATAATATGAAGTATTTATACTTCAGTGACTTTTCACTGTTTCTTTTGTTTTTTTTTTATTTTTTTGTTTTTTTTTTAAAAGGAATTTTTAATATGTATGTATTACTGAATATAATGATGTTTCGATGATGACTTAACAAAAACAAAGCTGGAATTACTGGCTGAAACTCTATGATTGATAAGTTTTTGCATATTACTGAGCTAAACATCTGCGCAATTTTAATTGGCCCATTACAATATAATGTATATACTAACTATTAGGTATGTGACTATTTATTAATAACGATTTATATGAGGAATTTTTGCACTGGGCACTGAATATTTTATGAGTGACAACGCATTATTGGTGGGCCTCAGAAACCTACTTGAACTGATATTACATTTTTGGAATTATTATTTATTGATTTGTTTTTATGAGGATTCTATATACTAACTAATAGATAATGTTTTTTTTTCAATGAATATCATATTATTCCAACAACGTAATTAAGTGTATGTATAAACTGAGATCACAAGAGATACCTGATGATCCTTTTAGATGACGAGTCAGACTTCGGGATACCCGCTGATGACAACATATTTTTTTAACCATTCATGCAAATCTGATATCTTCAAAAAGAAAGCAATTTCAAACAAAAATCAATTTTACTAACATAATATTAGAAATTTTTCTGTTGTTTTAATTTGAAAGTATTATTAGAACAGCTTGTCGAGATGGTTGGTAATACACGATGAGTTTGAAAAAAAAAGACAAGCATATGTCTAAATCTTTAATGCAGAGAAACTTTTTCATGTCTGATATTACCAAATTATCTTTTAAGTTGCTCTATTGATCTGAAATTCAGGAGATTTTCTATTCTTTAAAGCCACCGAAAAATTTATGTTACGGTGCAGTACATGATGATTTCACCACATTCACGACGGTCTACTGCGTAAGGGAACATGTTAATTCCCTTACATTGATGATAATTTAGGCCTTGACCGGCCGTGGTTCCTGAAACTTTACTGTAACATAAATTTTTCTAGTTGAAAAGAATATTTCAAATATTTAAGGTATGTAACAATTACAATTTATTTTTTCGTTTTTCTATAAATCCATTTATGATGATTTTTATTATTTGAGATTCTCTATGATACTCCAAAATTAATTATTCGATTTGCATGTCAGTCTGAAAGTAGAATTCAAAATCTTGTTCCTTAGAGAAAACAACTAACTAACCCATAGAGCATAATGAAAATAGCAACTATTCAAAAATATGGCTGTAAAAAACCAATTGTAGATTTGTCTTAACAGAACACTGAACCTTTTGTAGTTTATCTACCGATTTAGCTTCACTATTGAAGGTAGCGATAAGTGCTAGCGGTTGTGTCAGCGCTTGTTCCCAGCACTTTTGTTACGGTATCTCTTCTCCAAATTTGTGCGGCGCCCGTCTTAATCAAGTTGATGCCGTTCGCTTTTCGCAGTACTGCAAAGATCATGAAGTCGGAACCCACCTCCTTTCCAAAATCATTCCCGATCTGTTTATTTATAATTCTCTTTTGGTTTGTTTAGCGATAGTGACAGTAACAGTGACAGTATGGAACCCGGAAAGGATAATTTTGGTAGGGAGCCATCCAATTCCCCATCAGATGAACCTCCTTCATACAATTTCTCTATCTCCAGTTGCTCAAGCTCAAGTTCTACAATCAACGAATCTAATGAAAAACGGCCATTTCTGCCAATATCAAGATTAAGTAATAGTAATATATTGAGATCTGTTGATGACTCCACCAATGGTTCTAGTTCGAGTTTGAGACTTTCTAAAAATGTTCCTTATAGACCATCCCCTGAACTTCAAGGACACATTGATTCTTTATCAAACAATATAAGTCCCATAACTCTGACCGCCTCGAATACTCAAACAGAATACTTCGATATATTACCATCATTTCAAATGTTCCAGTCCATCTTGAAGCGGGATAATGATCAATTCAGCGAAAACTTAAGTATTAACCCTCCGGTTTATGGTGATACTAAGAATACTTCTTCGACTCCTCCTATGTTATCCCCCACCACGTCTCAAAACACCGTTCATTCCCTTTATGCTACTCAACACGATTTCAATTTAGATGCAGTAATGAATGAAGCAGACCTTGGTGACGATGAAAACTCCACTGAAGATATCAATAATCTACTGAGTAGATTAAATCTGCATACTCTAGATAGTACCCCAAGTGTTGATGAAACTGGTAATGATACTAATAACAATAATAATAATAATAACGACCCTTCTCAACTATCAACGGCTCACGATACGTACGGTCATACGGTTCTTGACAATATTGATAGGCTTCCCAAACTCAGAAACTCGCCAATTGATATTCAAATCCATGTCACCAAAAGAATCCCCCAGCCTCATGTATCGAATGAACCAGAAACAAGATTGAAAGAGTATTCAAGTGGTGACATTGTGAATGGATACATAATTATCACCAATACATCAGATACACCAGTTAATTTTGGACTCTTTATAGTAACTTTGGAAGGAACGATAAAGGCAACTGAAAGAGTTCATAATAAATACGCTGATACAGGAAAGATAAAGAAAATGTTAACTAAGAAGTTTCTTAAAATGTACGATCTTAATGCTTCCTACGGTTACACCCATATTCCCAGCAGTGCGGGGATTGAATATGATGCATTTACCAAAGATCTATTTGATGGAAGTTTATTTGGGTTACCGAATGAAAGAATACTTCAGCCTCATATTAAGTATAAGAAGTTTTTCACTTTTAAATTTCCCGAAAAGTTGTTGGATAATACTTGTATCAATTCAATTTTACATCATGTATTACCACCACCTTCGATGGGGATCGACAAAACATGTTTCTATAATCGGGGATCGAGCATTACGTTGAACAAGGCTCTTGGATATGGATTTCTAAATGTTAGAGGTACTCCGTTGTTGACCAAGGATTATAGCTTTGAAGACGTGAGTATTTCATATTCAATTGAAGCCAAATTTATTGATAAGTTGGATTCAAAAGATCAAAAGAATCCCTTGTTTCATCAGGATATCAATGACCTCAATTCCGATGCAAATTATGTAATTTCGATGAGTTCTCAATACTTTTTGAGGTTTATTCCTGATCTCAAAGTAGAATTTAGTTACTACAATCAAGACTTTCAGTACGGTACAGAAACTTTTGCAACGATTGGAATTGATGGGAAATTATTTCAAAGGTATATCAATATGACAACTTGGAGAAGTTTTAATGAACTCAATTATCATATTGAACATGAAATCAATTCATTCCTAAATCAAGAAGAGTTTTCCAACAGTGAAATCAAACATAAAAATCTAATGGTGTACAACAACGAAAATATCTCTAGTCAACTTCAAACTTTCAATGTTAAGGATCAAATTATAAATCAATTGTTGCATACCAATCGTAAACAATTAGAAATTGATGATAATTTGTATTATTTAGATGATAGAATGATTGGATCAGGTAACTCAATTGAAATTTTTGGTAAAAAGAAGAAAAAGATTTTGTCTTCATTGATTCAAATTGGAACTCTGAAACTTTTCGTCAAACTTCCAGATAAACCATTTCCATACAGCTCACCAAATTTACTTATGAAGTATAACAATGGTGCTGTACGAAATCCAACTGCAAATTCAACCACGAATTCATTAGTTCCAAGTTCAAGTAATACGGATAGATCGCTATTTTCAGTTCTTTCGCCTTCTCAATCAAGGAGTAACAATGACTATTCAGTTGCGCCAGTTGATTCAATTGCCAGTACGGTATCGAGTAATCTTCCTCAAACTTCTCATATAATGGAATTATACAATCGTGACATTAGTACGATTCAAGATCATGTGGATATTATCCTTGTATTCAATCCAGTGGAAAGTTCAATTCAACCTCCAAAAATTCACTCGATTGAACTCAATATAGTTTCGTGGACTTATAACACCGAATATCCGTTACCAACTACTCTTGGATACGATTTTTTCTATTGCAATCCCAAGGATGAAGCAATAAACATTAGAGATGACGTTGAAAATACAAGAGAGAACATTCAAAGATTGAAAGATATGGCTTATAATTACATACAATTTCTTAAAGTGAATAAGACTCATATTTCAAAGGAATCATATCTTTACTTGAAATCGTTGAAATCTTTATCATTTAAAAAAGATACTATTAAAGACTATTTTCAAGTTCTTAATCAAACCAATGCTGGTGATCTAATCAATAACGATCACGAATGGAAGATTAAGCAATCTTCAACGACAAAATCAAAACTATTATGGTCTAAGTCTTTAAGACTACCCCTCATTCCACTTTATAAACATAATGTCAATTTATTACCATCATTCCAAACTTGTCTCGTGGGTAGAATTTATTGCTTACAGGTATTAGTCAAGTTTAAGGGTAGTGCATCCGATCAAAAAGAGTTTGCCGACAACGTCGTCAAAGTAGATGTGCCAATATTAGTAGGTTAATTAATAAACATTCATATAGACATATAATTTGGTTGAAGAGTCCATGTATTTTACCTAGACAGATGATGTTGGTTAAGGCTTGCAAGCCGTTTCAGATCTCATGGCTGCAAACCCCGTGACTGTGACTCATGGCCTAATCGGGTAACTCGTGTTAAGGCGAAAAAAATTAGCCGCGATTCGCTATCAGCAAAACAACTCATCCATTTTCTTTTTTTGAAAAGTTTTCCTTTTCCAATCTCTACTCTGCTAAACCACTTAAGTAAAGCATATAAATAGAGGTCTATTTATATTATAGTACGATCAGTATATTTATTAGAAGAACAAGTTAGTCTTTTGTTGTTCTTTATATTGTAATTGTTTCTACTATTTTATTTTATTTTTTTTTTGTGATTTAGTTTGTCTGGCAGTCACTTTGCATTTTTGAAAAATATACCTTCCAGAAAATTTATAATGCTTAGACGTTTCCAACGTACGCTTGCTACAGCAGGATTTGTTAACAAGACATCTCAGCTCGATAGAGCTACTCTTACTATTAAAGGAGGACCAGTATTCAGTGGATATTCCTTTGGTGCTGATACCAATGTTTCTGGAGAAGCCGTATTCACTACTTCCCTTGTTGGATACCCTGAATCAATGACTGATCCTTCTTATAAGGGTCAAATTTTGTGTTTCACTCAACCACTTATAGGTAATTATGGGGTACCATCTTCAACTGCTAAAGATCAATTTGATTTATTGAAATATGTTGAATCACCAAGTGTTCAATGTATTGGTATTGTCGTTGCAGATGTGGCTTTAGAGTATTCGCACTGGACAGCAGTTGAATCGCTTCAACAATGGTGTCAAAGATCTGGTGTTGCTGCTATATCCGGTGTTGATACCAGACAACTTGTCAGTTACTTAAGAGACAAAGGTTCTTCTTTGGCCAGAATCACTGTTGGTGAAGAATATGATGCCGATGAAGATGCTGCTTTTGAGGATCCTGGTTCAGTTAATTTGGTTCATAAAGTGACCACAAAGGCTCCATTCCACGTTGCTTGTCCTCCAGAATACTCCAAAGGAATTCATATTGCTGTACTTGACTGTGGTGCCAAAGAAAATATCTTACGTTGTTTAGTTGAAAGAGGTGCATCATTAACCGTATTCCCTTATAATTATCCTATCGATAAGATTGCTAATAAATTTGACGGGGTTTTTATTTCTAACGGTCCAGGTGATCCAACTCATTGTTCAGCTACTGTCGAAAGTTTGAAATCAACCATGAAGCAATGCGATGATTTACCAATATTTGGAATTTGTTTAGGTCATCAACTTTTAGCCCTTGCAAGTGGAGCAAAGACCATTAAATTGAAATATGGAAATAGAGCTCATAACATTCCTGCACTTGATTTGATTACCGGTCAATGTCATATTACTTCCCAAAATCATGGTTATGCAGTTGATGCTTCAACATTAAACGAAGACTGGGAACCATATTTTACAAATTTAAATGATTTATCCAATGAAGGTATGAAACATAAATATAAGCCAATCTTTTCTACCCAATTCCACCCTGAAGCCAAAGGTGGACCATTAGATACATCATTTTTATTTGATAAATTCTTTGAAAACATTGAAGTTTTCAAGAAGAATAATGGGTTAGGATTGTCTGGCGTTGATAATAGTTTATTAGTTGATATTTTGCCAAAGGCTAGAGTTCAATAGAGAAGGTTAAGAAAATTAAATTAATATAATGAAAGTATAGTAAATTAGAAAATGAATTATTTATGAAATGATAGCTTGTAGGTTTAGTAGTATATTGTGATAAATGTATCTCCTGTTACATTTGCTGTTATATACTGTCATTGTTTGTTACCCTTTATTTCATGTTCGTATATGCCGCTAAATGGTTCTCATAAAAGTGACGCAGTACAATTAACAGAAAATAAAAATTTGAGAATTGATACAACTTTCATGGGACATATTATTTTAAAAGCGAAAGATACAAATCAAAGAAAAAAATCCAAAATGGCACAGTGAGAAGTACGACTAGCTATAGAATAAAATTAAGCTTCCTTTAAATTAAAACAGGGTCCTTACTGTGAAGAGAAATTAAACGATGAAATTATAACTTGCTTTTACATAATGTGATACTTAGATCAAGTTTTTGTTAGATTTCTCCAGGCAGTAGATTGTATGTCTAAATTCAACTATCAGCTATTCTTGTAAGTATCAAACATACATTTCCCATGTGGCTGCCACTCAAATATTCATACTTGACTATCATTTTTGGAATTATCACCTAATACAAAACATAAAACATAAAAAGTTAATTTAGTTATACTGTTCTCAACTTAACCATGTCGTTTAGATCAGACTCTTCTATATGTTTGTTCTATTTTCTATACTCATGATCTTCGTATAATATTATTCTAATATGTATGGCCATTTCTTTTTCACAAACCTTGTAGGGTCTCGTATAGCTCGTTTAGTGAGTCTATGTCGTTTAGTTTTGAAGCTCGCGCCAGAGGACATATTATATTATGCAGAATGGTCAGACCACATACAATCGCGTTGGCTGCGAAAAATCAGGTCAGTTTGATTAAACGACTGGGGGCCATTTAAATAGCTCACAAATGCTTTCGAGTTTGAATTTTATTACAAATAGCAAGTAAATTATATTGTACATTATAAATCTCCTACGAACCTACAGATTTCATTTAGTTTACTAGACTGTTCAAGGCGTTCGTTCGTATACCCATATAATAATACATATAAATCGAGCAAAAAATGGATCTTTTTAACACATCGTCTTCTCTTGCATACTTATTACCTCAGACGACTCAAACGGGTTACCTCAGTATTTTAAATCAACTTCATGAATCATCAAACCTTGAAGTTTCAAGTTTAAATTTATTGGAAAGACTCTGGCTTTCTTGGTATATCTATATGGATAATGATATTCTTGCAACTGGTTTGTTATTTTTTATTACACATGAATTAGTTTACTTTGGAAGATGTTTACCTTGGATAATTATTGATCAAATTCCATATTTCAATCAATGGAAAATTCAACCAAGTAAGATCCCAACTTCAAAAGAACAATGGGAATGTACAAAAGAAGTTTTAAAATCTCATTTATTAGTTGAAGCCTTACCAATATGGTTATTTCATCCTCTTTGTTCAAATTTAAATATTTCTGTTAGTGTACCATTCCCAACCTATTCAATTATGGCATTTCAAATTGCCATTTTTTTCGTATGCGAAGATTTCTGGCATTATTGGGCTCATAGATTATTTCATGTTGGTTGGTTTTACAGAAATATTCATAAACAACATCATAAATATGCTGCTCCATTCGGATTAACTGCTGAATATGCTCATCCAGTTGAAGTTATGTCCTTAGGTTTTGGAACTGTTGGATTCCCAATCATTTACGCTTATCTTTCCAAGACAAGACCAGAGTGGAATATCCCTCATTTACATTTGTTTACCCTTACATTCTGGATTACTCTTCGTTTATTCCAAGCAGTTGATTCTCATTCAGGTTATGATTTCCCTTGGTCTCTTCATAACTTCATTCCATTTTGGGCTGGTGCTGAACATCATGATGATCATCATCGTTTTTTCATTGGAAATTATGCTAGTTCTTTCAGATGGTTCGATTATTTCTTAGGTACAGAAAGTGGTGATATTGCGAAGTCAAAGAGAGAAAGAAAGATGAGAGAACACGCAGAGAAGGTTGAATAGAGAAACTATGTGAATTTATGATTTTAGGAGCATTAAAATATAATAGATATAAGGAAAATAAATAAGAATAAATTGACTTGAAATGTAGTAATGGTTTAAAGCTGGAAGTAAGTCGATGGAACATCAACTGCAATGGCAGTACTACAAACAATATCTGCTGTATATTATTCTGAGCCCATTGAATGTTTAGTCAGGCTGCCACCCCAATTCGTGAATGCCCAAATCCGGGAGAGTGACATTTCAGGTGAGGGCACAGCCCTCATCACATGATATAGATATCCAACAATTTAATTTAACACGTGACTAATAACAAACTCATCGCATTTTGAGTGACTGCCTTCGCCATCTTTGTGTAATTTGTCTCGTTACCAGTGTCCTACCACTATCATCAGAAAAAATCTCATGAAAAAGGTAGAATTATACAGAAGAGCTGTATACTTAGAATATCAGCAGCAAAGTAAGTGAATTCAATCATAAGTTAAAGGCATGATATAAGATAAATGAGATGTGTTAATATTTCCAATTTCCAGTGAAGTAATTTGATAATGAAATGAATCCAACGATACTATATTTAGTTAATTTTTCATCAAATTGAAGGTATAGAAATTTTTACAAGAACTTGAATGATTGCAATGAATAATGAACTCTTGGCAGATTTCGTCAAAACCTCCAGCAGTTTGACTTTCAATAGTACCGGGTTGTAATGAATGAAAATCAATGTACATATATCGATCATGACTAATAGAAATGGAAGAGATGTGAAATAGATTTTCCAAAATTGAAAATTTCATTAGTAAAAGGGAAACTAATACATTATCTTATACCATTTCACGCAAAGATGAAGCATATTTTAAAATTAGTATATGTTTTCTTCTTTTCACCTTTTTTTCACCTTTTTTTCAATAATACTAACAGTTTTTCCTTTTAGAATGTCTAGATTAAACGAATATCAAGTTATCGGTCGTCGTCTCCCAACTGATTCTGTCCCAGAACCAAAGTTGTACCGTATGAGAATCTTTGCTCCTAATGTAGTTGTTGCTAAGTCTCGTTACTGGTACTTTTTACAAAAATTACACAAGGTCAAGAAGGCTTCTGGTGAAATTGTTTCTGTCAATGTTATCTCTGACTCTAACCCAACCAAGGTCAAGACTTTTGGTGTCTGGATTAGATACGATTCTAGATCTGGTATCCACAACATGTACAAGGAATACCGTGATGTTACCAGAGTCGGTGCTGTTGAAACCATGTACCAAGATTTAGCTGCTAGACACAGAGCTAGATTTAGATCAATCCATATCTTAAAGGTTGTTGAATTAGAAAAGACTGATGATGTTAAGAGACAATACGTTAAACAATACTTAACCAAAGACTTAAAATTCCCACTTCCTCACAGAGTTCAAAAGTCCAAGCACTTGTTCCAAAACCATGCCCCAACTACCTTTTACTAAACGAATTATCATATATTTTTGGTGATTGTAATTGTATATTTTGGATAATTTTGATTCTACACATACAGTTTAGATAATAGTTAAAATATATGTGTGTTAACTGATAAGAAATGTAGAAAATGGTAACTGTTAACATGTTAGCAAACTTGAAGTGAAAAAACGATCGAGATATCATAGGAAATTGTTTTAGTCACGGGTAGTCGCAAGCGCATACTACCATATTAGTTCAGAGATAGTCGTTCGCGAATTAAGATTCCCCACTTGCGCTGCTTATCGGCGGACATCGCGTTCCCACCACCAAAATCTCAGCGAGGCAGAACCTCTGGGCCAAAGGAATATAAATTGGAAGCATGTGTCCATGAATCAAATGTTTTCAGTTAGTAATTCTTTTATTATATTCTTCCGACTTGATTCACACTTTTTAGTTGAAATTAGCTTTTCTTATTCTTTCAAAAGATGTCTTACGGTCCTAAAGCTGCCGAGCGTATAGCCGGTAAAACCATTCTTATCACTGGTGCTTCAGCAGGAATTGGTGAAGCTACTGCCTATGAATTTGCTGCTGTTTCGCAAGGTAAAATTAAATTGATTCTTACTGCAAGAAGAGAATCCAAATTAAAGGATTTATCCGATTCTCTCAAGGCAAAATACCCAGACATCGAAATCCTTGCTGCTAACTTGGATGTATCTAAATTAGATACCATTAAACCATTTATTGAAAATTTACCAAAAGAATTTTCAGACATTGATATTTTGGTTAACAATGCTGGTAAGGCACAAGGTTTAGATAAAGTAGGAGACATTCTTGATGAAGATATGCAAGTAATGTTTGAGACTAATGTTTTTGGATTAATTACAATGACTCAAGCAGTGTTACCAATCTTTAAGAAAAAGAATTCTGGTGATATTATCATGTTAGGTTCCATTGCTGGTAGAGACCCATACCCTGGTGGAGGAATCTATTGCGCAACCAAATCTTCAGTAAAATCATTTTCTCATGTATTAAGAAAAGAATTGATCGATACTAAGATTAGAGTTCTTGAAGTTGATCCAGGTAATGTTGAAACAGAATTTTCTAATGTCAGATTCAAGGGTGATCTTGAAAGAGCTAAAAAAGTTTATGAAGGTACCCAACCATTACTTGCAGAAGATATCGCTGAGTTGATTGTATTTGGATGTTCAAGAAAACAAAACACTGTCGTCGCTGAGATCTTGGTATTCTCTACAAACCAAGCCAGTGCTTCTCATTTATATAGAGAAACAAAATAGAGTAGTTGATAGAATATATGCATATTTATTTAACCCCCCCTCCATTCAATGTGGGTTGTACTGAGTATTAGGTGATATTCTTTTAATCAGACTTTGCTTCTTTTTTTTCAGCATCTAGAAACTATGAGTGAAACAATTCTGCAACTGGAGCAGTCTATTATTGGCTGAATCCATTCCCATTTGATCGCAATCGATCCACACTTTAATACCATCGATAACGCGCGCACTCACTAACAACAGATTAACAAGCGCAGAAAAGAGTCACTCCAGTTACTTCAGTGAATATTCTTTACTTCTTTTTGGTCATTATAGTCCAAATGTCTTACGGTTCGAAAGCTGCTGAAAGATTAGCAAATAAGATTATTCTTATCACCGGAGCTTCCGCCGGAATTGGTGAAGCAACTGCAAGGGAATTTGCTGCTGCTGCCAATGGTAATATTAGTCTTATCATAACTGCAAGAAGACAAGAAAGACTTACCAAGCTTTCGGAACAATTGAGTAAAATATATCCTTCCATTAAAATTCATTCTGCTCAACTTGATGTATCCAAAATAGAAACCATTAAACCTTTCATTGATGGTTTACCAAGGGAATTTTCAGATATCGATATCTTGATTAATAACGCTGGTAAGGCTTTAGGAAGAGAAAAAGTTGGGGAAATTATTGAACTGGATATTTTTGATATGTTTCAAACAAATGTTTTGGGATTGATTACCATTACTCAAGCGGTATTGCCAATTCTTAAAAAGAAAAATTCTGGTGATATTGTTAATTTGGGTTCCATTGCTGGTAGAGACCCTTACCCTGGTGGAGGAATCTACTGTGCAACCAAGGCTTCAGTTAGATCATTTTCTCATTCATTAAGAAAAGAATTGATTGACACTAAGATCAGGGTTCTTGAAGTTGATCCTGGTGCAGTAGAAACTGAATTCTCCGAAGTCAGATATAAGGGAGATAAGGATCTTGTAAAGAGTACTTATGCCGGTATGGAACCATTAAATGCTTCTGATATTGCTGAAATCATTGTTTTTGGAACCACAAGAAGAGAAAACACCGTTGTAGCAGAAACTTTGGTATTCCCTACTCAACAAGCAAGTGCTTCCCATCTTTACAGAAAGCCTTGAGTTGGAGGTTGGACTACTTTAACTAGTATTTTGTTAGAATAGGTGAATTCATATGTACAACAAATACATGTCTATATAGTTCTCATGTACATATTAACCAGTAAAAGAACACCAAACTACAATTTCAGCCGTTACCGTTACCGTCAAAGTCAACGTTAACATTTAAATAATAGTATACATTCCCAGTAATTTTATTCTATAAAATTTATTCCTATCCCTGTTCTTTACCTATCAAACTATCTTATGTACCTTATGTACCTTAAAAACTCAATTGCTCTAATGTCTTTGAAAGCTTTGCAGCTCCATCAACGGCAACGTTGTTGTCTATAGTTACCTTTGGTCTACTCATCTCCAATCCTGCCAACAAGACACAAGCTTTACATATCTTATTTGAAGATAGATATCCACATTTTTCACAAGTGTTACCATCTTTGAATTCAAACGGTTTGTTATTGATTGATACTGAACTATCAGGATTTATTTCTTGTTCATTAGCACCGACGGAAGCATTTTGTTTGCTCTTATTTTTGTATTGTTGACGAATTTTCTTTTTCTTTGGTGCCAATGATAAATGCTCTCCACTATAAATTATATCCATAATACAAGAAGGACGAATCGATTCTAAAGACTTCAACAACTCTCTAGCAGTACCTCTGAATGATTCAGGAGCATACGTACATTCAGTGGAAAAATAATCCAATTTCTTATAGTGAGCATATAATACAATTTCCTTTTGATAAGTATATTTGAAAGGCTTCGATCTTTTAATTGGTGATCCAGTCGATTGAGTTAATATTGTACATGATTTTTCTAATCTTGCAACATCACCTCTGAGAATATTCATTAATACGGTCTCAGCCATATCATCAGCATTATGTCCGGTGACAACATGATTTATACCCAATTTTGCAGCTCCTCTATCTAGAGCTTGTCTTCTTAAGACTCCACAATAGGTACAGGATGATCTAATACCAGCACATGATACAATTTCATCCATGGACCAATTATACAAATCTTTATATGATACAATTTCTAATTTCATATCATACTGCTTTTGATTTCTTTTCACGGTTGCTAATGAATCATCTCTATAACCTTTAATCCCTTCATCAATTGATAATAATACCAATTCCAATTGATAATTATATCTTTCATTAAGCGTCTTAAGAATAGATGCCAATACGGTGGAATCTTTCCCACCTGAAGCTCCAATAGCAACTTTATCTCCAGGCTGGAACAAATGTGCATCCACAATCGTATTATGAATTTCAGTTTCGAAAACGTTATAAAAACAGTTCTTGCAAAGCTTTTGAAGATTTTTGGGTCTCTTCATAACTGCTTTACGTCCATGACAAAGTTCACATAATGATGACACTTTGATTGGCTTCACGGACTTCAATATTTCCTTAGAGACTTCTGCTGTCTCAGAAGTAATATAAGGTGTCATTTGAAGTTTGTTGGAAGTATATAATGATATCTTGCAATAAAGTGCTGAATGACTCTTTACCATTAAGAGTGTTTGCATAGTAAGCAGTTTTGCGCTACAAGAAAAAAAAACTGATTCTGACCTGTATATAAAAGATGAGAATGCGAACGATGACAGCGATGAGAGAGCGATGTGAGAGTTCTTTGGTAATAAAGAGTTCCAGCTTACAGTTGTGTTAATATGCAACAAATGTTGCATTATTTACAATAGCATGTCAAGAACATGTTCCTTCAATAATTCTTTCTTTCGTTGTTATTCATTTTTGTATAATATGTATTACTAGCTGATCTATTTTTCTCACCGCAAACGAACTAGCAAAACAAACTTGGTTCAACATTGAAACGATGCAAAAAAGCAAAAGAAGAAAGATTGACTTAGGTTGTATTGTTACTTTCATCAAATCTTTCTCTTCTAGAATATCCATAATCTTATATTATCATCTTTCACAGTGTACACTCCATTTTCAAATCCATCTTAAGTTTGAAATTCATCATTATTTGAATTAACAACTGCAAACTTGAATTTATTATTCTCTTCTTGTTCTTTTTGTTCCTTCTTTTCCTTTTGTTGTTGAACTTGTTGCTGCAGCATTCTACCGTAACCATTGGATGCAGTCTTTTCATTCTTATCGGTAACAAGACCAACTTTTTCGTTCATAACAATGGCTAATTCTTGTAATCTTGTTCTTTGATGTTCATTGGTGGTGAAATCAATGAATTTCTTATCTTCATCATTGTTGAATTTTGCTTTGATTTCATTATTTTCAATCATTTTATTAATGATTTCAATGACTTTATCATTTTCAATGGAAAAAATGGTTGATAATTTAGCAATACTTAATTTTGAAAAAATTGATTTATAAGTAAATATGTAAGTTCTTAACCCTTCAATTTGTAATTGATGTTTAATCATCAATAATAACGATTCATTATCAGGGAATAACTTCCAAATTTTAATTGAATGTAATAATTCATAGGATTTTAACCAATCTCCCTTTTGTAAGGCCTTTGATGCATGAACAACATGATCTTTAATACTTTCTGGTGGTCCAGTGAAATATTGTTTATCATAGAATTCTAATTTACTCTTAAAAGATTTAATAGTCTTACGTCTAGAATCTTTGAAATTATCACTTGATGCAGCAATTGCAGGAATTTCCAATAAAAAGGTACCAGTCATATAAACACATTCTAATAATTCTAAATTAATGTGTTGATGGAATGGTAATAATTTTTGCTTTTCAGCATTGGTTGCTTGATTAGGATATTTGGTACTAAATCCTTGACCTAACAATTCCTTTAATCTTTGACTGTTGACAATATCATTTAAAGTGTTATGAGATTCTTCAATAAATCCAGATCTAAATGCACTTAAACCTAATTGAACTAATGCTCTATTATACATAACCTGCAATGAACTATCGGATCTATTGATTTGTGAATAAAGGTTGGAATTCAAAAACAATTCTTTGGCTTCACTATACTTGTTATTAACAGCAAAATAGTAAATTGTGCAAAGTAATGATCTTTTCTTATAAATAGGATGAGATTGATTTGATAAGAATTTAGTTAATCCATTGACTAATTCTGATGGGGATGAATCTTTTGAAACTATAGATGAATCAATATTAACAATTGAAGTTTGACTCCAAGCATCGGATTCATTTGAAATAATTAATTGATTTGGTTTATAATAGATATGTTCCAACCTTCTACAAACAATTCTTATTAATGCTTCATTTTTGTTTTGAGTTTGTTCTCTTGATTCAACAGGAATGGTTGATTCAATGTATAATTGACCTCTAACAATTAATTGATAGATTTTAGTTTCATCCTTTAATCTTTCAATGTATTCAAGAGAATGAGGATCAGAATTTTGTAATGATCTAGTGAATTCATCATCCAATCTTTCGATAAGAGAAGTAATAGAACCAAATATAACTTTGATACCTTTATCATTTGCAGTTGGTTCAATATCCAAATCATCAGTAACTTGTCCCAATTCAGATACTTGATATTTGGAAGATATTGATGGATCAGTTAAAAGGTCCAATAATGAATTAACTTCCTTTTCACTTTTTTTCCATTGATCAGTAGACATGAATATTAAATTCGAAGATAAATCAAATCTAATCGATAATAACATAAGATAAACTGAAATGATTTCAAATGTCTTACTTGATTCAGTAATCAGTGAAAGTAAATCTTCCAAAGTTTGAATTTGTTCTAAACGGTCAACATTCTTTTTACCTCTACTTTCAGAAATTTGTCTTAAAGTAGTGAACGCTGGAGAAAGTATTCTTTGAGAATCATAAGTATCTTGATTATTATTACTATCTTTTCCAGAGACATCACCTTCAGCTGGTTTAATTAAATCATCCAATGGATCTTCCTTATCAAATAATTCAGGTTGATCTCTGAATAAATCAATGTATGGCTGAAATTCTTTAATTTGCTTCTTAACTCTTTGTTTAACAGTATTGAAAGCTCTTGATAAACCTGCATTCATCTTCTTTTTCGATTCCTTTTCATTAGTTGAAGTTTCATTGACATAATCATCAGTTTCGGCAAGACACTTGACATAAAAATTTGGAATATTAATATTTTGTTGAGTTGCTCTAATTAGTTGACGAGATAATTTTTCAAATTCATTTAAAACATTAATCCAATCACCAGAACGACGTGAAGTGGCAATTGCTTCAGTAATTGAACGAAGTTCATCAAGTAATTTTTCCTTGGAGGATTTAACAACTCTTCTGCCTTCATCTTCACTATCAGAATCCGAGTCTCCACCAGATCCTTTAAGAAATGATTTCTTTAAGAAATAAGCTGGACCAGATGGAATTTCATTATCTGAATCTGAATTATTATCAGAATCATTATCAGAATCATCATTGAATTCTGAATCGGTTGAAAATTCATTTTCAGAAGAAAGAAGTTCATCAGAAGAACTGATTAAATCTTCTTCTTCGGAACTCGAATCAGAGCTGTATCCAGATGCAAAGAATCGCGACATGGTCTTTTAATATACAAAAGTAATTATCGTTTTCTTAAGTTGTATTGTAAGGGTTGTGCTTGTACCTTTAATGAAATCTGACTTCTAATTTTTCCTGTCGTTGAAAAAATTTCACATTCCATGAATTACGCTGAAGGGTTGTGCGCGCGTAATTTGTGGCGTGGGACTTGTATCTAGTACCCATCAAGATAGATGGAGACAGTGTTGCGTTGGCCATCAAACTACACACCATTGGAGTAACAATTAACAAAGGATTACAATGCTTACATTAGTAGAGTCTACAAGTGGGTCAACTGCTAAAGAAATAAATATTGGGAGGTGAAAAAAAAGAAATTATAGTAATATGCTAATAAATTGGACTGGTGGAGGAATTGTAGCTGAGGGATGAGAACTTTGTCTCACAATGAATTTTCCACATTCTAAATATTAAAAATGCGATAGTAGTAATGTGATGATAGTAACGCGATGATAGTAATGCGATGACAGTAATGCGATGACAGTAATGCGATGAAAATGTGATTCTAATAATGTGATGGTAATACATATTTATATACGCTATATAAATTCTCTATTTACCCATATCACCATTCTCTTAAACAATCGCCTTAACTATTCTCCTCACGGTACCTTTTCACTCTCAGAAACAAGAATGGTCTTTCATTCTTTAACATGAAGTCAATTGTTTCAATTTCTCCCGATTCATTGAGTTCTTTGTTTATCGCATAATATTGCAACCAACTCAATTTATTGAATTTGAAAGATAACCCCAGAGATTTGATCTGAAAATGATAATGGAAAGTATAGCTTGGAATAGATCCTTCATTTATACATACATTGACTTCTCCTTCAGAGGAAATCGTCCACGTTCCTCGATATATTCGTTGTCCCTCTTTGGCCTTGGATGTGCTAGCATGATTTGAACTTTCAAAATTAGCGTTCGCCGAGGTTAAGTATTTATTTTTCTTCAGTAAACTAGGTACTACCAATATTGGCTCCAAATGTGACAACACTTTTATACAAGTTCCATCAGGATAGAATCTTATATATCTATAATAAGTGATCAGTCTTACTGGATTACTCCAGCTATCGGAAAACTCTTGTTTGCCACCTTCGCTATAATAATTAACAACACTTATATAACACCCGTAAAACTTTATAAAAGGTCTAGTAAGAAGCATCTTCTTCCATGAATTCCCATATTGTGGAATTATCAATTTTTGAGATCTTGGGATTGGTAACTCATCATAATTGGAATTTACCGAGTCACCTAGTCTTTTTTGGAAGAGTTGGTTTTCCTCGTAGTGCTGAAAAGGGTATATTAAATTGCATAAAGTTTTCCATAAAATGCTAGAATTAAATCCAAGATAGGAGTTCTTCTTGCATGTTATAGAATAGTTAAACCAAGACTCCGGGTTTGTAATCAATAATATCTCAAAGATATTTATCCAAATATCGTTCGGAAGGTGAACTAAAGGGCCTTCCTCTTTATTAATATGATCATCCACTGGTTCCTCGTCGTCACTTTCAATCTGGTTATTGGTCAATGATATTTCAAGGTTTGCAAAACTATCTAAAAGTTGGTCAATATTTAAATTTTTAATTAATTCTTCATCAAGTTTAACTGCAGTGTTCTTACCCCTGATTTTCTTCAATTGTTGAATATTATGAGGTACTTTATGAGACCTATAAAGCAAATCGACTTGCTCATTCAATTTGAATGCCTTTCTATAATATTCTACCGCCTCGGACATTAATCCATGAGATTCCTTTTCTATAGCCATTTCGAACAATTCAATTGCTTTATCATTTTGTTCTTGGGTTGAAATTGATTCTGGTTTAGATATAGATAATGATTGATCCAATCCAGTCGAACCTCGATTCGATTGTATTATGGAAGTGCTTCCGTTCATTTCCAACATCCAAATACCACAGATCAGATGAAAAAAGGGGAAATATAAACTAATTAGATAGCTTCTCTTAATCACTGTAAAGAGTTACCAATAATCGATTACCTGATTACATGAGATTTGATCAAAAAGTTCAAATCCTCAAGATCACATGACCTTCCACAGTGAAGTTATCCAAGCAATGAATCCAAGAAGTCGTCATCAATTTGTGGGGCAGGGTTTCTTGGTTTACCTGTTGGTAATGGATTGAGCTTCTTGTCATTTTGGATTGGGTTACTAGACAGTGTGTTTCTTGATGTTGTAGAGACATTGGCCAAAAAATCATCAATGTCATTCATTTTATTTGGATTCCGCAACCAATTTGAATTTGAATGTGAATTGGGATGTGAATTGGGATGTGGTTTAGATTTTTGATTAGCATTTGAATGATCTAAAGTTACAGAGCCCAACAACTCATTGAGATCACGCTCTATATCATATTCACCCGATTCCAGAGCCTTGGAATCACTCTTCAATATCCTTTTCTCCAAGAAATCCAATTGCAGCTGATCATTCATATTCAAATTATTTATCTCGATTACTTTCAGAGTAGTTCCTGGAGAGTCAAATCTTTTCTTGACATTTTTTAGAAATTGGACTTGTTTGTTCTTTTGCTGTAATAGTCGATCTTGCTCTATTTCTTCTTCTGTAAGATTCCTTATTATCGATTTATCTTTCAATTCAAGATCTTTCTTTTTACCTGATAAGGATGATTCTCCAATTTTGAAATTGACAAGTTCCTCATTCAGGATTTTCGAAAGTGGCCGTACCTGTTGTTTAGAATGATACAATTTATTATAATCCATTGGTTCTTTTTGAATTGTTTCAGAGCATGATTCAATTCCATATTCATCTAATAAGTTTTCACTAAGTTTCTGTTTTGGCAATTTTCTAGTGGATTTTTTAACTGTTCTTATATCTTTAGAGATAAAATCTTCAAGGGTAAGGAGAGTTTGGGTAGCTTGTTCATTCAGGGCACCAACAACATTATCCAGTTCTATTTCTTGATCCAACTTACTCTGACCAAGATATATTCCTCCACTTAATCTTTCAGATTCTTTTTGTTGAGATTCTAATTGTTCCTTTTCTTTCTCCTCTATCAATTCTTGCAATATTTGCAGTTTGATTTTCTCTCTTTGTTCTTTGGTTAGTTCTTTGCTACCAAGTTGGGGGAACATTTCATTAAGAATCGACTCATCTTCGTCAGACCAATCACTATCATCATCTTCTGAACTTCCCATAGGTAAAGAATTAAGATCATTATTGCTCTCTTTATTGGCGATCTTCTTCTTGGATGACCATTTAGATGTTGGTGGCTTCGGGGTATCTTGTTGCTTGACTAGACCATGTTTCTTCAAGTATTTGAACTTGGCCTGTTTGTCCCACTTTGAGTTTTTAAGAACCATTGCGGATTGAAGTTAATACTTATTTCAAATAGTGATTATAATCTGGCAATAAACGGGTATAATTAATTAATGTACGGTATTCAATTCTGGTCAAACGGGTATACCCATACCCTATTAAATTGGGTCTTTTCGACTCAAAAACCACCAAGATCAATGACGATCTGATGAAGGTCTTTAAATCGAAGCGAGCCTCTACTGCACATAAAAATCCATCTTTTTTGGAGTTTTTCCCTTCTCGGTCCAACCGAACATTTCATCCACTAGAGCCTTTTGGTGCCCAACACGTAAAGAGGTTTGATTGATATTGCGAGATTGTTCCAATATTTGCATTTTAAGTTTCTTTTTCCTATCATAACTGAGATAGTTTCCATTGCTTATTTCGAGAGGACTGTTTTTTACTCTTGGTATATATAGCTATTGTCTTCATATATATATATCGATCATGTCAGATCAACCTCCAAAATCTAATCAAAAGTCAATTGAAGAATTGCTCAAACTTCTTTCCGTTGGTAGTGAATTGACTGAAAGTCAAAAGAAGGAAATGAAAGATTATAAATTTTGGAAAACTCAACCGGTACCAAAATTAGACGAGAAAATCATCGCAGAAGGACCAATTGATGCAACCAAGAAGCCAGAAGATATTCCAAGTGATCCATTACCATTGTTGAAAGATTTTGAATGGTCAACCATCGATATTGAATCAAAAGATGAACTTCAGGAAGTCTATGAACTTCTTTATGAAAACTATGTTGAAGATCAAGATGCTACATTTAGATTTAAATATTCTCATGAATTTTTCAATTGGGCTTTAAAGGCTCCTGGATGGCGTAAAGATTGGCACGCAGGGGTAAGAGTCAAGTCAACTAAAAAATTGGTTGCATTTATCTCAGCCACTCCAATTACATTGAAATTAACAAAATCACAGAAAGCCATTCCAAGTGTCGAAATCAATTTGCTTTGTATTCATAAGAAATTAAGAACTAAAAGATTGGCTCCAGTTTTGATTAAGGAAATCACCAGAAGAGTCAACAAATGTGATATTTGGCAAGCTCTTTATACTGTTGGATTAGTATTACCATCTCCAGTATCAACATGTCGTTATACCCATCGTCCTATCAATTGGTCAAAATTGAACGATGTTGAATTCTCTCATTTACCAGCCGATCAAACTAAGTCAAGTATGGTTGCTCGTTATGCATTACCAAATAGTCCACTTTTGAAAGGTTTAAGATTAATGGAAGCCAAAGACATTGATCAAGTATACACATTATTGACAAAATTCCAAGAAAAATTCGAATTGATTCAAACTTTTGAAAAGCCTGAATTGACTCATTGGTTGATGGGATCAGATTCGATTAGTTCCAAAGTTATCAAAACTTATGTTGTTGAAAATGAAGAAACTGGTAAAATTACCGATTTTTTCTCTTATTACTTATTGCCATTCACAGTTTTAAATAACTCCCAGCATAAAGAATTGGGTATTGCATATTTGTATTATTATGCCACTGAAAGTGCATTTGAAAATGATGAAACCAAGTACAAACAAAGATTGGTAACCTTAATTAATGACGCTTTAATAACTTCTAAACAATACAATGTTGATGTATTCAATTGTTTGACGTCTCAAGATAATCCATTTTTCATTGAAAAGTGTAAATTCGGCAGTGGAGATGGGTTCTTAAATTATTATTTATTTAACTATAAGACCTGGCCAATTTACGGAGGAATTGATTCCCAAACAAGAGAAGTCACCGAAGATAAGGGAAGTGGTATTGGTGTAGTATTAATGTGAGAGTTTGATATTATTGAAGAGATGGTATGAATGTGTGCAATGGGTTAACGCTTTAGAGAAAAATGTCAGCTTCACAGTACAAGTATAGTTTATCACTAATAATAATAAAGAAGAATAATTAGAAGAATAAGAATAATAATAATAATAATAAGATTAATAATAATAATAAGAATAATCATGAAGAAGAAAGAAAACAATATTAATCAGGATGACAACAAAGTAATACCAGAACGATAGTAATACTAAAAATATAAGTAATCACAACAACAATAATAGTGACAATTTAGCGAGTTGGAACATTGGCTTGCAATTCGATTTCTATCGCTTCACAATGAATACTCAGTTGAGATTATCTGGAAGACAAAATTGACCCCTAAAATGAGTACAAGACCCATGATGAACCATATTATAATATTTATTCCTTGCGACTTGGACATTTTGGTTAAGCTTCAGTTTTATACAAATTGTATGAATCCATCATTTAAATAAGAAAATGTATAACCTTCAAATTGATCAACCTTGCATGTGATGATCTCCCTGTATATAAATTTTCCACAAGAACTTTTTTTTTTCCTCTCACGCTCAGTTCATCTCAGACGAAGATTTCTGCTCATCTCTTTATCGTTAAGTTGTAGCGTCTATAGTAGATACTTGCAAAAAATGATATCATCTACATGTTGGGTTCCAAGAGGCTATGCTTCTGAATTTCCCGAGAAGTATGAGTTGGACGATGCAGAGATGGAAAGAATCAATGCTATGGCTAATTTACAATTAACAGAAGTGGATGAAGAAGATCAGGAACAAGTTGAAGAGTTAAAGAATAATTTAAAAGACCAATTCGAACAAGATGACGATTTAAAAGAATATGACTTGGAAAACTATGACAATGATGGTACCGAAGACCAAGTTGGATCTCGAGTTTCAATATTCCCAGGGTTAGCCACGTCGGATGCAACCATATACGGTGAAGAAGGAGAAGATCAATACTTAAGTTTACCAACCGAAGAAGATGAAAAGGAAGAAAAATTAGAATCTCAAATATATCCAACTGATAATTTAGTTTTAGCAACAAGAACTGAAGATGAGATCTCATACCTTGACATTTACGTTTATGATGATGGAGCTGGAGCTCCTGAAGGTTCAAACGAAGAAGAAGAAGATAAATTTGATGCAGACGTAGCCAAGGGTCTCGTTAGAGAATCAAATTTATACGTTCATCATGATATAATGTTACCATCTTTCCCACTTTGTGTTGAATGGATTAATTACAAGCCAAACAATTCAAATATAGCCAATGAATCCGAAAATGAAAATATTGGAAATTTCGCTGCCATTGGTACTTTTGATCCTCAAATTGAAATTTGGAACTTGGATTGTATGGATAAGGCATTCCCAGATTTAATCTTGGGTAATCCAGATCATAACTCCAACCCAATTACCAAGAAAAGCAAGAATAAAAAGAAGAAGAAGTCCACTGTCCATAATAAAACTCACCATACCGATGCAGTCTTATCTTTATCTCATAACAAAACTCATAGATCTGTACTTGTTTCCACATCAGCCGATCACACCATCAAGATTTGGGATTTGAATAATGGTATAGCGGTAAGATCATTAAATAATATTCATAACAATAAGACTGTTTCATCTTCTCAATGGCATTCTCAGGAAGCCTCGATATTGTTGACCGGTGGTTATGATGGTAGTTGTGGATTATCCGATGTAAGAATTTCTGATATAGATTCAATGTCAAAGAATTATAAAGTTTTAAGTGGTGAAGAAGTTGAAAATATTAGATGGGGTCATAATTCTAACCCAGAAATCTTTTATGCTGGTACTGATAATGGTAATGTTTACTGTTTTGATATAAGAGTTGTTGATAAACCATTGTGGACTCTTCATGCCCACGATGTTGGAATTTCTTCTTTGGATGTAAACAATTATATTCCAGGATTAATTTCCACTTCTGCCATGGGTGAAAAAGTTGTAAAACTTTGGAAGTGTTCCAATGAAGGCAAAGGTGGGCCAACCATGGTGTTATCTCGTGATTTTGGGGTTGGTAATGTATTGACCTCATCATTTGCTGGTGATATTGAAGTTGCAGGTAATTTAACAATTGGAGGAGTCAGCGGTCAACTTAAAATGTGGGATACTTTTTCAAATAAGTCTGTTCGTAATTCATTCGGTAACAATTTAAGAGATTTACAAAAGAGAGCAAGACAAGAAGCAAAAGAAGCTGGAAGAGCATCAAGAATTGCTAGAAAGTACATTAATGATAATTCTAATGAATATATTATGACCGTTGAGGCTGGTGGTTTGGAAGATGAAAGTGATTCTGATGAGGGTGAATTTGGAGATGATAACGATGATGTGGACGAAGATGAAGATTAAATTGGTGTCTTCTTCATGGTACTGTACAGTATTGAAAGTATAGATGAATATAAATATACAAGCATGCGAAATTGATATAGTAGTGAATGGCATTGTAGTGGGTACATTTAGTGATTTACACTGTAGTGAGTTATCTTTTCTTGAGATTAGGAATTATAGAATATTTCAAGTGAAAGATATGTGTCAAATATTACGATTCAGTTGCAAACTTGATCAATAAATATATTTATTAAGTGTACGTCGCAATACTCTTGCATAGACCAACTAAACAAACAACGGGTGAACATTTTGAATCTTCAATGAGATCCTAAGAAAATCTATTCATTCAAATACACTCTTAGCGAGACTTGAATTCAAACAATAGAGTACATGTAGATTGTTGATTAGTACTACTCACCATGAAGTATAGGAAGCTATACAATTGAATTAGCTAGAGGTATTGTAGAGTCCCCCACAAATGGTCCCTTGGCCCAGTTGGTTAAGGCGCGGTGCTAATAACGCCGAGATCAGCAGTTCGATCCTGCTAGGGACCATTCATTATTTTTTTATCCTTTTTTTCAATTCTCCATCTTTGAATCAGTTACAGTAATCATATTCTTGAATCGCTCTCTTACAGGATTTCAATTGCTATTGACTAGTTAAGAACAAGTCTCCTTATATTTAACTACAAGCCATATCTATGATAAATAAAAATATTAGTTATACAATAACCGAAATCAAATACCCAAATTTCAGAACTAAAGGACAACAGCAGAAGCTAATTTTTTCTTGTAATCTAAAATAGAACCATTCCATTTGGTTGCAGTTTTATTTTCAATAACGAAAATGTCCTTAGCAACTTTATCCAATAATCTGAAATCATGTGAAACAACAACAACACCACCATTGAAAGCATTAATAGCTTCAGCCAAAGAATCAATAGTAGATAAATCCAAACCGTTAGTGGGTTCATCTAATAAGATTAAATTGGGAGCTTCTAAAGCTAATAAGGCAAAAACCACACGTGATCTTTGTCCTTCAGATAAAGTAGCCATTTGAGAAGTTTGTCCTTCACCAGTTAAACCATAACGACCTAATTGTTGTCTCCAATATTGGAAATCTTGAGAAATGTTAGGGAATTTGTCACGGACAAACTCTAAAGGAGTTTTAGTTAAATCTAACTGATCTTGTGAATGTTGTGAGTATACTCCTAATTTTATATGTGTATGTTGAATAACTCTACCCTTCTGTGGAGTTAATTTACCTTGGAATAATTTTAATAAAGTTGATTTACCAACCCCATTTGGTCCAACAAGAGCAACTCTTGAATCCATATCAATACCAATATCAAGGTTATCATATAAATTGTCTTCTTCGTTTCCAGAATAAGAGAATGACATTCCATCAAAGGCCAACACCGGTGGTGGTAATTTTTCAACATCTGGGAATCTAAATGAAAAGACTTTATCTGGAACAACTGCTTGAATTAAACCATCAGCTTCCATCTTATCTAAAATCTTTTGTCTAGATTTGGCTTGTTTGACTAAATTTGCATAAGTACCAGCAGAAGCAATAAATTTCTTAATATGGACAATTTCTTCTTGTTGTTTGTTATATTGTTTCATTTGATTTGTTTCTTGTTCAGAACGAGTCTTAACATAAGCATCATAATTACCACCGTATAAGAGTAATTTCTTTTGTCTCATATCAATCATATTAGTACAGACCCCATTTAAAAAATCTTGAGAATGGGAAACTAATACTAAAATTCTATCAAAACGTTTTAAGTATTCTTCTAACCAAACACAAGCAGCTAAATCCAAATGAGCAGTAGGATCATCCAATAATAAAACGGTTGGTTTAACGAAAAGGGCCTTGGATAATGCTACACGCATTCTCCATCCACCAGACATATCCTTGGTCTTCTTTTTAATAGTAGTACCGTTGAAACCTAAACCAGTTAAAATAACTGCAGCTCTGGCTTCAAAAGTTGAAGGATCCATTTCATCAATTTTTTCGTAAAGACCATCTAAGGAAGGATCTTCGGGACCATTTTTAACAATGATTTCTTCAACAAGATCTTCTAATCTCTTAAGTTCATGTTCAGCTTCTCTAACAACATATTCGATAGCTGAAAATTCAGTTGGTTCTGCTGGTTCATTTAATAAATAAATATCAATATGTTCTGGAATTGGGAATTCTCCGGCAGCAATGGATTTTAAAAGAGTAGACTTACCACAACCATTTTCACCAAGTAAACCATATCTACGACCATAATTTAATTCCAAAGTGGAATCTTGAATTAAAACTTTACCATGGAAAAGAAGTGAAACTGAGGATAATTTAATATCTCTTGAAGATACAAGTGATTCAAGAACACCGGTGGTCACCCTATCAGAAATACCATCTTCATCAGTTTGTAACTTTAATCTTGCGATTTGTGAATCTGCATCTTCAATATCCTTTTCTTCAGCATCCTTAGCAGCTTGCTTCTTGGTCTTCTTTGCAGTTTTACCTTCAGCAGTTTTTTTAGCTTCTCTTTCTAAACGCTTTTGTTCTCTTTTAGCCTTGGAACTTGAAACTGACATTCTTTACTTTCTAAATAACAATTATAGATTAAAATAAGTAGGAAATAACCTTAATTATAATGACTTCAAAAAAAAAGATATCTCACTTGGTCTTGGGTGGAATTGTAAAGAAAGCAAAGGAATTAATTGATTTAGTGAGTGCTTGACCGCATCGAAGAATTTTTTTTTTTCCTGTGAGCTACCCTAAATGGGTTGAGCTACATGCAGGACATACCTGGTTTACATGCAGGAGGCTCTAATGGTCATCTGCAAGATTACCTCAATCTCCAGATGTCGACGGCAACTGACAAAGTAAGGGAACTCGTTACTAGAAGGCAAACAAATCTTTTAGTACCCAGTTAAATTAATAGTTGATTTAGAAAATCTTGATTGTATATTAGGAATTGGACATATTTTAATCAATTAATTGTGAATAAATTGAACAAAAGAAATACTTCTTTATCAAAATCTGCACCAGATTAAAGGAAAGAGTGTTTGTAGTAACTAGGTGAGAAAGTACCTTATATATCTATCTATAATATATGAATTGAGGCAAATAAAGCCATTTCTGTTGATAATATATTGAATCCATCATTAATTAAACCAAGAAAGGGACTAACAAAGCAGGGCCAAATATTGCCATTTTCTTTATCTTAATCACCTTACAATGACTAAGGAACTCATCTCGGCTCCCACTCCAATAAAACCATCTATCGATCCATTGGAAAGATGTAGTTCACTGTTTGACAAGACCGAACCAGTATCTCCGACCCACAAAGAACATCAGTTTCGATCATTCACTCCTAATTTGTCAAAAAGACAACATTTTCCATCAAGAATTCCTAGAAGACCTTCATATTGTGTTTTAGAAGCTACCAGAGAGTCCCATTATAACCTTGATTACCCTGATAGTTGGGAAGAAATTGACAGGCTTAAACTTGATCCAAATTCAAGATTCTATTCACGGGATAGACCTAAAACTCTTGATCTTCCAAAATTATTACCCTATCAAATAGAGAGTCCTAAAGACCAGGCAAAGTTCTTAAGTCATATCATATCTCATTTATACATCGCTATTAAGACTTTAGACCTTCAAGGTTCTCTTTCAGTATCTGCTAAAGATTTAGCATCTGTCAAATCGAATTTGTCAGATGTTGACTTAGCTTTAGAAACCAATCTCTTCGAAATCGACACTTCCACTGCAGGAACAAATAATGATGATGAAGCTAGCACCTATTTCCCGGACGAAGAAATGGGAGAATCGGCTAGTGATTACGATGACGAAAATGAAGACGATGAAGACGAAGAGGATGAGGACGACGATAATGAATACGATTCTTATCAAAACGATGAAGATATAGGGAACGAGTCTGCGGTGCAACATAAAAAATCTCCAAAATCTGCTGCCGTAGTTGGAGTCAGAATCTGGACTCACGAATTACTAGTTTGGTTGAAAATGAAATACGATATGCCAGTTAAATTAAGAATAAGTCTTGCTAAAGTTTATTACGCTATTTGCTTATCAAGGGGACAAAATATCAATTTACGAACTTATGTGAAGACTTTTGAAATATTAACTAAGAACAACCTTCTTTTGAGAAGTGAAGGACTATCACTTGAGTGGGAGTCATTATGTAATGAATTAGAGTATCATTTCCCTCCTTTGGACTCTTCACAAGAACAATATGAAAAGAAAGACCAAAAGGAATTGCTTCGTCTTGCAGAAAGAGCTTCATTCTTCTTTGATAAGAAAGCATTACCAGAAATCTTTTCTAGGTTAGGAAGTAAATTTTCAATTTCAAACGCTTCTTTAGTGTTAGCATCAATGGCATTACTTCCATTGTCATTCACACAAGAAGGTGCCAATAATGTATATGATTTCCGCCATTATATCTCAACTTTTTTCTATATATGGACGAAGTTGAATAAAGCTTCGGATATGGATGTTCATCTTACCTCACGCTTGGGTTCTGCAGCCATGGCTGCCCTTATTGAAAGAAGTAATCCATTAAAGGATCCCATTACTCTCGGAAAATTTGGTATTTTTACTTCTGAACAAATGAATTATATTTTCCATACCTTAATGAATAGTCTCAGTATCATGAGGGAGAAATATGCATCATTGAAATCGAACTTCTTTCATGGGTTCTCTTCTTCAATAATATTTTCGATAAATGGTTGGCTGGCTTTTGAAGATGAAGGGATCTTAAATAACTTGAAAGTTCTTATAAATGCCATAGACAGTTATATACATCCTTCAAATACTGGAGAATGGTCCAGACCTATTTCCAAGCTTGTGTCAAGTTTGATATATCAATTCCACAAACGTTACTCTATGGAAACTGAGAAATATGGCCAATTGAAAAATTTACCAGATGATTTCAAACTCAATGATGAAGTAGTTTCAAGATTTGTTGAAATATTTTTACCGATTGTCAAGATTGGTATTCAAGGTAAGATTTCTAAAGTGACCGAAGACTATCAAACCAGTTTACATTTGTTAGCTAATCTCAAGCCAGATATGGTTCTTGAGACTGTGCTATTGGATATCTACGAATCTTTAGAAGGGGTTATCTCGACTCATAGGGTTACAGTAGCACTTCGTACCTTATCAGAATTGGCTAGATACTTTGCTTCAACACCCATTTATAGAACTCATGTTACAAGAATCCTTCTGTTGGCATTGCCCGGTATTGATTCAAATGATCTAGAAAAATCAGCGCTCACTCTTAATGTATTCACTTCCATGGCAAACTTTATCCCCTTTTATGATTTAACTAATGGGGAAGGTGATGCAACTATTGCTCTTCAATTTACTATGGAGCATTTGGATTATTTGCAGCAAAAGTTACTTAACACCAGTGATATATCATTTGACATAGATCCTGATACCGAGATTTTGGCTTTAAAATCCTCTACTTCTGCGTTTAGACAAGTTGTGAAAAGCTTGTTTGAACGTATCTTTTTATTGTTAGAGAATATTCCAGATCCTGCCAAGAGTACTGGAATGGAGAAGCATTTGACTGAGTTGATCCCTAAATTCATATATGTTATATTTGAATCATTATCGGATGACATCTTTTTAATGGTTAGTAAAGAAGTATTCAAGTTTTTCTCGGAGAATACGTTTCATACCATTGCAGATGTGATAGCAGAGATTTGCGGGGGTATTATCAAACGTGAACCTAAACTATTCAAGAAATATGCTTTACATTTGATAGATAGAATAAGGGAAGATATTGAAGAGAATGGAGCTGGTGCTTCAAGAACTGGAGTTGACATTATTCCTCGTGATCAACCTCTATTCTGGAACCTAGTGATTTTGAATGAATGTATCGGTAATGCAGGTACTAAAATAGTGGATTTATCTGAAGAATTAAAAGAATTGTCATTTTTCTTGATGGATCATGTCAAGGGTCCAGCAGTTTTTGCTAGTACCTATTTGTTGAACCAAATTCTTCAAGCAACTACTAAAATCAGAATCAATGAAAGTAGATTAATATCTCCAGATTACGAAAAAAAGTATGGAATTGATGAAAAGTGTTGGGGAGGTTTCCAATTCGATGAGAAACGATTTTCACCGGAGAACTTAACTTTTTCATGGTTTATACCAAAGACAAGAGAGTTGAAGTTTGCAGTCAACTGTTTTAATGACCATGTTTCTAAGAGTTTAACCAATATTCTGACTTTGATGAAAAAATACTCCGAAAGAAAATCTGATGATGCCAATGAATCGGTTCGTTTAACTGATGAACTTCGAATGAACTTTTTATACTTAGGGTACGGTATAAGTGGGATCTCTTTCTTATTAGATCCTTCATTTGATGAAGATATTCCACGATTAAACCAGCATCAATCCCAAACAATTCAGCAGAGATTGATTTTACTTCATCAAATAAGGCAGTTGAAGAATTCTAAATCTAACGGGAAGGATGAGTTGAGGATTGAAAGTATGCATGAAAACCTTCAAGTTATTGTTGATTACTTGGGACTGAATAATTTTGATGACGAGTTTGATTTTGAAAAAGCAGAGGAATTATTATATAACGGTATAAACATTCGAAATAATGAAACAAATGGATCCAAATCAAATGAAGCGATCAGAATGTCTGGTAGTGCTACCCCTAGTATTAGCCAGGATATGGAAGCTGGTGATCTCATTGATGCTTTCACTTCAGGACATGAAGCTCTAGCCTCAACTATTGAAGCTTCAGCAAGACAGAGTCCATTTGTTGATGGAGTTGACGTTTCAACCATGAATCCTGGAATTACTTTTAGGGATCAAAAGCTTTATACTTCAAATTATCTATTTGGAGATGACGTCGATTCCAGACGTTCTAACGAATTATATTTGCAAGTACATAAGATACGTCACTTGGTTGGAAAAAGTTTACACATCATTTGCAAATTTCTTATGGCTCACTTCCATGATAATACGAAAATCTTCAAGCATTTTTTGTATGTATTGAATATTTGGTTTTCTGATGTGGGAAGAGAAAGATTATTAGATACCAGTCATGCAAAGATCAGCTTTGATTATCTTTCTTCCCTCCAGAAGATTAACAGAGTTAGGAAACCATTTACCAGAATTGCATTAGGATCAAGATTGGAATCATATCATCAATTGAGAGTGGTATTACATGCCACTTCTAGAACTCAGACCGATCTTGACAAAGTACTTTTAGAGGATGTCGTTAAGTTATGTTTTTCCACATACTCAGCTATTTCAAGACCTGCTCAAGCTGCATTAGTTGATGCAATGAAAAGATTGAATGGGTCATATAACGTTTTAATTAGATCATCATTGAAGTATCTTTCAAAAGCATTGGATGAAAAAGATTTCAAAAAAATTGAAAGTGGATTGAATACTTTCAACCTAAAAAGAATTAAGTCAAGAATTCAAAATGATTACTTCAATATTCAGAATTATATTGAATTATTGCATCGGTGCTTGACAATTGATTACTTGGAGGTTAATGAACTTGCTCAAAAGCTATTTAAGGGAGTTTATAATAATATTACAACTCCAAGTAGTGTGTGTCTTATAGGGGAACGGGATATTGATTGCATAAGACCACCTGATGAATTCATCGACTTAGAGATAAATGTTGTTCGTTTGGCAAAGGAAAGTAAAAGAAAAGTGTATCTTGAGAAAATCAAAAACTTTGAAAAAAGTGTGTTAGCAAATGAAAAAACCAATTCTCATTGGAAAACTACTTCACTTAATCTATACCTTCTTATAGACTTACAATTGGATTTGGAGATTCCAATTAACACTGGCATTCTTCAATTGTTAGCAAGACTTGCCTCTAATGATCATCCTTACATTTCCAGATTAGCGTTAAAGGGGATTACTAACATATTTAAGAAGATATATTTGCTCCAGTCCATGGATCATAAATTGAAGAATGTTTACGATTTTCAATTTTCACCTAAAGAATATGGAGTAGTTGACACAAGTCCAGTTAATGGACAGTCATATTTTGACACTTGGAATAAAGAACTTAGAAACTTTTCCAATCCTTCGTACTTTATTGATCATAAACCTAATTATGGCTGGTTATTTTGGGATAAGACTATGCCAATTATTTTAAACCAACAAGTCGATGAAAGCAATTTAAATGCAGAGGATATTCAAGCATTGAAATCTTTTGCACCATATATGACAAAGCAATGGTTCAAGAATATTGTCAAACTTTGGGTAGCGGATAATGAAGCGAACTCAGCATTTCAAGGAACTGATGTTTTCTTCACAGCAACAATGGTTCATTTAATTGCTAAGGGACATGTATCAGAAATCAGTTTCTTAGATCTTTTGGATGTTATCCTGGAAATTTATGTTAAAGATGAGAAAAGTTCTCACATTGTTGCTTGTGAGTTAATATCTGGGATCTTAATTGCATCAAAAGTTACTGGAAAAGACATGGCTGAAGTTCGTGATGAATTCATATGTAATTTTCTTAAGGTTGTATTTGAAAACGATTTAACACCTGATACGAGGGGAATTTGGAATGTTTTCTCTTGGTGGATATCTTCACATATCGATGTAAGAAGATTCCCTAAAGTGATAAAATATTCATTTACGGATTTTACCGTTGATCAGGAATCAGATTCTGCCATTAGAATTGCTACAAGATTAAACTATATTAAATCGTTTATATCTGCCGTTTCATGGACTTATATTGACGCTGATACCACCACAATGATGTGCATTGAAAATATTAGTCATAGATATCAAGCGATTAGAGAACAAATTGGTTCTTTATTAGCAGTTTTGTCCTTTGCATACTATACAGACTCGGCTGCCAGTAGTGAAGTTTTTGTCAATCAATGTATCTTGGATGGTGGTGAAAAATTCTTTGAAGACAATAAAAGAAACAAAATTCAACAATTAATTCCTCAGATATTTGAAACTATTGAAAAGTCACGATTAGAAGTTGTTAACCTCTCTCCTCAAGAAATATTGAAATCGCCATATATTTATTCTGCATCGACAGTATTAACACTATTAAATCAAACTTTGATAACTAGTGTTGGAATATTATTTCAAGATAATGTTGATATTTACATAGTGCCATTTTTACTCAAGTTAACCAACATGAAAGATGTTTGTCAATTAGGGAATATAGATCCAATATCAGTTTTCAAAGCAGTGTCTCAAATATCATTCCATGTCAATAGACTAGAGAAAATTATTGTCATGCTTGAATACTACTCAAAATCAGACTTTCTTAATATAATTCAATCTATTATCATGGGAGAATTTACTGAAACATTTTATTTTAAGAATTTGTTCCGTTTTGATAAGACTCAAAGACTGAGAATTATTCGTCTTACCAATAATTTAATTTACCATAAGAACATTGAAGTTCGTGAAGCTTCTTCGTCTACGTTATCAGGATTAATCCATATTTCACCTCCAGATGAAGTTCAAGCATTAGTCATAGAATTTGGTCAGAAATACTCGAGTGATCTAGAATTGTTAAGGAAGAAATATAAAAAAATTGGTTATGGTAATATTAATCAACAAGATACCATCACTTTACATGCTGCTACTTTGGGATTGGGAGCATTGATTCATGCTTTCCCATATTTATCACCACCTCCTACATGGGTGCCTCAGTTTCTTACAACTTTGGCAAATAAAAGTTCTGGTATTCAAGGAATTATAGGGAAAACTGCCAAAGAAATCTTGGGTAAATTTAAAAAGAATAGACAGGACACATGGCATATTGATAGTAAGGTCTTCAACGAAGATCAGATGCAAGATCTCGAAGGGGTACTTTGGAAGAGTTATTTTATTTAATCATATTATCATTTGATAACTAATGAATATATAAATATAGATATATATATATATATATAAATAATTAGACATATAAGTTCAGCTTGCTAATCGAGTTTGGTTAGCTTTAGAAAACCTCAGAGTTTCAAATAGTTATGAATCTCTTCTCTCTTATTACTATGATGCAATACTAAGTTAAATTGCTAACTTCAAATAGAAAGTCCAGGAAGTTAATTGTTGCAACTCCAGACAAGTCTTTATCGTACTTCTTAAAGACATCGGTTAATTTCCTCAAGTAAACAAGCAATTCTATAAAAGCATCGAATTTCAACTTCCCAACTGAGATTCCATTTGCATCGCCTTGATAGTTTTTATAAGAAAACTTTTGAAATAAATGCAACACAAGATCAATGTTCAACTTGTAGCCAATTTGTTCCAAGACTTTTTGGAATTCCCCAAATGAAATGTCTCCAGATTTGTCAGTATCAGCAGCAATAAATAATTTCTTGTATGCTGAAAGATATTTCCAAAGAGACACAAATTGATCAAAATTTAAGTATTTTGAATTTGAAGAATCTGGAGTGAATAGTTTAATCATTAGTAATATTGTGGAACTTTGAAATCTGGTATGATCAAAATTTAAAAGAGCTGAAGATAATTCCTTTTCCGAAATTCTTCCTGAATGGTCTGTATCGACTTTATCAAACACAGATCTTAGTTCATTTTCTAGCTTCTGTTTAGCAGGGACTTGTCTCACAGGATATTCAAGAGATTCCTTAGATCTACTTGCTTTTCTTGAAGACTCCGCTTGATAATTTATGGACTGTTGTGAAGGAGGTGAGGATGAATAAGTCATTGGAGGTGGTTTCTTTTGGATTGTGGAAGTCTCGGAATAACTATTGTATCTCTGAGATTGTAAACTGGGTTGTATATACTCTTGAGGTGGAGGTTGTTGGTATTGATGACTTGGAGATGCAGATTGATAATTCTGCTGAGAAATTGGCATGGATAGTACTTGAGGTTGATGGACTGGAATAGGTTGCAGGTGCTGAGGGGTATGCTGTGGTTTAAGTACGGACGACTGATGTGCCGGTTGATATTGCAATTGCTGAACATGAGGAGGTGGTGGTGCCTGTTGGGGTTGTTGGTAACCCAGTTGTTGTGGTTGCGATTGTGGTTGTTGTTGATAATATTGCTGTGGGGGTGGTTGCTGTTGATAATTCTGGTACTGTTGTTGAGGTGGTTGTGAATCATATTTCATTTTCTGTTGTTGGGGAGTCTGTATTTGAGATTGTTGCACTGGTGGCCGATAAACAACATTCTGCTGTTGATATTGTTGTTGAGAGTTAGGTTTATGGTTACTAGACTTCCTAGGCTGCTCAATCACATACGCCGCTTGCTGCGGCGTAGGATATATTGGTAATTCATCAAAGGGCATAGGAGATAATGATTGAACTATAGAAGTTATTGAAAGTACTAGACGTTGATAGATAATAATTATTGATTTGACAGTTACAAAGGATTTTGTGTAACTCACTGGGGTATCATTTAATAGAAAATTGTTTTGACGGCACGACTTTTGCTTTGTCACCAGCTCAGATCTAAACTAGCAGTTCTATGCCAAGACTGAGGGTGAGAATGGAGCAGTGAGACTTTACAGGTGCTAGCCCAACTATCATTAAGGCTAGATGTCGTACAACTTAGGTTGGTTACCGAACTGGCTGAGGATCCAATTATGTCTAACCTTATAATCCAATAAAATTGCATTTTATAACTCTCTAAGTAGTAAACTTAAAATTTTAATGATTTGTTTAACAAACCTACAATTCAAATTAAATATCTAACACAAATGTATTATTAACTACTAAATTACATCAGCACATTTAATCACGAGATCTTCTTGGACCACCTCTTCTTGGACCACCTCTACCGAATTGTTGTCTTTCAGCTGGAGCACCCTTTAATCTGGTTAATGGTAAAATACCTTCTGGGATGTTTAATTCAGTTCTCAAGAATTCTACACCTTCATCAGTTAAGGTGTAGTAGTAATATTGCCATGAGAATTGAGTCTTGACGAAACCTTTAGAAGTTAAGGATTGGAGAGCCTTGATGACAAATAAGTTTCTGGTGTCAATTTCATCGTGCTTTGGTTGGTTGAAATCCTTCTTGGCAACGACAACACCTTCTATATTTGAGTTAGTATTAAGATTCGATAAACGAGAATGAAAAAGAAAAATGGAGGAATAAAAAAAACAGAATACAATTTGCAATTTTTGAAAGTGATAATATTGATATTGAGCATTTGGTTGAAATATCTTGAACTGACATGAATATTGGACTTGATGAGGAACAATTAGAATGCCCTTCGTACAACTTCTTAGTGCCCTGTCTTGATGAAAATTTTCTCTCATTATTACCACTACTTGAAATCATTATTTATACTTTGACTTCTATAATTGCTCGACTTTCGATATTCTTTGAATATAACATTCATGTTGGGATTATTTCATAGTTGAGGATAGCTACTCGTCTGTGTGTTAACATTCAATACTATGCTATCATATCTTCCTATTATTCCCCTCTGATTATATCTATATGCTATTATGTTGTTTCCCTCAACTGCTTCAATCGATTTTTATCACTTTGAAAAACTGCCACATTCCATCATTTTACTAGAGTCTATGTCTCACTCTCTCATCTGTACATACCTTGAAAGAGGTATTGGTGGATCTTCTTTCTTTCTTCTCTTGGAATAAGCATGATTAATACGATGAAGTTACAAGTACAATAGGTGGTTTAAACAAAAATTCACGATTTTTTTTCAATATGGTGAAAATTCTGAGAGTGAATGGAGAATGATTGTATGAGGATTGTGTAAGAAATTACATAAGCAAGGGATCTGAGGTAGTGGACTCACCGCGAAGGGTAAGAAATATCAAAAAGCGCAGTCCTTTGGAAACTCTTAGGGTATAACCCTAGTTGGCTATTTGCGCATGTGCATCCACTTTACAATTTATATCTATCTCGCTTCCAAGATGGGACAAAAAGAGTAATGAGAAGATGATTTTATGCGATTTAGAGTTTAGTCCCCCATATTGAGGGACAGAAATGATAAGCTTACCATAATTGATGTCAGTTTTTACAATCCATATATTCCCAACAAGTGGTAGTCTTGCGATCTAATTGTTGAGTTTAAATCTAACTTTACAGGGAAACTCATATACGTGGAATTGGAATCGAGGGTTTGGTCATTTTTACACATGAAAAAATATTTAGAAACAAAGTCGGTGGTGATAAGAGTTGAAATGAAGGTCAAATAACAAGATTCACAGTGCATCCTCAATTCTCTCAATGAAAAATAATAGTAGTTTACTCTCATTGAAATTTTGATTATCATTCCATCTCTAGCAAGTCAGAAGTATCACAATTTGTTTTTTCAATTGCTCCCAAGCACACCTTCTCTGAAATGTTTTGCTTTTGGTAATTTGAACCTAGTGAATAGTCAAATCTATCCTTGCTTTGTTCTGTATCCAACTCATTCTTCTCACTTCATTCCTCATCAAAAGCAACCGCTAATCTTCAATGTTTCATGCCTGTACCGAATTCTTTTCTGTCACGTGATTGAAATTTAATGTACACTCCCGTTTACTCAATTACCACTTAAGTCCTAAAATAGATTTGTACATTATCTTGAATCTGTATGAAGATAGGATATGGAGATAGATAATTAATACTTTTAAATATAACCGCAAAAAGATCGAGGTATCAACAGAATAGAAATTGTTCTGTAGCCACTAGAAACTCTTAGCAAGAATGCGTTCTTTCAGACGTAACCAGAAAAGAAATGACACTTCCATAATTGATAATTCAACTGATTATAATGGTAATCCAATAAATACGCCATCAAATGGAGCTACTTCTGCTTCTTTAGCTACTGCTGCTGCTGCTGCTGCTCTTACAAATTCTCGTCATAAAGTGGTGTCAACATCTGGTCCAACTATAAACACTCCTAAAGTTTACCAGATTCCCAAGTATTCGCCAGTGAATTCACAAATACAATCAAGTCCAGTAGCGGTACCATCACCAAAGAAACTTCTTACTCCCATAAGGAATTTGTTTTCATCTTCGTCGTCGTCTAATTTGAAAGCTAACAATAATAATGCCAATATCGCGGCTGACAAGCTAAATATCGCGGCCGACAAGCTAAATAACGCGTTGGGTAATTCATCTTTAAAGTCAAATACCCCAAATCAGCAGCAAAAGGATGTGTCTAAGGGACATAAGAGAGGGAGTAGTTCAATAAGTTCACTTCAACCAATAGAGACCGATTTCAAGCCAACAATCGCCAATGTAAAGCATTGTCACTCACATCCAAGTCTATTAACGTACAACCATGAACTGCACTTGGGATCATACTCTCCCCAGAATCATAATAATATTTTGAATACTCAAGTTTCAACAAAACTATCTCCTCCAATAAAGCCATACATTGCTACTAACAAACCAATAAATTCAACTTCACAAGGTTCTCAATCGTCCTTGGTTTCTCAATCTGCATCTTTGCATTCAAATGAATCTTCGGTCCAATCTCAAGACCAACTTTCCAAAAATTCATTTTCCAATTCAAATGCTAATATGTTGCAACTGCCCATCGTTTTACAAACGGAGTCATTTGGTGATAATTTATCCAAAATAGAAGAGAATTCAAAGAACTATTCAAATACTTCTTTGACCATTAGCCACAAGAAATTCATTGCATCCCGGGTGTCATTCAACGACACTGCCGAAGAACATCCTGATAAAGAATCTTGTCATTCATATTCAGATTTCGACTCAGAATCACAATCTGATGGCTCTTCACAATTTTCGTTTGTTAAAGATTTATGTCGAGGTAGAAACACTTCGGTTAAATACTATAAAACAATAAAGACAAATGAAAACAAAAGTAAAGAGAATGAAGTACAACTTGAAGATGGTTATGAGATAGATGAGTACTCAGACTACGATTTTGAAAATAATGGAATGGAAGACTATCAAGATGAAGATGATGAAGATGGTGTAAAGTATAACAATATTTTGGGAGACGAGGGTGGCAGCATAGAACTTAACTTCATTGGTGCAAATGAAGAGGACGTGCAGTCTAATACGAGTCTTCAATATAGTAGCAAAAGTTACGAAAGAAGCTATGAGAGTTTAGTTCAAGAAAATTACCACGACGATTTTGCAGATTTTGCAAAAGATGGTAATGAATCTTTTGAATCAGTCAAGTATACGCCAATGGAAGCCAGCGCAATAAAAAATGACATTATTGAAAACCTAATCTCTCCAGTAAGTAGTAACTTCAAATTCAACCACTCATACCACATGTCGATCCATGGTTTCCAGAATATGGATGGAGGAGAATCTCGTGAGCTGGTTCCAGAGTCTGATATTAATGCCGACGACATACTTGAAAGCTATCTTGATACTAGCAACCTGCCTTCAACGAGTAAAAATGGTTCAAGTTCTAATACAAATTTATCGAGTCAATCTCCAGAAATCAAGCCGGAGTCTAATTCGGAACTATGCAAAGTTAATTCTCCTCTTATCAATGGTGTAACTGTTGGAAGTAACTTAAGACATAGACTTGGTAGACCTGATAAAACTGCAGGTCTAGATCAAAATCATGAAGGTTTTACCATGAATCCAAATAATTCTTTTATACATAGAAACTTAGGAGACGATGACGATACCATTCTGCTGAATATCACTGAAAAGGACATTTTCAAATATCGCATGTACAAAAGTTTCCATAGTTCCATTAGTGACAACTTTGACTTGATAATTCCACACAAGTTAAAAGATGATGAAGATTTCAAAACGAGAAAACGGGAGAATTTGACTAAAGGCTTGGATTCTGATATTGGTTTAGGAATTTCTGCAAAACCTGTTTCTTCTGATTCTAAGAGTGATTCCAACAATAAGAGGCTGTCTTTGCATGAGATGATGAATATTCTTCTGAATTTCAGTAGCATTGAAACTAAAGTTGGTCAGGATGCTAACAAGAACAATAGTTTGGATACTACAAAAAGAAACTCAATATTAAATTTGATGAACGTACTCGAAAAGGTGGAAAAAAAAGAAAATACCGAAGTCAATCGGCAAAAAAAGGACTCGATAGTAGGAATGATGAATCTTTTAAGTAACTTACAAGGTGACATTTCGGAGGAAAAAGCAGAGTTTATATCGGCAATACTGAAAGAGATTGAAGAAGTTGACAATAATAACAATGAGATTGATGAGGGAAAAGGAAGTGGAAACTCCAATCGTAAATCAATTAATGATATGATGGCTACTTTGGCTAGTTTTGATATTCTATCGGCAACCACTGAGCCTGTCAATCAAGTCATACCCCTTCAAAAGCATGGTCAAACATCAAATTTGGAATCAACTCGAATAGTAAAGAAACATGTTCCGGTTGATTTCAACAGCAATAAGCGAAAGTCCTGGTTTGATGATGATGAAAGCTTTAACTTTAACACCAAAGTCAAATCAAATCAGCCATCTGGTTTAAGAAACGAATGTAAAGAAGATTTCAAGGATAAGAAACAGTTTGACGACTCAAATTTTGTATTTGATGACGCTGTACTTGATGAAATAAATCAAGTCCCTGATGATGTGAATTTTGAAGAGTATCAATTGAAACAGCAACTACAACAGCAGTCTCTGACCAGAGAGCCATTGTTTTATCGATCAAATTCGTATAACAATAGACCCTCTAGGATAGCAGTGGAAAACAGAACTTCGTGCAACAAGATAGAAACGTTGAATAAGACTGTCACTTTTTATAGAAGTGGAAGTCCTCAATATCTAGAACTTAGTAGTAGTAGGAGCATTAGCAGAGGTCCATCCACAAGATCAACGAATTCCTTTACTTCCACAATCGATGACATATATGTGAAAGAAGTAAGTAACGAAAATGAGATGAAGGAAGAGGCAGAATATCTACTGAAGTTGCAATCGATTGAATCTGAAGTAACGAGGAAATTCAGTTATGATAACGTTAGCAACGATTCTATAAGCAAGAATTCTACATTTTTAGGAACCATCACGGAAGCTGATAGTCCAGCTATTAAATAGTATTATAAAGCTTTTATTTCCTTTTCTGATCACCTTTATCAAATGTATATCCTTGCAAATGTGTAACTAATAAGATAATTACACCTAGTGCTATTAAATGTAACTTTTTTGCTTTTCAATCTTTCCTATTCTAAACATTCCTATTTTCTTTCATATAACTTTGAAAATCATAAGTAGAAGAGTAATCGAATGATCGTGACAGTTGCATATTTGAGAACGGACTTGAAGGAAGTGGTTTAGTATACTTGGAGGAGGTTTGATCATTCTTTGCTTTCAGATCTGAAGCCAAGTCAGTTGTGGATTTCAAATCATTTTTGTTCAACGTCTTTGATCCTGACAGTGCAGTATTTTCACGAATCAGCTTTTGGGATGGAGGCTGGATTCTGGTTGATTTGTATCTTCTTGCCATATCCTGGCTATTTGAATTCTTGTTTAAAAAAATCTCTCTATCGGGAATCCCGGTATTCATTAGTATTGAACGTCTTATAGCCGCTGGATTACCTCTTGGTTTCACAATTATGTTGCTTGATGCTACACTATCATACGAAGCAACACTGGAGCAATATGAAGATGCAGCAGATGAAATGGAATTGGACCGTCCTTTCCAATTGGTTCTATATTTAGAATAAAGACTTGCCAATTCATCTTCAGCGTCTTCCGCGTCATCTTCTACGAGAACTACCTCGATATTATTTCCTTCCTTTGATTTTTCAATTATGGATTTGTATGAAATGACAGTATTATTCCTCTGAACAGTACATATTTCATATTTTTCCTCTGTGAGATCTATAAGAACACTTTCTGTATCAGAAGCATCAGTATGCTGTGTAGAGACTGATTTGTTGCTATTACTGGATTGATAACTCGATACAATTGAGGAAGATTCATTTGAAAGTTGTGCCATTGGAGGACTCAAATTTCCATAATTCAACGATTTAAGAGTTCTGTTAATCTCATGGTAATTATAATTTCTGTGGAAAGAGATATCGAGAGCATCAGTACTCTTATTGTCTCTAAAATCTACTGGGTATTTGACTGGTAATGGAGGTTCTGCTACCTTGATGTTTTCCACAAATTCTTTATATGAATGTCTCTCTTTTTCTATTTTTTCTTCTTCTTTTCTTGATTTCAAATCTGGAGTTTCAATTGCTAGATCGGGCAGAGATTTGGATCTAGTATGTGCCTTAGTAGCGATATCTTTAATATTAAAGTCTATGTGAAACATGGACTTGCGACGTTGATGACGAACTGGCGAAGTAGATATAACCTTTTTTTCGGGAGTTGCAGCCATCGATTCAACTTCTGGTTCATCCTGTATCTTTTTCTCTACTGCTGGAGCTGGTGGAACTGCTGGAGCTGTTGGAACTGCTGGAGCTGGTGGAGCTGACGTTCTCAAACGAGAACCCAAGTTTGGAGTGAACTTAGAGTTAAATAATGATATCCTATTAATACTTTCAATATCAGTATCTGAGTCTTCTCCTGGATGCAAAACCTGAAACTGCCTTCTGGAGAACTCCTTAGCTTCCCTACTTGGAAAGTTAATTGGTTCCAAAACACTATATGTAGCACTTCTAGGTATGGATGCAGATGTACTATTGCTCTTGTTTTCGAAATCGTCTTTATCATTTATTGACAAGGTATCGAGGTCTGGTATTTCGATGTGACCATCCTTGCTCAAATAGCTTATCCTAGAGCTTGAACCCACTGTTATGGACTTTTGAAGTCTATTCCTGACTTCTTCGCTGTTAGTGACATTTTCGTTATTATTTGGGAAGCTGAATCTTTTGCCTGCTCCTTGATTGAAACTTCCATCTGTACTTGAGCTTGATAAGTCTTGAGTTTCTGAATCTGATTCGGAACCCAAATTAGAATTTAACACTTGATGTTGTTTGGAAGGTCCCTTCAGAGCGTAGTAATCTTCAATGGCAAATTCAAGTTCACTGATAGTTGGAGTGTCCAAGTTGGAAATTTCATCAAAATTCGCTAAAGGACTTTTGATAGAAGTAGTCTTCCCAGAAGAACTCTTTGCAACTCTAAGTGGAAGGGTACTACTTACCTCCAGCTCAGCATTGTCGGAAAATGTTGAAGATTTAGCAAAAGAAGTTGAGTCCTGAGATGAAGATGATTCTGAAGATGAAAGAGAATCTGAAGATATCGAGCCTGAAGATATTGAATCGCTTACAGTTAAAGTTCCTTTTGAATCTAATGAACGTCTAGATATGAATGTTTCGTTATCTTCAGTCTCATCGTCACCTCTCAAAGTAATGTCAACACTCTTTTGTAAGGATTCCCAAGATGAACTCAAGCCGCAGACAGAACTTCCAATGCTGCTACTTACAGAACTGGTAGTACTATTAGTACTGGAAGTACTTATATTTCTAGAACCCATTGTAGGTGAATTGCGACCAATTTCTTTTACTTGAAGGATCTGCATAGGAACGCTAGTGTGACTATATATTCCAAGATCAGAACCCATAGTCTCAAAAGTACTGGTCAGAGATTGGCTCGCAGTTCGAGCCAGACTCACGACAGATTGTTTAAGAGTAACATTATTCACAACCAGAGTTTCTGGTTCCTTGCAAGATGTAATCATACTTGCTGAAGAGCCTAAGCTAGGTGTATACTCAGATCTGATCGGAGTTGGGGGTAAACTTTTCGCCCTTGTATTCATATCCTTAATTGTTGACAGTCGAGAACTTCTTTCACTCAACACTTCATTGATTATACTCAATTCATCAGGAGCATGACGCTTTGAAAACATAATTTTGGATTTACTGGGTCTGGGAGGTATCTTTATTCTGTGATTAATCTCAGCTTCATCAAGAATGCTTTTATTATTATTGCTGTTGCTCTCATCATCATCATCACAATCATCACTTGATTCCAATTTTTCGTAACAGGTTCCAGTATAAACTAATCGTACTGGTTTTCTTGAAGGCGATGCAGATCTCGAGGAGGAGGATTTTTTTGATGAATCTGGTGTTTTCACGGGAGTGGACACTCCTGAACTTTCCAAGCTCGAATTGTTGGAGAGTTTTGGTGGAAGTTGAAGGGTAAATGGAATTGGAATAACGTATTTGCTTTGGGTTGATGAGATGTGCAATTTCTTAGCTATGGGAGACAACGATAAAGATCTGAAGTGATCGGAAAGTACTGACGAATTTAATGATAATGAATCGTCTTCATTTCTTTGATATAGAAAACTATGTGATTTCTTAATATTGGCTAAATATGGTAAGGATTTGCGATTCTTCACTGGAGAAGAAGAACGAGTTCTTCGATCATCGAGATTTTTATGGTTCCCAACCAAGCATGAGTCGTCCATCGTTTAGTTTTAATCTAGGTATAAATGACTGCAAAATTGTTGCAAATTTTATTTAATTAGCGGCTCCTTTGGAATTACACAGTAAGGATTAAAATGTTACCAACTATGTCATTCGAAAGGTTTTTGTTAATTAACCTTGATCTGCCACCGGTCTGTTAATCATCAATTTAATTCAATCCAGCCCAGTTGCGTTGTATGTTTACAATTTGTCTTAAAACGGCAAGGTAATACCTGTTTCGCTTGCCTGATTAGTATTAAGTGTGCGACAAATACGTTCAACTTTTTCAGTTTAGCCTTAGCATGAAGAATTCCCAAGAGAACACTACGGGGAAAGCCACATATACGGAGAAAAAAGATATACGACGGGAAATGGGATGTGTTGCGATGGATCTGGGTTGTGTTAACTGCTAACAAGCCTAGACTTGTAGAATTTTTTTTATTTTTATATGAGATTCTGAAATTTGTATAGATTAAGTCCAGACCATTGCGAATGAAAATAATATAATATTCTTTCCAAAACAAGCCAATTTTAGCCAAATGATAACTTTTCGTAATTGTTCTCGAATTAACCAAATTTACATGCAGCATTGAGCCGTGTAATATTGGGAAACACTGATTGTTTGAACCCCCTAAAATCAAACGTGAAAGAATTCAATTGTTGAAACCCATGTTACCTCTATAATCACCTTTTGTATCTGTTGAAGCATTTCTACTTAAACTCCGAAACTGCCTCATCACCATTCTCGCAGTGATGAATGTTCCTCATTAAGCCATGCACCATGCAGGACCATTTATAAAGGTTTGTCACTTTTTTGCAACCACAAAGAATTGCAGAATTGCAGAATTGCAGAATTGCAGAATTGCAAGACTTGTTTCTTCAAGTTGTTTCTTTATCTTTTATAATCGATACATTCGACTTTATTTTATTGATATTCAAAGAATGGAAGTTGCATCTCATATTTGCTCTTCTGATAATATTCCCACAATGCATTCAGATTCTTCTTGTAACATGAATTCTCCATCTAACATAGATTCTCCCTTTAACATAGAATCTCCTTCTAAGCCACAATCACCCTCTAACCTGGATTCAACAGCCTCTCCAGAACACATCGATAGCCATAACCAGTTAATCATGGAAGAATTCAACTTTGAAAATAGTACCAAAATTAATATTAGCCCTGCTAATAATGAAAGCCCGAGAGGAACGGAAATATCCAAAATTGGGGGTTTGAAAGTAATACAGGATGTTTCCGGCCCAGCTGATATAGTGGAAAATGATCTGAAAACTAACTATAACAATATCGATTCTTCAACCAAGCTCAAAGTATCTTTCTCAAGTACAGCAATTGAATCCAAAATTGGTTTGGAACTATTACCCAATCAAAGGAAACAACTCGTTAGAAATAAAGGAGGGCATTTCACAATATTGGTGATGGGTGTAGTAGGTAGCGGAAAATCCATCTTGATCAACACTTTATTTGGCACTGATATAATACCTATTCAAAACAAAAGTCATAAAAATCCAGATTCCATTGAAATTCACAGAGCAATTCTCACTGAGAATGGATTCAAATTGAATTTGACTGTTATCGAAACTCTCAAGTACGGTGCCTCAATCAATAATTCTAACTCGTGGATTCCGGTGATGAATTTTATAGATGAGCAGTTTCGTCTATATTTATATCAAGAAGAACAACCAGACCGCTCTAAACTATTTGATTCTAGAGTACATTGTTGTATTTACTTAATTCCACCTACAGGAAAAGACTTGACCTTGTTGGATGTAAAAGCCATGAAACAGATATCAGAAAGAGCCAATCTCATTCCAGTAATTTCCAAATCTGATACATTTACGAGTCAAGATTTGATTCTGTTAAAAAAAACCATAAGAAGCACTCTAGAGAAAGAAAACATTAATGTATGCGATTTACTCCTTGATCAAGATGTTTATGATAAAATTAATAAAGTCATGCCATATTCTGTTATCTGCTCGAACGACTATGTTGAAACTATTGATGGAATAAAAGTTCGAGGTCGAAAATACGATTGGGGTACCGCTGAGACAGATAATACAGACCATTGTGATTTCACCTTATTAAAAGATATCCTAATTGGCGAAAATATGCTTGATTTGATATTATCAACAAAAACCCATTATGAAAATTATCGAAAAATGTGTCTAGTTGAAAGGTTTAACGAAATTCTGAAAAAGAGTGAGAACAACCCCACTACCTACTCTGGTGAGCTAAATTATAATGGATTGGAAGAATATCAAATATTCCATCGGTTCAATTTGAAAAGTTTAGAAGCAAAATTATTCATCAATGATGAAATTTACAAGCAAAAAGAGAAAGAATCTAAACATAGATTCACGCAAATAGTCCAAATCCAAGAAAAGAGATTCAAAGAATGGAAGAAAGGTCTTGTAGCTCGACAAGAACAATACAACAAAGAAATCGAAAAGCTTCACCTTCGTATTATCAACTTGCAAGAGAATATCAACCAGATAAAGACAGGGGAGGGACTAATAGAAGGCAGTATTAATTATTCATCGATAGGCTAAATATAATTTTTGTCTATCTCAGCTATTTAACTGTCCCGTGGGTGACATTGAGAGATCATCATGAATGGGGATGCATTAGCTACAGCGGTCTAGGGCTTAAGGATTGGACATGGCACAATTGACCTTTCTGCAGGCAATGAAATTTTTTTTTTTTATTTTTTGAAACTGCATAGCTTCCAGTCGGCACTATAAAAGAATTTTTTCATGTCCACTTTAACTTATTTTTGCTTTTTTTCCCTTAAGAATAAGGGAATTTTCCTTTGATCTCCTCATTAACTTTATATCAGTCTGATGTATAAGATGGTATGTTTCTAAAACAATTATATGGTGAATTCTAGGATAATGATGAACTTTTGTTTATTTATATGTTTTTTCTGGCATCTCTAATGTTAGGGCTTTTCAGCTCGATGAGTACAACCCTTGACTACTATCTGATATATCCTAATATGCCGTCATATCAAAACCTTTTGGTTTATTTTGACTAGCAATGTTTCTAACAGAATTTAGCGTTTATAGTATTAGATTAAAGTTGCTCAACTCAATCAAACTTTAATGGTATATATGCGAATACATTTGTCTGATATCTAAGAGTTTTAAATTCTTATGCTTTGTAGAAAAGTGAGTCTTATTGGAATCTGATTGTAGTCTAGTTAATTTTAACATCATAGAATAATCTCCTTGCACTGTAGAATGGAACGAACTACCCAAACTGCCTATAGGGTGGGTTACAGAGTTCGTTCGTGTTGTTCGTTGAGATAAATCTTCTGAAAAATTGTTGGTGGTAATACGACCTTCACTTATGCTTAAGAAATTCAAAATACACTCGCAAACAACATCTGCAAACTATAACATACCCATTTGTCTTCATTAATCAAACGGATTTGTTGTGTTTGAAGTCACGGAGTATGTCGGATAGGTCCTTCCAGAATACAGATACTAATGATATATCTGACCCGCCCTATCGTCATGATTTTGATGAACTAGTAGCTGAGAGTGAACTCAAAGAGAGACAAAATGAAATCCATCAACTGGACAAAAAAGAACAAGAACAAGCCAAGGTCAGAAATATTAATTTTATTTTAGACCATTCTGCTTTTGTATATGGTATTGGGAATATTAAAAGATGGTTCAATAATGATTACATTCAATCGAACTTTAAGTCGAATCCTGGAGAAAGAATAAATCTAACCATTGATATTCCTCCTTATACATTACATGAATTTGACTACGTTAAGAAGGGGAATACAATGGTTGCCACCAATGCTAGAGAAGCGATTAAATTTATTGATAAATTTATCAGTACCGAAGATGATTTCAAGTTATCTAATCAGATCAAAAATCCAAAATCTTTACCCAATTCAACTCCGAAGATCAATTTTAATTGTTCTTTAAATATTGATAGAGAAGTGGGGTGTTCATGGAATGAATGTCTTAAATATCAGATCCATTCTCCTTTGGTTAAAGAATTTCCAAATTTGAAAACAAAATTTGATTCGAAACGTATTGGCCAAATTGGTAATACTCCGACCGAGTATGGTCAATACGAAGATGATCAATTTGATAAATTCAAAAATGAACCAAGATTTACTTATAGTAATAAATTGAATGACATTCAATACGAAAATTCAGAATCGTATCAGAATGCTTTAGCCCATTCTGATTCAAAAGCAGAAATGCCAACTAGATTGAAATATTTGCTAAGAACTTGTATTCAAAAAAAATATTGTGATAGTAAACATGATAAGGAAAAGTCCAAAAGTGAAGAATGGAGACTAGTTACAGAAGATTCAATATCGAAAATTTGGGCTATGAGCTTTGGAATTGAATGTTTCAATATAATTGAAGCTGAACTAATGATCTTTCAAAATTACGATATCAATGAAAAATTTACTTCGAATGATCCCCACAAAAAGTTTTTTGATGATGATGAAGAAGAAAGGGCCCCTTATAGTATATTACAAAACACCATCGATACAACCACTTATAAATATACATCGATAGATGAGAAAACATCCTCCCATGATAAAAATAAAAACAATGATAGAAAATCAATGAACAAGGCAGAAAAAGGCTCAAAAGCCCAAAGAAGACAAAAGAAGAAAAGTGGTGAAAAAATCGATCCGGAGGTTGGAGTTGGAATACATGGAGGAGTGGTCAAAAAGGAAAGGTCTGATGTAATCAACTATGCTCCCAGAGGGAAAGGAGAGTTATGGAAACCTTGAATTACAATCCTAATTATTAAATTTATGGTATATTTGTCCATATAGTGGTGTCTTCTACAGAAAAATTATTGCACCAATAATGGAATAATTCGCATTTGACTGTTTGATATTTTTCAAGATTACTGAAGAATCAATTCTTATTGAGGAATCAATTCTCCCTGAGGAATCATTCGTTAGAGGTGTAATGTGGGTTTAATTAGATTATTAATTGTCAATTTGGGACCATAGTTCAATCATGAACAATAATGACTTAATGGAGTCTTAAATGTGTTGTATGGAGTTAATTATCTTGGTGTAAGCAGAACTATGTATTACCTTTGGAACCACCGAACCAAGCAGTCTCACAAATTGATTGAAAATCCAAATGGTTTCGCACTTAACTGTGGAGAAGGCTACTATATTACTACTACATTGTATAGCTCAAGCTCCCATGGCTTGATTCTGCTAGAGAGACATTTTACAATCTGAGTCAACATCATCATTACCAATTTACTAGTTAATTGTAGTTTCTACTGGAAATTCGCAAGAAATCAATAAGCTATACCTCCTCCATCCTTGTAATAGTAGTAGTGAAGCAGGATGCCTTCTCATTGACTAAGCCTTTAAATTCAGACTGAAGAGAGCCAGGTTCAGGACTGCATACAAACATCACACAAAACCGCCACTTTCAGCTGAAGCCCAAATCGATTGATTATGTTATTTTATTGAGATAATGACAAGTTGTTTCTGGCATAAGCATATTTCAAGCCAATATACGTCGTTGAGATGAACCGCCAATTTCTGAGAGAGGAGATCCAGAAGATACTTCAGAGATGGCACCAGCTTAAGCAGCAGTTTGGGGATCAGGTGATAAATGTTCCCGAATTCAACCATCTAAGTAAGATTATTAAATTTCTTCAACAACAAAACCAACAATCACTTAATAATAACAACAACTTAAATGATCAACAAATGCAGCAGGGCCAGAGCATTGAAGCTCAAAAGCAAGCTCAGCAGCAATTGCGAGCTCAACAACAGCAACTTAATTTATCACAGCAGCCTCAACAGCAGCAGCAACAAATTCTCAATCAAAACCCAGTTCAACCTTCTCCATATCCTTATAACCAACAAGGGAACACCGACGTAAGTAATCATGGAACACCAACAGTGGGAAATGCGAACCTCATGAGACCAATAATGTTACAACAACAACAACAGCAACAGCAACAACAACAACAACAACAACAACAACAACAACAACAACAGCAACAACAACAGCATCAACAACAGCAACAGCATCAACAACAGCAACAACAACAGCAACAGCATCAACAACAGCTACAACAGCAGTTGCAACAGCAGTTGCAACAGCAGCAGGTGAATGACCATCAGCAGCAACAACAGCCGTTACTTGAACAACAGCAGCGCCCTCATTCGTCTCAACAAATGCTTCATAATGGTAACGGGAATACCTCTTTACAGACCCAGAATGGAGAATCTGCTTTCACAGCTCAACAATTTCAGTTACTTAAAGCTCAGTTCCAAGCTCTTAAGTACCTTCTTAAAAACCCAGCTCCAGGAAGTCCTCCTATCCATCAAAGTTTGGTGGAATTTGTGACAAATGACCAGTTAGTATTTCTCAATGATTCTGGTTATTTACCAGTTCTGGCTTCAAACTTGAAGCTGACACCTCAATCTCATCCTGGAATCATAAGTAATACCCAGTCTCCTGTGATGCAGCCTCCAGTTCAACAACAGTCTCTAAAACAAGGTTTGGGTGGAAATGACAGTCCATACTCAAACCCTCAGCAAGAGCTTCAAAGGCAAGCACAGGCAAAAGCTACTGCAGCAGCACAGGCAAGAGCACAAGCCCAAGCCCAAGCACAAGCACAGGCACAAGCACAAGCACAGGCACAAGCACAAGCACAAGCACAGGCGCAAGCACAAGCGCAGGCGCAAGCACAAGCACAAGCACAAGCACAGGCGCAAGCACAAGCGCAAGCGCAAGCACAGGCACTAGCACAAGCGCAAGCACAGGCAAGAGCACAAGCACAGGCGCAAGCACAAGCACAGGCGCAAGCACAAGCGCAAGCTAGAGCGCAAGCCCAGGCACAAGCGCAAGCCCAGGCACAAGCGCAAGCGCAGGCACAGGCGCAAGCACAAGCACAGGCACAACTCCAAGGCCAATCGCTTGTTATTGCTGGCCCTGGATCCTCCAGAATGGTGGAAGGACCACTCAATACCCATCAGCATTTCGTAAATGGAATAGTGCCAACTAAAGAAACTACTAAGCATGTGTTCTTGGAACCCACAGTTCCTGTGGAATTGGATGAGTTGATACCTAATAAGTCTGAATCAAAATTGGCCGTGTTACCTATAACTAAACCATCTCTTCAAGCCGATGCTTTTGAGATTCCTCATTTAGTTGGGGATCAAGTGAAGGATGTTTCATATACCGTGTTTCATAGCTCACAAAGTAGATTCGAATTTCCTTCCTTATTCCCCGAAGGAATTGATATGGATGAAATATACTCCAATTTAAAAATTGTGAAGCAATTGAATATAGAAAATGATTTGATTGAATTGAGAAAGCAATTGGAAGAGTTTGGAGAAGATGATGATTTAGAGAAGCGCGAAACCTTAGAAACTGAAATAAGCAAACTCGAGTTGTTACCATATCAAAAATCGCTAAGAGGTAAGATCCTTTCCCAATTATGGTTCAGTAAATCGTTATTACCAAATTCCCATCCTAATTTTTTGGCAAAATTCAATACTCTTTCAGTTGATAATATAACCACGACTCATGATCTCTACAAGCAACAAGTATTCTCCTTAGTTCAAGCGCAGAACAAAAGACATCAAAAGACCATAAATGAAATATTGCTGAATCAAGAGAAAAGAATGGAGAAGATAAGTAGTAAAAGAGAGAAATTGACTAGATTTTCTAATAAAGTGACCAGTTTCCATAGTCAAGTGGCCAAAGAAGAACAAAAGAAATTGGAAAGAATGGCCAAGCAGCGTTTACAAGCATTGAAGCTGAATGATGAAGAGGCGTATATGAAATTATTGGATCATACTAAGGATACTAGAATTACTCGTTTATTGAGACAAACTAATCAATTCTTGGATTCGTTAGCCCAGGCCGTTCAAAATCAACAAAAGGCGAGCCAAGATCAAAATTCACAATTCACAGAAGTTGCACAAGAAGAACAGCAACAATCGCAACCGGAGACTTTAACTGAAGAAGAAAAACGTGAGAAGATGGATTATTATCACGTTGCCCATCGGATAAAAGAAAAAGTTTCTGCGCAACCATCTATTTTAGTTGGTGGAACTCTTAAGGAGTATCAAATAAAAGGTTTACAATGGATGGTATCCCTTTTCAATAATCATTTAAATGGTATATTAGCAGATGAAATGGGGTTAGGTAAAACTATTCAAACTATTTCGTTAATTACCTACTTGGTGGAAGCAAAGAAGATTCAAGGTCCATTTTTGGTGGTTGTTCCACTTTCAACATTAACTAATTGGAATTTAGAATTTGAAAAATGGGCTCCATCTATTGTTAAAATTACTTACAAAGGTACTCCTAATCAACGTAAAGTCATGCAACAAGATATTCGCACTGGAAACTTCCAAGTATTATTGACCACTTTTGAATACATTATAAAGGATAAGGCTTTGCTATCAAAGATCAAATGGGTTCACATGATTATTGATGAAGGTCATCGTATGAAAAATGCCAATTCCAAACTTTCTGAAACTTTGACTCATTTCTATCACAGTGATTTTAGATTAATCTTAACCGGTACACCATTGCAAAACAATTTACCTGAATTATGGGCTTTGTTGAATTTTGTTTTACCAAAGATTTTCAATTCAGTGAAATCTTTTGATGAATGGTTCAATACTCCATTTGCAAGTACAGGAGGTCAAGATAAGATCGAATTAAGTGAAGAAGAAACTCTTTTGATTATTAGAAGATTGCATAAAGTTTTGAGACCATTCCTCTTGAGAAGATTGAAGAAGGATGTCGAGAAAGATTTACCTAATAAAGTCGAGAAAGTTGTTAAGTGTAAAATGTCGGCATTGCAATCAAAATTATATCAACAAATGCTTAAATATAACGTCATTTACGTTGGTGATCCAAATGATGGGAATAAGATGGTGAATATTAAGGGTGCAAATAATCAAATTATGCAATTAAGAAAGATTTGTAACCATCCTTTTGTTTATGAGGAAGTTGAGAATTTAATTAATCCAACCGCCGAGACCAATGATCAAATTTGGAGAGTCGCTGGGAAATTTGAGTTATTGGATAAGATTTTACCGAAATTCAAACAGTCGGGACATAGAGTTCTTATCTTCTTTCAAATGACTCAAATCATGAATATTATGGAAGATTTCTTAAGACTTCGTAATATGAAATATATGAGATTAGATGGTGGAACAAAAGCAGATGACAGAACAGGTTTATTGAAATTATTCAATGCTCCAAATTCGGAATATTTTTGCTTTTTATTATCTACAAGAGCAGGTGGTTTGGGATTGAATTTACAAACTGCAGATTCTGTTATTATCTTTGATACCGATTGGAATCCTCATCAAGATTTACAAGCTCAAGATAGAGCCCATCGTATTGGTCAAAAGAATGAAGTTAGAATTTTGAGGCTTATTACTGAAGATTCAGTTGAAGAAATGATTTTGGAAAGAGCTCATGCCAAATTAGAAATTGATGGTAAAGTTATTCAAGCAGGTAAGTTTGATAATAAATCTACTGCGGAAGAACAAGAAGCATTATTGAGAGCATTGATTGAGAAGGAGGAAGAGCGGAGAATTGGAGGAGTTACTGAATCTGATGATGAATTAGATGATGATGAACTTAATCAAGTTATTGCAAGAAATGATAACGAATTGGTACTTTTCAGACGTCTAGACGAAGAAAGAGCAGCCGAAACTAAGAAAGCAGCTTACCCTAGTAGATTGTTTAGTGATCAAGAACTTCCAGAAATTTATAAGAAAGATCCTGCTCAATTTTTTAAGAAGGAAGAGGATAATTTAGAGTTCTATGGTCGTGGTAATAGAGAGCGTAAGTCTACTTTATATGATGATAATCTTACCGAGGAGCAATGGCTTAGAAAGATCGAAGGAGTAATATCTGACAATGAAGATGATGAAGACACTGAAGATCAACCTTTACCAAAACCAAAGGGAAGAAGAGGCAGAAAACCATTACCAAAACCAAATGTTGAAGAAGTTGATGGGGATTACGGGGATTCGTCCTTGACAAAAGCAAGCTCCAATGCCCCCGGACGTAAGCATAAACTTTTAGCAGATGGCGGCGAAGATGATACCTCTAAGAGATCTAAATCCAGTACCCCTAAACCAGGACGCCCCAAGGGTAAAAAGGGTAAGCTTCGAGCTAAAAAGGGTAATATTTTGGTGAGAAACACCCCATCGATAGATCCGTTATCGGAAGAAGAAAGAAAGGGTCTTACAGAAAATTGTAACATAATATACAATTTGATAATGAAGTATGCCAATGAACAAGGAAGAGTATTGAGTGATTTGTTCTTGATTAAGCCATCTCGGAAGTTTTACCCCGATTATTACGTCTTAATCAAGAGTCCGATAGCACTTGATACTATCAGCAAAAGAATTAATGGCAATACTTATACATCCATTCGTGAATTTCTAGAAGATATCCACTTAATGTTCAGCAATGCTAGGATGTATAATGAAGAAGGTTCCATAGTGTATCAGGACGCTAAGCTTTTGGAAGATATTGCCTTAAACAAATATCGCGAATTGTATGGTGACAAACCAGATGATGACACCATTGATTTTACTGAGTTTGACAATACTTATGTGTTGAAACCGTTAGTTATGAATGCTGCAGTTAAGAGGCCAATGGAGGAGAAATTACAAGAGATTGATACTGGGATCGAGAGTCCAAGTGTTTTATCCAGCGTTATGTCTAACACTGCTGAAGATACTCCAAACATTGAATTTGAAAATTAATTTATTTTGATTTAGAAAGGACACATTATAAAATGGAAATATATACATAAATATATATATAAACATTTCTTTATATAATATATAATTAAATATCCATAAATAACATTATTTAATAAATTTCCTTATTTGTAAAAATAGTGAAAATTCCATTCAAGCTGAAACCTGTCAACTGTCAAAAACAAATCACTCTAAGTCCTCTCCTATTATATCTCACTATACTGTGGTAAGTCTTCATCAATTTCAGAATTATTTACCACATCATTTAAAACCACATTGAAAACTTGGATGAAATCTATAATCCCCCCGTCATTGAATTTGATATTGCCTATAAACCAATTATCATTCGGAAACCCATCACTAACCTTGCCACTATAAAAGAGAAATTCCCAATAATTGGCCCCAATCCATGGAGAAACCAACTTATGGGAGAATTGAAGACTACTGGCTTCATTTAAATTCATCAGGAAAGTATTGATATCACCCTTGGATACAGTAATATATATAAGACGCTTGTTCGTAACGTAAACACTTCCGTCTGCTGCAGATATGCTGATGGTTCTACTATCTTTAGTCTTTGATTCAATATTGAGGGTTTGCCTCGTGGTTTTGGTAAAGTATTGTATGCGCTCAAAGTCTAACAAGATAAAGGGAACCTGCCCATCGGAAAGAAGTTTTTCATGGTTTTGTTTCAAACTGATGGTATTAATAGACATTTTCCAAGTTTCAAACTGGAAATAGAATATCTTTAGTTAGATAACCATTTAGATAACTAATCATCTGTGATTGTTGAGCAGAAGATTTTGAAGCTCCAACTCTCACTGGTTTACATGCACAACCTCTAATTAAGCGTCTTTGGTGCGAGTCTCTTGGAACAAAGATCATCGGAGATGATCATCGAATCTGAACATCGAACCTGCTCCACATTCTTTGTACGAGGTAATTTTACTAATTTCTTAGTTGTCTTAGAATTTAGATGAATTCTAGGAGTATTTCTATAGCTTAGCTGATTTACAAATTATCCTTAAGGTGAAATCAAAGAATTAACTCACCCAGCTTAGTTAAAGATCTTACAATATGGCTTTCAAGAATATACGGTCGATTAATCCACATTTAATCCAACATTTCACTTCTACAGGGGTCCCTACACATCAGTATGGGTTTAAAAATGTTATAAGAGCTAAACCTTGTCAGGAACTTTTGGATAAGTTGAATTTAAAATCAAAGTATCCTGATTCGGAGGGTAAACTTGATATTCTTGATGTATATCCTGGTTTTGGACTTTTTTCAACCATGATTAACTATGAGTTAAAGCCTCGTAAACATATTATAATGGATAATAATCGAGGAATTGTTGAGATGTGGAAAGAAAGAATTAAATTTCTTGAAGATAAAACTGGAAATCAAGAGAAATTCACCCTTTATGAACAAGATGGTTATAATTGGGATGCATTTGACAATATAATCAAAGTCGATAAGATTCTTGAACCGCAAACTTTACCCAGAACATATATTCATGATGAATTACTTATTGTGGCAAATTTAACTTCTTCTAAATTTGGAGAACTGTTATTAGCTCAATGGATCATGTGTTGTGGATACGGAAATTGGTTACAGAAATATGGTAGAGTTAGAATGATTTGCTTTGCAGGAGATCAAACAATTCAAAAATTCACTTCTCAAGAAAGATTTCAAAAAAGGAATAAATCATCCATCAATAGAGATACATTTACAGACACAAAGGTAATAGGGATTACCGAATCATTAACCATTGCTGAACCTCATGGGGCAGGTTACGACCCCACAGTGTTGATTAGAGATCAACCAGTGGTGATTCCTTCGAAATCGATTCTCCCATTATCTGGTGGATTGTCATTGATCGAAATAGAACCAAAAAATGTACCCGATATGGATATCGATATGTTTGAATATTTTATTAAACTTCTTTTATTTAGAGGCAAGTCTACAACGTATGAATCTTTGAAGCATTTGGCACCAGGGGCAGAGGAAGATTTGAGTCCAAAGATCCCCAAGGAAGTATTGGACAAGCTAACTAGAGATTTGACAGTTCCGGAGATTTTACAAGTATTTGATACCTTTGATAAATGGGCATTCAAGCCAACAATCAACGATACTATAGCCTTGGCAGACTTTGAAGATAGAAGGTTTTAAGACGACTTCAATTGGAAATTGAATAAGGACATGTACATAGTCAAAATAGACTCGTTATTCAATTTAGAGATTAATTCCATTCTACATCATCATGGTTGTAATTTCTTTATATATATTTTATGAAGAAATTTATGTATGCGCAGGCTAACAAACTTGAAACCCAAATCTTTAGAACAAAATGTATTTCACAAGATGCAGAAAACTTCCTTCGACAGGTTGTTAACTTTTCTGGGGATCTGTCTTATGGTTTATTCTTAAGTCTTCCATCTGGGGACTGACTATGTTCTTCAATTGGAAACTGCTGCAGAGACTTATTCCTAGGGCTCGATGAATTATTTTGGGTTAAAGGAGAAGTCAAATTTGAACCAAACTTAAAGCTACTACCAGTAGCAAATACAGGAGCACTGACACTTCTAGTTTTAATACGAAAAGAGTCGTCTGTCTTAATCAACCCAGTTGTAAGTGGAGACCGTATTATAGAAGTTCCTGAATGGATAATGTATGGTTGTCCAACCGATTTCGCAACCATTCTGTTTGGGCTCATGCGATTAAGCGATATCTCATATATCGTTGACGTTGATTTGCAAGGCATTTGTGATAGCTTTATGGAACTGTCATCGTCAATACGTGGCACCTCCTCATCAGCTATTTCCGAATAGATACTAGCGGTTCTTGTTGATGTTGCAGAGAAAAGTTTCACTTGTTTCCTGATTTCTCGTTCTGTTAAGATGAAACTTATGACTTTTCTTCCCTTTACAAAATAATAGCTGAATATGAACAGAACAATCCAGATTTGAACTATATAGAGACAAACGATGAAATGAGATCTCAAATTGGGATACTCAACATCAACCATTGCTGATGTTGTAATGTTAACAACACAGAAAATTACCAATGCAAGTGAAGAAGAAATTATAGAGAACAACAATCCACCAATTTGCCAATCTTGAAACAAAGAAAATAGGTCATAAACCACAAGACTTGAGATAAGAATGATACTACCAATAAGAGTTCCAAAATTACAAACGGAGGTCACTTTAATATACCAAAGTAGTGAATGGCAGTCTTTAAAATCATCATTGATATCAAACGGTGTCACATATTCAGATATAAATTTTCTGATGGTTGATTCAACTGAACCACTATGCTTGGGCTCTTCAAATACTTGTTTCAAGGTACTCTGGATACCTAATTCAGGTTGGACAAATACTTTACTTGTTGGAAATGAGTAGAAATAGCCTTCTTTGAGACTGAGCGAAACAAAAGAACTATCAACATAAAACGTTGGCTCAACAACTATAGTTCTGATATTCAAATGCTTAAGATAAATTGGCTCTCTTCTAATATAAATATCTTTCAATAGTTCAGAGATCACTTTGGGAGAGCTGAATTCCTTATTGGATAGTTTGTCGACAACATCTACCAAGGGCAACTGATACTTGAAAGAATTCAGATATGAATAATTCTTTATGTTAATGGCAACGATTAGAATGATTAAAAGGATATTGGGCCATAATTTGATTTGTTTCCGCTTTTTGGCGGATAGTTTACTATTATTGTTGTTACCAAATGAATTTGGAGCTTCTACTTTTATGTCATCCATGTTGCAATGACCAGCTCTTACTAGTTACAATTTGGGGTTTGAAATGAATGTAACTAACAAATCCTGAGTAGTTAGTCAGTTAGTTAGTTGGTCAGTTAGTTGGTTAGTCAGTTAGTTAGTTAGTTGGTCAGTTAGTTGGTCAGTTAGTTAGTTGTGTTGGTTAGGTACTTAGTTATGTTCGTTACTTAGTTAGTTAGCTAGGCAGTCAGTTGGATTAGTTACTCAACTAGTTAGTAGTTTGGTTTTGTTCGTTTTCGTTGCCTTTCACAAATACAAAGAAACTACAAATACAAAAAGAGACAATTCTACAGAAGAGATCTATGATTACCACTTGTAACTCTATATATAATGTCGTTTATATACGTATATACAGCCAAACACAGAGCCACAGAAACATCCTTTAGTTTGTTCCTGGGATGTTAGGTAAGTTTGCAAATAGTTCAACCAATTTTCCAGCATCAAATATATGATCTTTGGGATTGCCGAAATATGTAGCACTTGGTAAAGCACGAAGTAAGTTATACACGGTGCTTCCAACAAACAATTCAGGTTGTTGTGTTTGTGGATTGAATTGTTGTGAAGCACCGGTATTACTATTGTTATTATTATGATTGTTAGCACTATTGTTATTGTTGTTGTTATTACTGCCATTATTATTATTCTCTTGATGAGTTAAATCTGCACCAACAGAAGAAAATGACGAAATGGCATTACCTTTTGTAGGATCAACACCATTTGTTCTTTCAATTTTTCTCCTTTTTCCAATCGAGTACTCTTCATCATCCATACCCAAATCGAATTTTCTAATTATATCGGCCGAATCTTGTTCATGATATCTATCACAAAATAATTCTAAAGAATCATCTTCAGGAAAGTATTGTTCGTACCTACTTTCTAAACTCTTAACAGCACTCAAATCTCCATAATTTGTTTCGAATTTTGAAAATTTTTTAAACATTTCCCTTATATACTGTTTTTTTTCATTAATATCCTTTTCTTTAATTTTCTGGTTTAATAATTGAATAGGGGAATTTAAATTCTGATTATCAACTCCTTCGGTTTCAGAAGTAATCTGTTTCAACAAAATCGTCAACCCTTGTTCAAACAACACTCTCATATTTTCAATATCGTTAATCATAATCATGTAATCCAAGTATTTTAATAAAAATCCTCCAACTTTATTAAATAATTTCATTCCTAATTCAAAAATTCTATTGGCCGTTTTCTTATTATCGGAATAATATTCTAATAATGCATTATTGACATAAAATTCATATCCTATCAATTTGAAATTCTGTCTTGCATTTTTGAACAATGTTCTTGCTTCTTTGATACCCCCAGAACGCTTACAGGCAATCATATATCTGATATAAACAAATGTAATTGCTCTATTCAATTCAATTTGTGTCTGTTGTAAACTTTCTAAATGATTTATTTGTTGCTGACTTAATTGATCCATTGGAGACTGCTTCTGCTGTTGAATTTGTGGTTCATCAGGATCGTAATCATCTTCGTCATCATTATTATCCTCCAAGTTATTCTTTTTGGTGTCATCAGACTTAACATCTAATATCATTGCATCAGTTTCTGAAATAGTTGAGATTTTTTCAATTTGTTTGGTTATTACTGAATAGTCTTTTAAAAGAATATCAATTAAGTTATCAAATGTCTCCTTAGATTTTTCAATGTTATTATCCTTTTCATAGATTTCAGATAATTGGAAACTTAACAAGAAACTTCTTGGGTTCAATATTAAACTTTCATTTAATAATTCAATACGTTTATTAAGATTCAATTCTTCATTATTGCTGAGCCAGAATTTATTAAATTTAAACCATAATTCAGGAACAAATGGTAGAGTTGAAATTGATTGCTTATAAACATATTCAATTCTTTGCTGCAATACAGAGTCATCTTTAATTTCCAATTTATTTTTCTTTTCAAGTTCAATCCAAGCATACCATAACACCAATTGCAGATTTATCAATGCCTTATCCTGACTGATATCTTTGGCAATTATTTCTTTAACTAAATTTTTTTCAATCAAATTCGACCATTCAATATACCAAGATCTTGCCAACATATATTCAGCAGACTTTTCACCGATAAATTTTTTTGCAGTAATTGGATTAACTTCATTTTCCCAAGTGGTATAAATAGACCAATTTTTTTCTAATTTCACCGATGGAATTAAAAGGAACCTCTTATAAACTTTTCTAATTAAATCATTTTTTTGTTGCTGTTCCCAAGTTGCAGTTGGAGTCCAGGATTTTAAGAATTCAAGATAGTCTTCCCAAAGTTCACTACTGGCTATATCTATTCCAACTCTTTTTAAAGCAAATTCAAAAGCTTCGATAACAATACCTCTTGCCTTATCACCACCAGTGATGACATCATTCACTCGACGAACGTATGAGACGTAAAGTCGACATAACGGCACATGTGTCGTAACTCCAATACATTTTTTAAATAATTCTTGAACATTTTTAAATTCACCTCTATCTATTTCATAGCTTATATAGTTACACCATTGATTTCCATCAAATTTAAATATATTTAAATATTTATTCATTACTAATCTAACTTGTTCTTCTTTATCTTTAATCAAAACTTGTTTGATAAGTTTAGTCCATTTCTCATAATTCAATGGATTCAATTCAAGATCTTCTTCAAGTTGACCGATAATATCTAAGGACAACCATTTCTTCTTATCATCCAGTATAGACATTGTTATTGATATTCTCCAATCTCTCTATCTTAAAAGGATGGCAAATAGTTGTGGAAAGAAACTTGCCAGGAAAATTGTTTATTGAAGACCGTCTGGATAAATCATGCTTGTAATAATGGCGGTGCACACACGACCTACGATGTGAAGGTTTACCCAAATGATACAGAACATGGCTAACGAGATTTCAGTGTAAAGGACATTAAAATCCAGAGACTTATGTATATATAGAGACCATTGGAACTAGGTAGTAAGACAGATTTGAAATGACAAGCAATAATGAAATAATAAAGCTACATGTTTGGGGTTACCAGAATAAAATATCTGTTATAGAACCAGAATGTCTCGCCAGTGCTTGGTACTTGAAATCAAAGAATATCGAATTTAAAATCATAATCTCAAATAATACTAATTTATCACCTACAAATTCATTACCTTTACTAGTAACAGATTCTGGGGCAAAATATAGCGGGTTTATTAACATTAAGAGATATGTTTCTCAATTAAAGAATGAAAAATTCTCAATACTAGAATTAAGTCTTGAGTCCTATATCATTAATAAGTTTTATCCAATAAATCAATACAATCTTTATATAAGTAGTAAGAACTACGAACAATATACTAGAAAATTATTCAAATACTATTTCCCATTTCCTATGATGTATAATCAACCATTAAAGTTTTATTATGCTGCTCAACAGCAAGTTAAAGTCATTGGATTAAATTCAAATACTCCAGGATTTTTCAGTTTTAATGGTAGTGGTGCAGATGATGATGATTTCCCAGAAACTGAAATGATTAATGAGAACACTAACAGTGATCAGAAGGCGATTTCATCGCTACACGAAAAACAATTAATTATTAAGTCGGAACAGAAAAAGTCACTTCGCGAATCTAGGTTCAATCTCAGATGCTTGAATATATTAGATGAATATGTGAATAACATTCAGACCCTTTATCGAGAGAATAATAGCGAAAGTAAAGAGAATAGCTATGGATTTATGTTTGGAGAAATTTCGGGAGCTGAGTTTATCTTATATGCATATATCTATTCATTGACATATTCTGAACTTCCTGATAAATTCATTTCCAATTATTTGACTATGAAATATCCAAATTTTATTCAGTTCATCAAGAGACAAATTGAAATATTGAATGATTCTTTACTACTTGAATTGTTCCAGCAACCTGGAGCTGAAGAAATTCCTAGTCTATGGAACGAGATCAATTATGTGGCAGAACCTATATGGACCCTATTTGGAACAGCTAAATAGAAGCAGTCTTGTACATAATAGAATAGAGAATAATGAAAGTTTTGGGAGAAAGATTACTATCTCATCCAGCAATTAGAGTGTAGGTAAATCTTTGTGAGATGTAAAGTCCATACGGAAGCTAGAACTTCGTATCAAGCCTTAACAACCGCCAAACTACTAGCCCAAGCTGTCAGCCCAAATGCAACCTTCATCACCCACAAGTAATTACCCGGATACGCTCTTTTGTATATAAATCGAATTATTGCAAAAATATTTATTTTGAGTATAGAAGCCATCGCTTCTTTTAAGAAGTAATTGGCAATCTTAGCATAGTTTCATTTTATACCAACTATGTATTCAATGATGGAATTTTTCTTGCCGTAGATTAAAACGTTCATGCTTTTGGGTATTTAGGTACTAATTTTTGGACCTCGAGTTTATTGCTCATCAGAAGAAGAAACATTTTAAGATATCTATGTAGTTTGAAAGTAAATTAACTAATAATAGAAATTAGAAATTATGAGATGGTCAAATATCATCAGCTTCTTCTTGGTTACTACAATTTTAAAAAATCAAGATATTGTAAGAGCACACCAAACAAATGGGTAGAATTCTCTCGGATTTTAATTTTAATGAGCGACTTTCACTCAAAATATATCGCAGCCGGTCATCATTTTACCATATTTGTACGCCGGTAGAGACTTTTCAACCTTTCAATGCTTGCACTAAACAGTAGAATATCCCATCACTATGACTGGAAGAAGGTCCACATAACCATTGCATGTAAGCATATACTCTCGCATTGATGTGACCCCAATAATTATACTACTAACTAGCTTGACCATCGTGCATACTCTCACTCTAGAGCTATCAAATTAGCTCTCTGTTCGGTAAAAGCGGCGGAGGAAAAATCACAAAAAAAAAAAAAGAAAATAAAAACACTCACTGATCCTGTAAACATATTAATTGGGAGTTTTCATAAATCGATCTTACTGATAAAAACCTAAATTTCCATCTCTATAATGAAGTTTGCGGTGCTAGTGTCGATATCTGCACTTGTAGTAGAATCTGTCTGCTCTGTTGCTTCAGAGCGTTCAGGCATTACATCATTTTCAACTCCGACACCTACAAATACATTAGAGAAAAGGGCTAGGAGAGTTATAGTCAATCCAGAATATAAAAAACTTCAAGACCAAAAGGCTAAATTGGAAGATGGAGAACCAATATCCCTGACAGAGGATATTCCGGAGCCATGGAGAAGAACCATTTATTCATCGATTGTTGAAATTGTTCAACCAACTGTAATTGCTGGAGTTACATTTTCTGCTAAACCTCCAGCTACTATAGTTGGCACTGAAGAATGGGTTTCATTGAAAAAAGATGGTTCTCCTAAAACAATTAAACCAGATTATAAAAATGGGATTATTAGAAATGGTTCACCTACTTATAGCACTTATTTTGCTACTGCAACTACTGTTCATTATAACAAAGAAGAATTAAAGGCTCATAATATGGCTGAAGATGAAGTATTTTCAGAAACCATATATATCGATGAAGATGATACTTATCAAAAACTCAATCCAATAATCAGATGTACACCAGATCGTTATTTCAAGAAGGGTTTAGGCAAATCTACTTTATCGGAACCATTTTGTACTCCTTTCGACAATTCTTCTTGGAAAAAGGATAAAACGTATTTCATTACATGGTTCAGTAAATTCTTCAAAGAAGAAGTTACCAATGTTAGAATTCATCTTTCCATTGTGAAAGAATCTGGCAGATTTAAAGGATATCGTAAGAGATCTGAAGTGATTGAACTTGGAGGTTCAATCAAAATTCCAGCGATTTATTCATCAGATTGGATTAGTAAGGACCAGGGATATGTACCAATCGAAGTACTTGAAGAATGGATTGGTGATAATGCCTATACCCAGAAAATGCTGATTTCTATCCAGCCGGATAATGTCAAAGATGAAGACTTTGATTTGCTTGATAAGTACGTTATTGTTGAAATTACAAAGGGAACAAAAGTTTCCAAAGGTTCGCAACTTGATTTGAAGAAATTGGAAGAAAAACAAAAAAGTCAACATTTAGGCATGGAAGTAGCTGATGATAGCGCAGATACAGAAAGATATTACATTATGATAACCATGCCAATGTGTGTTGCAATTGCTGGATTACTAATGTATATATTTGTATTGATCAATAAGAAGGGAACTGATTTAAGTGGATTGAAGAAAAGAAAATTCATGGGAAAGAACACAACTCATCGTCGTATTCCATGGAAGGGCAGCAAGAACAATAAATACACAGAATTGCCTCAATATAAAGGTGATATTGAGTTACAGGATGTGAATAAAGTTGATTAAGTTGAAAAAATGTCAATGAATCCTCACTGGAGATAAGCCGCGGATTCAAAAACAGGTCCGAATTGAAGGAAGATTGATTTCATGGGTGACCGACTAGATTGTTTTAGAGAACCAAGGCAACACATTGGAACGGAATGAACCAAGTAGAGGATTTTTTTTTTGCCTATATAGATATGTGCTCAAACTTGGTGTCTTAGAATTTTGATATCCTTCATCAATAATCAACTATTTTGGTACAATATTTGTTTTGACTTATTCCTGCCTTTGGGGACGAACGACAGTGGGCCAATTGGGCCAATTACATAATTTTTGGATCAATCTTTGAGACTGTCCCCTAGTTTAAACCCAAATATTCAACAGTGCCTCAAACACCAATTATAGATCTATTTCACCCTTCATCGAAAGAGCATTCAGCATATATGGACAATCCTCTCTCGAGCGAAACCAAAAAAAAAATACCCTTCCATATAATTCAATTGTCTCTGATGCCTAATAAAGAATGTTTATATAAATTATAACAAACCTGTAGAAAAAACTATTGCGTTGCGTTAGTTAGTTAGTGAGTTCCATTCCCTCAATCTCGTCCCTCTAGGCAAAGTATATCTTTTTTCAGACAAAGGCGATAAAAGCGATGACCTGCATAAGCGTAACTACTACAGTCATCAGAATCCCATATTCCGTGGCCACCAACTTTATCCATTTCAAAGTCAAAATAATAGAAACTTGTTTATCTTTCATTAAAAAATATATACAGTAATTTAGGCCATTCTTTGTTAAAAGAGTAATCCATCGAGTCACTTCAAAAAAAAAAAGAAGAAAAAGTCTTTAACAATGATTGTAAGTTTAAGTGAAGGCTGGTTCCTAACATTACTTTCAACATCTTTATGTGTTTCGGGTTGCTTTATAATATACACAGATGATATCTATAAGTTCTTATTCCCTAAATGGCTTACAAGAAGGTATCCCTTTGAATTAAAGGAAAATTATGCATTTATGAACGCATCATTGTCTTTCAGTTCTGGTTGTTTATTATTCACTGCCCTTTATCGCTTACTTCCTGAAAGTCAAAACTACTTACAGAAGACATGCATCATTGATGAAATAGATGATCAAACTTGTCAAAATGCTCAAAGTTTATTATTTTATTTATTTATCTCTTTCGCCGCAGGTATATCCATATGCTTGATTTTGAATGCGTTATTGCATTTGATCACTAGTGAATCAGTGGTACATTGTAAACATGGAGGAGAAGGATCTCATTTCCATGACAATTCGGATTTGGTAGATCTTGACTCAATCGCTCATCATCAACAACTACATAACCATAGCCATAATCACAGCCATAGCCATAATACTAATATTAGTGGGAAGAACAATTATTCTCATAATCATGATGATGCTATAGACAGCTCCCATTTTTATGATATTGATGATGATTCACATTCTCATGACTGTCTAATTGACTCAAGCATCACCAATGAAGATACTTCTTTATTGGATTCACGTAAGAAATCCAAATCGTTGCTTCATTTTATAACAAACACTGACGATGTTGGCGAATGTAAAGGGTATGCATCAGCAGATGTTTATCTTTTCAATTCTAATAATGGACATGAAGATTCAAATATTCATTGTCTAGATGAAATTGAACATTCAACTATTAAAGCAGTTGATATAAGTCATATTTATAATCATGATCGGTTGCTGAGTGTCAATCACGCTCAACATATTGAAGATCACCATCACCATGTGAGTACGCCTTTGTCACATCTTTTGTTAATTGGAATTGAAACTGCTTTGGCCATCACTTTACATAAACTTCCTGAAGGTTTGATTACATTTATTACTTCTGAAACCAATAAAAACTTAGGTATTCTGATTTTCCTCAGTCTTATGGTTCACAATTTCACAGAAGGATTCCTGATTTGTTTACCGTTATATTACCTGATGTCAGCGTCAGCATCAAAGTATGCCAAACTTAAAGCAGTTTCTATCAGTGCATTCTTAAGTGGGTTCTCTCAACCCTTGGGGGCTTTAATAGGGGCAATATTTTTGTCTCATAATAAAAGAGAAGATATTGATCTAAATCGATTAAATTTTATATTTGGAATCATTATGGCTGTTACCAGTGGATTCCTAACTGTTGTTGGGTTATCTATGTTCAGCTCCGCAATATCATTCAATAGAGGTTCGCTGAATTTTGTATTGATGTGGTGTTTAACAGGAATGTGTCTAATTGGATTCTCCACCGTATTAACTGCAAAATTCTTGTGAGAGTACGATTTAAGTGGTGTAATAATACTCAATCGAGATGATTTAAGTGGTGTAATAATACTCAATCGAGATGATTTAAGTGGTGTAATAATACTCAATCGAGATGATTTAAGTGGAATAGCACCCATTTTATTTCGTTTGATTTGTATATATTCATTGAATCTTGCTGTATTTGAAGGATTCCGTTCATTGGTAGGCTTCTATTATATAGCAAGTTCAAGGGTTACTTATATATAGGATATGGAGTCGAAAGGGTTCATCGCTTTGTTGCAACAACTTCCGAACTCGATATCTCATATCTCAACAAGGATCTTTTATACAACACCCCATCAAAATTTTATTGGTGTATAAATCTAGCCCCATTTTCTCATTAGGATAGTATAAGTGCTAATGTACACATTATTTTTATACACATATAATATACGAAATTGATAGGTCTTGATATAGTTTCTTTGGTTGAATGAAGCTCAAATCAGCAACATCCTACAATAATGACATCACGTGATATTTACAAAACAGTAGCCCGTGTCAGTTCCGAGATCATGTTTTTTACCGTGACCTTTGCGTAATTTTCAGGCTGTGAGTATCCACTTAATAAACCTGAACGATCCCTTGCACCAGTTGTGATTTTCTTTCTCTTCACTACTACTAAATCATTTCAATACTACTGATTTTTTTTTTGTTATTCAACATTTATATGACTCCCATAATATAACAAAAAACTTTTGAACCCTATATTAATAATGATGGTACATGAAATAATGCCGCTGTCGATGCATTCCAAGCCAGATTTTGATAGTCCACCTCAAGCTCTGAAACCGAAACAGAATAAGAAGCGATCAGGAAAGGAAAAGAATCCTGAAAGGAGGTTGCCAAATGGTGAAGTAGTAGATTTTGGAAATAATAACAATTCAAATAATAACAAGAAATCACAAAAGAGTAAATCGATGGCGCCATCGTCATCTACTTCTTCCATAAGATCCAATAATTCTTCCTCAGTACCTAAGGGAACTACTGGCACTAAATCTCAAGATGAGAATTCAAGGAAGAAAAAACAAGATCAAATCCCACTCCAATCACTTCCAAATAGTTCAAAGCCAAATTTTTATAATAATAATGGCTCCTCTGATCGTATATCTAAAAAATCAGAACAATCTTTACCAAATGGATCCAAACCAAATTTTAATCCTAATTCAAATATCAGTTCTTCAAAGAAATCAGGATCAGTAAATAATAAGAAATCCTCTGATGTAAATACAAATGGTAGCGGTGTTGTTGCAGAAGAAACTTATGCTGGTTCGTCGTTTCATTCTTCTCCTGCTGCTTTAAATTTACCAAAACCTTCATTCAAAACGTCTCCCAAAACATCAGGCCAGAACTTAATTCAATCTCCTCCTAAAGCAAATATCCTGTCAAAAAACAATATCCAACCTAATTTTTATGGAGGCCAAATATCTCCTCAACAACTTGGAGTTAATCGCAATATACAATCTGGTCCGATTTTCCCAGTAGTACCATACCATCACACTTCATTGCCACCAGTTACTCCTGCTCCAGTAACCAGTCCTATGCAGTTTAGAGGAGACCAGTTTGATCAACCGGGGCTTAGGTATCATCACACCCCTCTGGGGTTTATTGCTTATGAAATTCCTCCCCTAGGATCTATCCCAGATCGTTTTCATGAGGTGCAACCCAATTTCGTACCTCCACATTTATCACGGCCCGGTTATGGACAGGCACAGTTTTTAAATGGACCTCCTCCACTTGGGGTAGCCGCTTATCAAGGCCAGAAGATTAGCTTTGATGAACTAATTGGATCAAAAACTAGATAGTTTTGGTATTCAAACAGTTTGTCAAAAGTCACCACTTTCAATATTACACCGTGACTATGTTGTTATTTTTTTTGTACGTTTTGCTTTGTTTTGTTTTGTTTTGTTTTGAATCGTTGTACTTACTTGTTCTGTTTGTTGCTGTCTTTCTTGGCTTGAATCAGTTCAGATAAGTCTTTTTTATATTGTTTGCTTTTACTTGTTTTTGTTTTTTTTGTGTGGTTCTTCATCACTTGTTTGATTTTTATGCATTACTGGATGTTCAGTATACTACTGTTGCTCAAGTTCAATTATGGTTGAACTCATTAATGTTTGCATTGGTAACTACAGATGAGTTAATTTCAACCATTTTATGGATATTCTTTCAGAAAAAATGGCTATTTTAACTGATTTATGAGGTAGTTCTCTGTCTTACATGTTGCTAAGAATTTTTTTTATTAGATTTATCTCAGGTTTGTGGTTTTTAATGTTTTAGATTTAATCCTGTTTTACCTTTTTTTTACGGTATTTTTCATGATTTTTCCAATTTCCCTGGTTAGTAGTGGATTCTTTATGTATTTATGTTAGTATGAAAAAATAAAGATCTAGGCTTACTAAAATCGACAAAATTGTAGTGTTGGCAGCAAGAAGGAATATTATGGGGACTTGGTTTCTTGATTAATGCAGCTCAGTAAAGAATTCGGCTTCCAGAGTGTCAAAACGCATCACGTGAAATAGGGCCCACTGGTGAAGAAACTGAGATAGGAGATATAGAAGAAAAATTAGAGTGTAGATATCGAAAAACAAGTAGAGTAGGAAAGTCATTTAGCTTTAAGATATAAATGTCTACATGTGGGAATGCCAGACAAGGAGATTGGGATTGTTCTTCCTGAAAAGTAGCAAGACTATCATATCTGCATAAGCAAACAGGGGCAAGAGTACATCTAAAGCAAGGTAATTAAAGGGTTCCAGGAACCCAGAGAGAAATATGCGATTATGTTTGAGGACGACCAAGCCAACAATTTTTATTGCACAAACCTAAGATTGGTGAGCCTTGTTAAAAATAGAGATCCACAGTCACCTCCTCATACTAATAAGAGGTGGATATGGATAGAATCTTCAGCGTAATAGAACCAACTTATAATTAACTTCCTGAATTAGGAATTATAGATAAAATGGAATCAGCGGTTAGATTGCTTCCCATTTTTTCCACTATAGATTGTTGTAGTTGTCTGTAGGTAGGTTCCTGTCCTTATAGCTTTCTGATGATTCTGTAACTATATTATCAGAGCTTTCATTTAAATCCGATAATGCAAGCATCGGATGATTCGAAAAATAATATTAACGAGCTTGAGGTGTGCTGAAGGAAAAATCTAATTTCACGAGCAATTGCAGTTTATCGCAAATTGAACCTCAACTTAAGAATACTTTACGGATTGTACTGCCACCCCCCATAGAAGCGTCAGCGTTGTCTTTTTGCCAATTCCTTACAAGGCAATATAAGCAGCAGCATCATAACTTAATCTAGACTACGGACCATTTAAAAGGTTGGCGAATTGCCCTACTCGTACATGACGGCCAGGTGGCTAACTTTACTCTCAGTAGTGGTTATGGAAGACCTGTATACAGCTTAGCCAGTTTATGGTTGTCTCAGTTCTTCCTTTGGGATAAACATTTCAAAGAGATTTTTTTCTTTTAAGTATTTCCATATTCTATACTTGATATAACCTGTGAAACTACATCATTTCATTTTGAGGGGTTTCACTTATTGAAATGGTAAACCAGAAGGAAATCCGTATTATTGCACTTTTAGTGCTTGATACCATCTTTTTCCTTATTGAGGTTATTGTTGGATATGCAGTTAATTCATTAGCCTTAGTGGCGGATTCATTTCATATGTTGAACGATATTATTTCCCTTTTCATTGCATTATGGGCAGTCAAAGTCAAGAATTCAAAACCTGCAAATGATAGGTATACTTATGGATGGCAAAGAGCAGAAATTCTTGGTGCTCTTATAAATGCGGTGTTCTTAATCGCTTTATGTTTTACAATTGTCATTGAAGCCATTCAAAGATTCTTTCTCCCACAAGTTATCAGTTCTCCCAAACTTGTGTTATTGGTTGGAGTTGCGGGATTATTCAGTAATTTTGTTGGTTTAGTCTTATTCCATGAGCATGGTCATAGTCATGCTCATGTATCAAGTAATAGTGGCCATTCTCATTCTCATACTGACATTGAAGCCCAAGAGATCAATGAAAGTTCAGACTTTAGCGTCAATAATAGCTCATCCACTGATATTTCTGATTACCTTCCCAATACGGTTGTAGAAAGATACGGCGAAAGCTCTCCACTTATATCCAAACAGCAAAATGGCCAAGCAGTAAAAGATCATGATCATTCCGAAGAACATTATCATGAAGTAAATGACCATGCAGTTGATAATAGTCATACAAAGAATAAGAAGAAGAAGAAGTCTATGAATATGGAAGGGGTGTTTTTACATGTACTTGGTGATGCATTGGGTAACATTGGTGTTATTGCTACTGCTTTATTTATTTGGAAGACTGACTATTCTTGGAGATTCTATGCTGATCCAATTGTATCACTTTTCATTACCCTTATTATCTTCTCTTCAGCCCTACCACTTTGTCGTAGAGCTTCAAAAATTTTATTGCAGGCAACACCTTCCGATGTTGATTCTAATTCAGTTCTTGCTGAAATTGTGAGAATAGACGGTGTTAAATCGGTTCATGATTTCCATATTTGGAATTTGAATGAAGAAATTTTAATTGCATCTTTACATTTAGAATTAAATACTGATTCTTCAAATGAAAATGAATTCGACAGAACTGCATTTTTTAATGCAGTGACTCTGGTTCGTGAAATTTTACATCGTTTTGGAATTCACAGTGCAACAATTCAACCTGAATTTTCTTCTAGAGGTAATACCACTATAAAGGCACCTGGATTAAATAAGGTGAGTGTTTATGGATCTACAAATCAGACTAATTGTGCGGTAGACGGAGTCACCGGATGCCATAACGAGGTGTGTTTAACTCGTTGAATTAATTTATGCTTACAATAATCATTGTAGAAGTAAGAGAGAGAAAAACAAGAGAAAGGAAATGGAAATAGAGACTATAACTGAGTAGAACTTAAAAGAACTGAAAGAAGAGGAATCTTTCGTTGAATTCGGAAGTTTGTTCATTTAATAATTGGTAGTTGAATTTACTATTGCAATAATCATATTATCTTTTTTTTTTGTATATTAGTATTAGACAAGTAACTCTGGTTATTATGTGATTACACAATTATCATTTTTATTCAATTTCTCAAGAGTTGAGGTGTTTGTAGTAAACCTTTCAAGTTTTGGTCTTAAAAGTGATAATGAAAGACGTTTTGTGCTTGCGATGGATGTAGTAGGAGAAATATTCCTGAAGTCTGTTTTGGCGGATCTCAAAGTAGCGTTTGAAGTGACTCGTCTTAAGGCCCTAGTTGAGATAAACTGCCTAAATGATTTCGATGCAGCAGCGGTATGGGAAGTAGCAGTAGTACTGTCAAATGAATTCAAATAATCAAACGAGCCATCCTCTTTTAACCCTTCTTCAACACCAACATCAACTTCAACGTCAACTTCTTCGTTAATTTCATCGTTAATTTCATCCTCATTACTGGCTAATATATGATCTTCAAAGCTGAATTGATTGTTTAACTTATTCACAGAATACAGATTAACAGTTGAAGATGTTTCTGATATCTCCGATATCTCTGAAGACATTGTTTCAATCATCTCTTTTTGCACTATGATTGATTGTATACTTGTATCCGAAGATCGATCATCTGCCATAAGCGATAGCCTCGAAGGTAAGGTTGTGGTCGAAATTTCGCTGTTACTTCGTAGATACTGTATTGAAATCCGTTCTTCGGCTGTGGGCTTTGGCGGACCTGTCATACAAATGTAATCGACACGAGGTTCCTTTGCATAAGATAAAATCAATTTCACTATATCGGAAAAGAATTCATTCCATATGAGCTCTTCTTCGACCGAATATAAATCACGGCTAAGTTGTTCTTGTATTGAACGATTGATTGATTCTGCAATCTGCCAGTAATTTGCTTCTACTATGTGATATATTCTTGAATTAGTCTTACTAAGTTGTATAACCAAACTTTCAAATAACGTATGTGTTTGATTCCTATGAAGATCCTGCAAATGTTTAATTGTAAATGTAAGAAATTGAAGTAATTGAGTTATCTGATATTGTTCCAAAATCAATTGTTTGTACCATACTAATGTTTCTGGTTTTCGGTTAAGATGGATGAGATTCAATGTTATGTCTTCCTCCAAAAGTTTCATGTTGAGAGCCGCCCATATTGACTGTATTTGTGTGGTTGAAGATTGATTGACAACAAGTGGGGATGGGGGTTCTGGAAAAGCGATGGTCATAATACTAAGTGGTATATTTTAGTTAAATTATGCTTGAACAATATATTAATCTTGATATGGTAAGTAGGTTTAATAAGAAGAATCTCAAATTGCAATATTTATTGATAGGTAATGGTAAAAAGTAAAAGCAAACGAGGGAGTGCAAGGTTTCAGTTAGAAGTCACAAGAAGATTTGAAAATGTTTAAATTGGTTACGGAATTTATAAATAACAAAGTTATTCAAAAGCTTGTATCTTTCTTTCTTTTTTTTTCTTTCACTGGATTGAATTCAGAAAAGAAATACGTTGAGATAAATTCTTTTGGACAATTTTAAGGCAAACCTGTTGTAGTAAACTTTAATTTTAGACTAATTGTTATCCCAATTCTGTAGGCCAATTATACTATAGTAAAATTACTTAGCTTTGAAACGTCAAATCCCAATGGTTTTGACACCTTTCTTTTTAGATTGAAACAAGAATGTCAATAAAACAATGAACAAGACTTCGAATCGTAGTATATAGTTATAAATATCTGCTTAAATTTTCTTCCCGAACCAAAACTAATCTTGGTTTTCCACGTCTTTTTTCGAACACTAATAATTCAATACTTTCATGATTCAATAATTAGTGGAATCACCGTAGTATTTAAGTTTACATCTTCATATGAGGATCTCTAAAATAAAGAACCTTTTCTTGTCATTGTGCATAGAAAATAATTTTTATCGCTTGATGCTCAATCATTCAAACCAGAACCATCTCTGAGTTCATAACCATAAAAAAAAGAGCCTTTGGATTTTAACCTAAATAAGTAACATTAATCAGGTTTGAATGCAAGGATAAGAATGTAGGCCACAATCCACTAATAGTTGTTCTTGCACTAAATGTTGGTCAAATTAATACTAGTACTCAATTACTCAATTCAGGAATTCAAAAAAATATGGGAATGCCAATTTGTTAAGGTTTAACAATTTCCTTGTAACTAATTTATGACGCGAACTAATTAATGCGAACTAAAAATTATTTGTCTTGATCAAACTTTGTTTGTGTTGTGCAACTTTTTACCTTTGGCGTATTATTATACTCAACTTAATCTTATTTCCCGAAAGGGGATAATTATCTATCGATAGGTAACAGACTAAAGACAGGGGCTAAATGTTGGAGATTGGAATAAAAATTTGGAGAAAGTAAGTTAAGCTTCAAATTATAGACCGTGTACACTAAAAATAAAACACGGTCAACAATAGTTTTAAGTATGGTCAATTTGCAATTGTCGACAGAGGTGGGGTCAATATATCTTTACCTGGTTAGTTTTTGCTCCATTGCCATAGTTTTCTTGTTTGAAATTATTTTTTAATTGACTTATCAAGATCACCATCTAACATGTAAGTAAACGGTAGCTGACCATCATCCAATAATTTAAAATATGCATATTACATCCTTAACAAATTCACGTGGAACGCTAGTTAAGGTAAGGGGTTTAAAAAATTGAGCACTAAAGTTTACGCACCAGTACACTACTGCTTAAGATCACCTTAGTTCTAAAATCTTTTATCAGATATGAGACTACAAAAATAATAGGTTAATGAGTAAAATGATCCTTCAACTTTATCATTGACAAGTTTACGTCATAAAGAGGGGTTGAAAACCATTGGTAAGCCTGTTCAACGATCGTAGTGTGCAACCAAAGAGAAGAAAAAAACAGAGAATTTCAAAATGTGTCAAGATATTATTTTTGTATGTTCATGTAATTTTAGGTTTGCAGGTAAACTCGCTTTTGTCAATCCACTGTCGCGTCAATTGCCTTGGGGTAATACAATTTACGATTGTACGGGATAAATGTTACGAATTTAATGTCAATTTTTGAAAATATATATTGATTACTATAAAAGTAAAATAGAATGAAAGATAAAGTGCTAGACCTTTATGGCTCTCTTTTTTTTTTTCGATATGGTGTCTCCCCACACAATCAAGACCAGTCCTGCGAAATTTGTATGCAAGAAATGCATTTTACATATATTTCTTATATCAGGTATTATTATTATGTACGATATTTGAAAGAATTTGAACGTTGATGCAAATAACTTAGTACCCTTGCAACATTTTAAAAACCCACTGTCATTTTAAAACAGATTATTATTTTTTTCTGTTCAATAATGTTCCAAAATTTAAAAAATTGCCCTATGTCCCTCTTTATTTAAATGACTGCTCCAAAAAGCTTTATTTTTCCAGTCTTAACTTTATCATATTTCTTTCCACCTGGTCTCTTAGATCTCGTATCAAACAGACGTCTTCTAGTATCTGTCAGAGTGTGTCTGTTATTTGAGCCAGAACTACTGAAAAATGAAAATCCTGAAAATACCGTTGATGTAGATTCATTTGACAAAATTGAACATAAACCAGTATTCGGTGAAGATGTAAGAGAATTCTTTCTTGAAAAACTTCTGGAAAACCCAAGTCTTTCTCTAAAAGATTTTCTAGAAGATTTGTCACATTCGATAACAATTGAATTTTGTTGAATGGAGTTGGTTCTACTTTGAAGAGATGCGTTCGATCTGGAGATTCTTCTAAGTAGAGGCTGCTCTGATGAAGCTTTAGAAATATTACTCGATTTGGTATTTTGACGACTGATATGACTTGCAAATGCTGTTCTTGGTTTAGCAAATGCTGGTGTAGCAACACTATTTGACTTTTTAGCAGCAACTGTTACAAACAGATTGAGCAAATCAAGGCAATCATCATCTGAATCTGTATCAACAAGATCCAAAGTACTCGAGCTTTTTTGCAATTTGATCTCTCCAACAGTAGAAGCCTGGACTGGTCTAGGTCTCAAATTTCCTGATGAAGAGACAGTTGCAGTTTTTGGCACATTGCCTGCAGCTTGGAAATCTTGGCGATTTTGTGCGGCAGTTTTCTGGGAATCGATAACCTTTTGCAATACAAAACTACTCTTCATGAAACCAACAGAAGCTCTGTAGTTCGTTTGTGATTTCATATAAGTTGTTCTTGGTTGAGGGATTTCAAGAGGTTTTATGAAACTTATATTACTGGATTGTGAAAGTTGTTTTGGCTGATGAGTCGTAGACGATTTATGTTGTTGGAATGGGGAAAAGTTTGGTGATGAATTTTCAGATGAAATAGAAGATCTATAATCTGAATTATGCAATGACAAAGTCGACATTCCAGAAGAAGCTTCATCGTGACAACTTGATTTTTCGTATGCTGAAGAAGAGTTTCCACTAAAGGCATCATTTTAACTTTCATATTTGGAAGAAGAATCGTCATCAAATTCCGCCTCTCTGATTGGAGCTAAACCCTTAAAGTTGTTATGGGTACTCTCTCTCAGGGTAGTTTTTTCAGGAATTGCGTTAGTAATTTTGATCAATTCATCCATTAATGAAAGTTCTTCACTGGAGCTCGAAGGTAAAATATCCACAGATTCAATAAAAGTTGAAGCTTTCTTAGTAGATAATGGTGCCGTACTAGAATATACCAATTCATCATCCTTGTCACTTTCAACAGGAAATGAAACTTGAGACTTTTTACGAAGCTTATGAGGATCAAATGTTTCTTTTGGGGCTTTGATTTCCTCGTCACTTTCATTAGAATCATATAATTTAAGAAGCGGCTTCTTAAATTGAAGTTTTCTTGAATCTCTCATTGGAATAGTGGTCTCAACTTTGGTCACTGGAACTGATAGGTAATATTTTTTATCACCCATATCAAAAGTTTCACTTGGTGGAGATGGAAGAAGCTTATGGTCGAACAGTTTTTTTCTTGGTGGCTGGACAGGAGATGAATAAAAACTCATTCTTCTTGGGCTCTTAGCAGGAATATCATCATAATTATCATAGACATCTTTGAATGACAGTATTTTTGGGCTTGTCCTTGACTTTCTTGGATCAAATGGCTGTGAATCGAATTCTTCACTAGGAGACTCTGGGACCATCAGAGGTATGTTATGAGGTTTTTTAACGTTTTTCTTTGGAAGTACGTTTGTAGGAACAACTGCTTCTAATTCAGATTCAGGAGATTCATTGGAGTTTCTTCTGAAGCCTCTGTATTTCACATTATTGGAAAGTTGGAACTTGACCCTAACAGGGCCAAAATTATTGCATTGTGGTGCCTCGGATTGTTCATCGGATTCTAAACTAATTAAAGATTGAGAATCGCTCAGATCATTGGAACACAGTAATAAAGCATTTGCAAGATAAAGATAAATTTTTAGCCATAAACCTTCAAGTTGGGGAGAAAATTTGCCTTTACCTAAGGTTTGATGAAATGTTTGAATCAAAGAAATTCCCAATGGTTCTATGTAGTTAATACCAAGATCAATAATACTTGGATTTTCTTTGACAAGCAGTGACATGCATTCATGCAACATATTTGGATCATCAAGATAAGCCATTGTGAAAGAAATCATTTCACGGAAAAGACTCGATTGTTGACGAACAACGGTCTCGTTGTGAAATAAAGAAGTAAGTTTTGGGTTTGCCATAATCATATTGGCAAATAATTTATTCATAAATTGATTTTGTCCGTTGTTGGACTTGGTTTGTAAATTTGACCAGGTGAAACGGACCAAAAAGAGATCATTCTCTTGAAGGGTAAGCATATACATTTCAAAATGCTATTTTTTTTAATATTTTGTTGCAACTCCTTTCTTAGTATAAATATGGATTAGTCAGATTTCTTATTTGATGTTAATTGACAGATTATGGTTTTTTTTATCAAAAAAGTTTGAAAAGTAGTTATAGGAAAAGGTATATGGAGAAAAAGAAAATTTACAATGGAAAAGTTCTTAGAAATTGGAGACATTCTCTTATATATGAAGCAAAGTTAAACTTCAACTTACAGTTTAGATACAAATTTCCTTTCATAGCAATAGCAGTTTTTTTCCTAATTCTGTAATTCCTTGAAATGATAACTACCTGACTATATGCCACTGCACCAACTACACTTACTGAATATATTCTTTGGAGAGAGGAGGGTTCCAATGATTGCAATAAACCATTCCTAAATGGGAAGTTTCATGATGTCTTAATTTACTCAATTGGGAAATTAGTACTAATTATGAGCGCGGGTCATGCCTTTGAGAGCTAATGAAGAAAGGTTGTGACGAAGGGGGATAGTGAAATATTTTACTAGAATAGAGTGAAAATAATGATAGTAAGGCAGGGCATGAGTAATTAAGGAAAGAATAGTGGGGTATATCCTTACTTCCACAAAAATTGGAGCATTTGAAAGTATACTAATGTGGAACCCTATGTAAGAATGTGTTTTTGGTTTGGCAGAAGACTAAAAGGTTTAGGTGTTGCATGAGCCAGGTCAAAGAAACTTCTTTAGTGCTCCCATACACTTGAACTTTTAGGTTATTCTTGATTCAAATGTACATGAAGTGTGCAACAACCTTGAATCAAAATTGTTGAGTAGTACTCATTTACGCATTGTTGATCAAAATAAAAAAGAATCCTCATTGATTGTCACCGAAGGCAGTTAGGTACTATGCTCCAATCTTAAGGTGATTCAATTGTTGAGAAGCTTCAGGGGTAGTATGCCGCACGCCTAGTGAACATTTACAATTTCAGATGCTTACAGAGTGATTTGAAATGAAATGAATCATGAATTTACACAGTCTCAAGTAAAATATTGTTTTTGAGAGATGATATTATACAGCTTTTAATCGTTTGGTACCCGATTAGAGATAGTTCAGCAGCTGCGTTACAACCAAATTGTCCACAGTTGTTTTGTCCTCTCGTGCATAAATTTTAAAATAGGCAAATTAAATTAAATTAAATAATACAACAGTCAGATATATAAATATATACTCTAACTGAACTTCAACCTCCTTCTGATGCAATACTTGAACCCTACAACCAACATTTTGAAGATCTGATCTCAGATCTTTTTATTCGCAATTTGTTGTTGATCTTCTGCCACATCTTCTTCTTTTGATTTGCCTTTTTCGTTAATGCTTTCAGTTAAAGTGTTTTCACCATCAGAAGAATCAGAGTCATCATTAGCAAGATTTTCATTATTTAAGGCTTTCGAGGCTTCTTCACCTGCAACCCAAGCTTCTGCTTTTTCAAGCTGAACATTGAACACTGTAGTAAGTCTTGATATCATGTCCAATGACTCTTTAGCAAATAACAAGATTCTGTCATTTGCCTGCTGGGGACTACCAGATGTTTGCTGAACAGTTTGTGGTAAGGAAAGAATGATATCTCTGATTGTGCCTTTGAGTTGATCGTCATCACTATTCAGAGGCTGTAACCCTTTCTTGGTAGATTCATCACCTTCATTCTTTTCATTTATTCTTTGATTACCATTCCCATTCTCCTTGGCACTTAAAGATGATGGCTTGAAATTAGAAATTAATCTTATGATATTTTTAACCGTAGTAACAATCTCGGTTTTCGTTCTTTGCGTTTCTTCTTGCTTAATATCTTGTAATTGTTCAGCAGCTTCTCTTTTTTCCTTTGCTTCAATTTCTTTAGTTGCAACTCTTTGCTGCAATGTATGGACCAGGGAATTAATTCTATCATTTGCAAGCTTTAATATATGTAAACAGAATTGCAATCTTTTCTTAGTTTCAACTGAAACATTGATTTCATTCGCATTTATACTACATTGTTGCAATTTTCTTTTCTTTGCACCTTTGCGCGCTTGCTTAGCTTGGTATCGATTATTTAAATTGAATTCAATTTTATTGACAACTGGTATAGCAGCTTTTTCGACAATTTCAGCTGCATAATTAAACGAAGCATAGTTACGCTTTGAGTAATCATAATATTTAACTGCATTAGTGACAAGGGGGTGCTTTGAAACTTTATTAACTCCTGCAACCAAAGGATGCTGTGGTAATTTCAAATCTTGTTGAATTGATAATAATGAAAGTGGAGGGGTGATATTGGAACCAATATTTGAAGAGTTGATAGGAGGGGTCAGTTCCTTCTTATGTAAATTTGGGTTAGTGACATTAGTGCTGATACCGTTGGTACTACTTGTACTTTTCACTTGAATAAGTTGAGTTAATGCTTCAGCTGCTGAAACCAAATCCTCATCATTATCATTTACTGCTGATTTTTGTAAAGATGTGGTTGAATAATTGGAATTTAGTATTGCCGGTGATTGTGATCTTGAACCCGAATTTAATGATGGTGTAGAAGAATCAGATGTTAATTCTGGATAGCAATTATTGGTATCTTTATTTGGAATAGATATATAGGAAGGAGGATCCACTGTAGCAGTAGATAGCTTTCTTTTACCTGACCGTTCCATTTTAGATCTAGTTTAAATCTTTTAGCTTTATCCTAGAGAAATTAGATTAGCGGAAAGCAGAAAAAAAATTCTTCGATGGGATTCCCTCTTGTGACTCCGATATGTACGTTTGTAAATTATCTGTACAATGACTAAAAGAAGGTACCAATTTAGTATATAGAAACAACCAAATAACGGAATTTCTTGCCAATTTCTAACCTCTATGAATTGTTTTCAGAAATTTAATTCAACTGGTGTGCTTGTTTGTTTCCTGTCAGAAGATGCTCCTCATTTATCAGCATGTGAACTCGCGAAGAGGCACAAAGTTAAATGAAATAAAATGATAATCTCTCACTTTTACCTCAGCCAACCTATCCTGTGTGTAACTCCAGATTGCATATGTTGAGTAAATCGCGGGGGAAATTTAGTCCCCTTTCGGTTACAAAATGTTCCCCAAGACACAGTGACTATTTAACGAGTACATTAACAAGACAGGTCACATTGACAGCAGATTAGCGGGGTTTAGTTCCAGGTTAATTAGAACATTTCATGTGTTTTCTCGTATATCTTTTGCCACTAATTTATTTGTGATGCCCTTTGTTCATTCTGATCATTCTGATCATTCTGTTCATTTCGTGCCTTTCATTCTGGTTACAGCTTTTTTTTGCCGTTCTTTTCTTCTGCTTCGAGCCATTTTCTTTGGTGTACTCTGTAATTCGCTTCTTTCATGTGCCGTTTATCACTTTAATTTCACAAATGCTTCTGGCCCATATTTCTTCTCCTCAAGCTCTAAAACTTTCCTGGTGATCCATCCTCTTCCAGATATAAACACTCTCTTGTAATTCTTACCATTCGCATCGCATTTACTAACATCTTTGTATTTAATTCTTATTGGGTTGCATGTCTTTATCTCTTCACATCTACTTTTATTCGGGTTTTCTTCACTTCTGATATTATTGATATTAATAGCCTTGAGTATTGAATCTTTGAAATTAAGCTTTACTTCTTCATAATCCGAGTTTGATACAATATTTTCTGAATTTGATAGAGTAACCGGAGAATTTGAGAAATTTTCTAAGCAATGAATTCCTTTTGCTAGCACTTTCTGCGTTTGTTGTTGTAGTTCTAGCTGCTTCTGCTGTTGTTGTTCGGAGTGCAGTAGCTGCAGCTTGTTTCTGAGAGCTTTAGAAATATTTTCGGCTTCACCAGAAGGACTTTTGGAAATATAATTCCACATGTATCCTTTCCATTCTTTCTCTACTTGAGTATTAAAATTTTCAAAGCTTTCATTTTCAGGTTGGTTATCAAAAGATGCAGTCGAATGAACAATTTTGTTATTATTCCTGTTTCTGTAATTATTAATTATATTGAACTCTTCTGTTTCAGATTGAGGAAGCAACGCTGCTGTTAACACTTGTCCAGAATAAAGACTTTGTTTCATTTTACTAATATTATCGATTAGATTGGCATACGAAGATTTCAAAGCTTCAATTTCTCGTCTTATATCCCCACCTCTATTCAATCTGCCTTGAATGTTTTTAGTGTCGGATTTAACTGAAAGCATAACTTCTGCTATCGATTTAGAAAGTTCTCCTTGACGATCATTTAATAACAAATTGTCATTATAAAGTTGTTTCAAAGTGGTTTGGCTGGTCTTTGCTTCTTTTGAAGTAAAAATGAATACGATAAATTGATGTATAGCAATAAATAATTGGATTAACAAACTAGTAGTAAGTGCCAATATTACCCAAATACTTGTCTCCGGTGTATTTTCATTATGTTTAACTACTCGGTCAAGTATATCCGCTTGATGGAAGCAAGTTTGGATATTCAATAAAAGAGCCAAATCGTTAGCTCTACCAGATACAGCATTTAGACAACTAAAAATAGGAATAATGTTAGTATTCATTTCATTTAAAAATTGCAGACTTAGGATTACTTACCTTTCAATATCAATATTTGATAGTGGTGATAAAGCAGAATTTGCTTCCTTCACTAAATCATCTCTGAATTGGTTAAAGCATTCCAATCCGTCTGAGATCTCTGTACATTCAACAATTTTCTTAAAGGCTTTTGATTGCAATAATTGAAATTGATGATTGTCTACTTTAAATTCTGGTTTGTTCAAAGTTACAAACCAAAGAAGAGTGCCCGAGATCAATGCAAATATAAGGAGAGAAAGGGGATGAAATCCTAAAATAGACCTTAACCAGCTTTTTCGACTGTTTTTATTGCTAAAGTTCCACATATTTATCTTTGTTAGTTTGGTGTTGATTTTGGTGATGAACCATATTCATGTTAGCTATTTAATTGTAGAATCACCAAAGAGCCTTTGAGCATGTCATCTGTAAACCCACAAAGCCAAATTTGCAGCCAATGGTACGGCATATAATGTCTAATTTCAAGACTGTCATCACACAAGAATGATACTTGGAAGACTCGTGAGTCCTATCCATAGGTATAACGGTCACTTGCAGAGTGAAAGTTAATTCTGAACAAGTTAATGTATTAATTGATTTCCAATCATCTGCCGAAACAATTTTGACTTGTTATATAAAAATTTTTTAAGAATGTTCGTTGAAATTATATACTCACTACTGAGTTTCTCTTGCAATCGGCTAAAAATCCTCGCTTTTACAAATATATTTCTAGTTACAACCTGAGAAACAACTTCTAATCATTTACAAATCAAAATATTATTATTTTTAAACTTTTTTTTAATTCTATTAATTACGGTACTATAAACAAATGTATAACACAATCTTTACATCTCAACTACTCTTCCTTTGCATGATTTTGAACATATTCTGCTGCTTTAGCTCTTATACGAGCACATTCTTGTTCAGAACCATTTTCTTCTTCAAATGAAAGCCATTTACTGAAGAAAAACTTGGCTTGTTTACGAGATAATTTTCTGGTAATAACCCTTTCAAATAATTCCTCAACTTTCTTCTTTTCTCCTTGTTTAATTTCTTGATCAATATAAACATTCCATAAATCTATTCTCTTTGGAGCATCAGAAACCAAACCTTCGAAAAGTGATCTACCTTGTTCTGGATCACCCTTGGTGAATTCAAGTTGGGCAAATTTACGAACAACTTCAATATGATCACGCTTTGGTAATACTTGTAATGCTTTTGATAATACCTCATTGGCCTTTGAATTCAATTTACCATCCAATAATGATGAACCATATTGAACCCATACTGAGATATGTTTACCAAACTTCTTGGTCATTGTCCTGTACAAGCTTTCAGCCTTATCATATTTCTCAGACATCATATAAATACCAACAAGTTTCTGGTGCATAGTAAGGGAATCCATATACTGACAAGAACGCTTGAAAACTTCTTCTAAAGTTTCTTCAGTACCAAAAGTGTTCTCTAAATTGAGCATTGCAATCCAAATATTTAATTTTTCTTGTTCTTCTCTATAGTTTATGGTCTTTAATGCACGTTCACCGATTTCTCTGGCTTTTTCAATTTCACTCAATTGAAATTGGAATGACATGTAATTCATCCACATGATTGATGAGTTAGGGTTACCAATCAAAATACGTTCAAAATCACCAACAGATTGTGGAGCTCTAGTATTAAGTTCTCCAGTTTTATCATCAGTGTAAGTCTTCTTGGTCTTCTTCTTTTTGGATTTTTTCTCTTCCATAAAGTCTTCATCTTCTGATTCGGAATAATCTTCGGCTTGGTCTAAAATAGAGGCAGTCCAATCAAACCCATTAGTAGATAATCCTTCAACGGTGTTTGTTTCAGCCTCAGAATCTTCATTTTCAACCTCAGATTCAGAATCAGAATTTTGCTCGTCTATGTCAACCATAATATCATCGTCATCATTCTCGGCTTCATTTTCATCTTCGCTAGCAGATTCACTTGCTGGATTGTCATTGATATTATCAATTTCCATTTCATCATCATCTTCATTGTCACCAGCATCTTTATCATCCTTGAAGTATGAGGCTTTCATACCTAATGATAACTGTTTCTTTTCATTATCAATAGCCAAAATTTTAACTTTCACTCTATCTCCTTCTCCAAATAAAGCAGTAACGTTTTCTATTTTATTGTCGGCAATTTGAGAGTGATGACATAACCCACTGATATTTTCAGTTCCATCTAATTTGACAAATACTCCAAAGTCTTGAGTTCTTCTAACGGTTCCTTCAAAGATATCACCAACATTTAAATCATCGAATTTCTTCAAGAAATTTAATTCACCGTTGACTTCACTATCTTTAAGAGTCATCAAAATACGACCTTCTTCTTTACAAGCGGAGATTTTACCAACCACTGGTTGATGGGGTTTGAAAAATTTCTTCCAATCCTTCAAGTAAGAATCGGATAAATCAGATATACGAACCAAAGCATGAACTGATCTACCTAACGAGATATAAACACCATTATCGGCAACATTTTTCACAAATCCATGAACAACATCTCCACGGTTTAAATCTTCAAATGTATTGATGGTTTCATCTTTAGGATCATTACGCAAAGAAACAGCAATCTTTTCGGTATCTTTATCGATTGCCAAAACGGTTGCAGTAACACAGTCATTTGAATGGAAAACGGTTTCAAGTTTCTCAGTATAATTGTTTAATGCGTCGGTAATAAATGCTGAAGCAATTATATCATGACCAAGTTCAACAAGAACGTAAGTATCTTTAACTTTAAGAATTCTTGATGGGTATTTCTGACCAACCTTGATGTCTTTAATCGAAGTCACAAAATTCTTTCTTCCTGATAAAGAAAGATAGTTACGTTCAACATCAACGTCTTTAACAACCACTTCGAGGGCAGAACCAATTGGTAAGTTATTTTGCAAATCATCAAAGACTTTAACATTATCAGTAAGCTCCATGAAAGAAATTCTACCCTTAACTGAAGGAGATATGGATGCCCAGGCAAAACCTTCTGCAATATTATTGATGTAGGCAATCCATTTTGAACCTGGCTTGATTTGGTTCAAGTTCAAATTTTCATTATTTGAGTTTGAAATCAAAGATAATTCTAAAATTATATTTTTGTTCTTTCTATGACTAATTGGTAAGAATTTATGAGTTCTGGCATCATGATATCCGATAACACTGACGTTGATTTCTTCACCTTTGTGGAATTGTGATAAAGGTTGTCTTTTATCTTTAATATCATTCCAGGATTTGAAACATTGAGTAATATCTACTCTACCTTGTAAATTATCAGCTAATTGAATATTCAATTGAGTACCACGAACAGATTTAATAACTGCCTTGGTTGAAGTACCAGGAACATATTCAGTAATATATCTTTTAGAAGAATCAACTGGGTTTATGACTTCCAAATCAGTATTGAAATTCTCTTCATTACCACCAGTAGTTTCCTTGAAAGATAACAAAAATCTCTTGTTCTCATTATCGATTCTAACTACTCGACAAGCAACAGATTGAAATTTATAGAAAAGTTTTTCAAGTGGTTCATGATTAGATTTATCAGTTGCATATTTAGCTAATACTAAACCAGTTAATTTTCCAGCAAAAGTAACAAATATACCCATATTAGTAACCGACTTGATGTATCCATGCAACAAATTATTCTCATTCAAGATGATATCCTTGAAGTTATATGGAAGTCCTTGTTCATTATTTTTAACAGTATCTAACAAAGACTTTTTAGCAGTTAAAATGGCTGTTCTTGCCTTTAAATCCTTTTCCAATACAAGTGCTTCAATTTTAGATCCAACCGAAAGCTTTTTGAAGATAACTCTATTTTGTTCGTAATTACCATCTGAAAGGTGACCAGTGTAAATTACTCCTCTTAAGTTACTATTATTAAGCTCAACAAGTACAGTTTCTTTTGTCTTTTCTATTATACTTGCTTCAACAATTGATTTTCCTGGGATTAAATTTGAAATTGCTGAAGTTTGTAAATCATTTAATTCAGTATTTTGTCTCAATGTTACTATAAGACGCTTTGAGTTTGTATCAATATTCAAAATTTTCACATTAACAGTTTGACCAATTCTTAAATAATCTTTTGCTTCATTAACAAATGTTTCAGATATTTCATTTTTAGGTAAAAATGCACTTAAGTTACCAAAGAATGAAACAATTACCCCATTGTGAATGAATTTTTCAACGGTTGCAGGAGTTCTGAATCCAATTTTAGCATCATCAAAATTGGTTAAAATTTCTTCGTCTTCAACGTTAACTAAAGATTTACGTAAAGTAATAATTAATTTTTTACCAAAGTTTTTCAATACTCTACCTTTCACTTTTGAACCAGTTTTGAATTTTCTTTCTGGGTACACTAATTTAATATCAGACATACAATTTTTTGGAACAAATCCTTCGAATGAATCAAATAACTTAACAACAATCCCACCATTATCTGGTAACACTTTTAAAATTTCAATACCGTTAATGAGTTCTCCAACAGGAATGTCCTGTGGCAACAAATATTTATTATTAATTTGTTTTGGATTCATAGTTAAAATCAAAAGACCATCGATCGAATTATAACCAATTACTCTTGCTTTATGTTTAGAGCCTATTGAATAATAATCATCCATTTCCTTTTCCTGATTGACTTTAGAGTTATGCACTTGACCATATAACATTGATGAACCAAAATTAACATACAAATAGTTAGGATCGATATTTTTAATTTCAACGTCTTCGAATATGTGACCAATTGGAAATGCCTCTAATGCCTTATCACGAATATTGTTACTATTTTCAGTATCGAGAGTCATAATTGTAGGCTTTTGAGATAAAATCAATCTTTTGGTTCCGGCCTTTGGCAATACTGCTATAATTCTAGTCTTGATTTTATTTCCAACTGTGTACTTATGCTTCAAATCATCAAAGCTGAATAAACCCAAATGAGCCAAATTAATAGTTCCATCTACTAATCCAAACACTTTGGTTATAATTCCATGCTTAGTAATTTCACTAACCAATGCTTCAACCATAATACCTGGTTGAATTGCATCTATGGAAGAAATCGAGCTTATAACTGATTTCTTAGACGAAGAGTATGCTGGTTTTAAAGTTATAGTACGAGAATTAGCAGATGGCTTAGATACAATACTGGCAAGGATAACTGATCCAACTTTGACATCAAGAGATCCATCTTTAGTTAATTCCTTATTGGACATGAACCCACTTAACCCTCTTTGTTTGCCAAGATTTAAAATTAAACCATGATCCTCAATTGATTTAACCGAACATTGTAACATACTTCCAGGTACCATATCTTCATCTTCAAGGGATTCATTGAGACTTTCTGGTTCAATGGTAAATTCTATTCTTTTCTTTGCCTTTTTAGAATCATTATCAACTGGCTTAACAACCTTTGCGCGTAACCATTGTCCGACAGTAAAAAGATCAGATAAAGAAGGTATTTCTATTTCATCTTTCAAAGTGGCAGTAGTTATATGATTTTCATCGTCTTCATCATCATCTTGTTGCTGGGCCACTTTTTCAATTTGAGCTATAAGCTCATCACTGATAGAAGTAATTGGAACATATCCAACTAAATTATCTCCAACTGCCAATGTTAAATCAGACTTGTTAATTGCTGCAACTTGTACTAATACCAATGAATCGGGAATTAAATTCTTATAACTGAAATATTCAACCGTGATTGATTCTTCTTCCTCATCTTGAGTTGATTTAGAATTTTGCTTCTTCTTTTGTGATTTTTTAAATTTCTTTGATGGTTGTTCTGATTTAGATCCATTTATTCTTTTAGTCAGACTAGAATTAGCTGTTTCAAAGAGTACATCACTTGTAGCTTCATTTGAAATCTCTTTAACTTCAAGAGGTGTTAATACAGTAGCTCCACCTCTAGGAAATGCAACCTCACTACTTCTTATTAATGAGGGGGTGGCATTTGGATTAGTATATCCTCCGCTATCCATGACTTGTCTGAATTAGCAAGAAGTATATTAAATATATATATTTTATATAGCGATATATATATATATATTTTATATAGCGATATATATATATATATACAGATCTACTTAGAAAAGACTTGTAATGGGCAAGTCTTCTCAAGATTTTTTTTTCCGCCAATGCTCTTCTCAAAGAAAATAAGATGGGCTGTCCTGCAGTTAGACAAGGCATCTTGAAATTTTTTGGTCTTGTACTAGAAAAGAGTTTGTGTAACTTTGAGCGCAACCCTGTATACCGTCCTGAGCTCTGAGATTACGTTCATTCTAAACTTTGTAAGCTCCTATCATTATTTGCATTTAGTTTACGTCGGTCATTCATAATGCTTGCAGCTTTCTCTTTGTTAAATTTTTTTGATAGTTTGGAATAGAAAATCCCACAGGCATTGCATAAGGTGCGTTTGCCGTCAGGTCCTCTTCTCCATTCAGGAGAAAAATTCGTTCTACAATGGTTGCATTCTAGTGCTTTTGGGGCAACGCTCAACTCACAACTGAGTCCACCAGATGCAGTAGAAATTGGATGTTCAATGCCTTGTACAGCATTTTCACTGGCGATAATGCGGAGTGGATTAATTTCAACATCTAGTAAATGTCCATTTGGACAAGATATAAATTCATTTAAATTAGAAATATTTGACGATAATCTGCTACCCTTTTGGAAGATTTTGTGTTGTTGGTAAGCAGTAACATGATTGCGTTTACTTCTTGAGTTAGAATGGGGACCAGCTACTGGAGACGAGTGCACTCTTTTATGAATTTTTTCTTTAATATGCAGATATCTAGTGCTCCTGGCAGTATTCTTAGCGTCAGAATTTGGATGAGAATATTCGCATATTTCATCATTGGCACTGACGTTACTGTAGGTATTGACATTTTCATCATCATTGATTTTGGCTTTGGTTTTGGTGTTAGCTTCGTATTTGCCATTGGCATTGACATTGACGTCAATAGCACCATTGGAATTACCATCAATAATTTCAAGACTATTTCCAAGGCTATTCCAGGGTTCTTCTTCCCAAGTGCTTGTCATTTTCTTCAACTCCTTCATTGCATTAAGTAAATCATTTAGCTCATTTTCAATTAGTTCAATTGGATTCTTGTCAATGCAATGTTTCAAATCATTCCTTGAGATAAATTTGCCCTTTCCTAAGCAAATACAACTATTTGAAGGTTTCAGTTTAATCGTTATCAAGTTGAATTCCCGATGAAACGTTAATAGTCTATTGTAATTTGAAAGCGTACTCCCGACAATATTTATACTCTTAGTCTCATTAATATCCTCCTCATTTTCTTGATTATTATTGGCTTGACTATTGAAACTGTCAACAGTAGCAGGAAATTTGCAGTCTTTCGGAATTTCTTGATATGTATTCTGACGGGGAATAAAGTTATAAGAAGATAAGGATTGCTGTACTGAGACGGAATATGATCGTGGTAATTGACCACTATACGAATATTCTCCATTATTACTACTTGCACCGGATGAAGTAGTACTAGAAATTTGATAATCCAAGTACTTTGTCAATTGTTCAAAAGATGGTAACCGCTTGTTAGTAGGGTTCTCACTTTGAGTACCATTAATTTTCATCGCACAGTTCATTTCCGTTGCTTAAAAAAGAATTGATTGACAAATATAACTTGGTTGCGGACGGCAAGAATGATTTAGATATAGACTTGATTCTCCTATAAAGGTCACTCACAGCCTATTCTTTCCAGTTTTGTTCTAAACTTTATATATCTCTTCTCTATATCTGAGAAGGTGCTCAACTTTCCCTTATTGCATAAACATCTTCATGCAAGTACAAGCAAGTTTTTTTTTTACTCCTTATAAATAATCGAATAGATACATAAATCCGATTACTCCCATATGGGCACAATAAAACAAAAATCAGTAGATACATGCAAAATACGACCCACTTGTTCGTATATTGTTTCATTTTTTCTTTCGTCTAGACTTAGATGAACTCAGTGGTTTATGCATGATGATTTGACCCTCCTTATCTTCATCCGGCTTGTCCTTGAATTTTTCTTGAGTCTCTAGGAAGAACATCAAATCTTTAACTTGTTCATTTAAATCCTCATTCTTTAATTTATATTCATTATTAGAGTTTGTAAGAAAATCAACTTTTTTCGAAAGCCCTTCAATGAGGGTATTTGATTCATTGACTTGCTTTGATAATTGGTGGATTTTATCATCTTTTAATTTTAATTTTGATTCCAATTTGGGTATTACTGAACTTGATAACGTGCTCAACTTATCTGTAAGCTCTTCAACTTTGATTTCAAGTAGTGTAGTTGATGAACCTCTTCGAGATTTATCATTATCTGACAACAATCCCTCATAATACTCTCTTTGACTTGCAAGTTGACTGATTAATAGCTGAGAATATTCAAACCCTACTTCGTCAATTTTATCAAAGTTATTGCCATTGTTGGAAAATGTAGAATTTTTGTCATAAAATTGGTTCTTAGAATTCTGAATAGTCAGTGGCCCATTGCCAGTAACGCCAAATCCTTCAAAAATTCCAAAGTTTTCATTTGAATTACCACTGTTATTCCCGAAATTGCTGTTATTACCAGAACCCTTTTCTGGAAGTTCGACCAATTTCCCATCTGACTCATTTGCGATTAGTCTATGAACGTAATTATCTCCTACATAATCCCATACCCTAGAGGTTTCCAATTCCATCGCAAAACAATGTCCTGTAGTTATGAAATGATTCAAAGAATGCTTCTGAGGAGCGTATCTGTCACAGCCCAAGTTGCCACAAATGAGACAAATCCAAAGATTTTCCGTTATTTGACATTGGGAACAATGTTCTTCATTGGATATTGATGAATTCATCGACGAAGCACCACCAATAACGGTTAAATTGCCAGACGAATCTGAAACATTTGCATGCAGACTTGGATTTGCATTCGGATTCGGGTTTAGTATTGATGAAGTTGACCTTCTGAAGTGCAGTAATCTTCTTACTGAGCGTCGTATCTTTTGATTGGAAACATTTATGGAATATCTACAAACTGGACAAGTATCATCTTTCCATTTTGATAAACATTGGCAGTGGAAAGTATGCTGACATGGGATAGTCAATAGCCCAGTTACTGATGAGTCCATTCGTTCGAGACATACAGGACAGGTTGGTAGTTCAACTATTCTTTCAGATTCAATATCTTGCTTGATTTCCAGCTTTGTTCTTGAATTTACCGTGAATGGGTCGTTCAACAAGAATGGGATAACGGATTTATCATCATTTTTATCATTGTAGGTTGTTTCAATATCTTGATCATCATTAAGGTCCAGAGTCACACTTACATTTCTAACAAAAAGGGCATGACAAGTTTCTGGTTCCATCGAATTGAATGGTTTCCCATTAAATATGTGTTGAAATTCTGCCGTTTTAAGAAGATCATTGAACTTTATTAGCACAAGGAATCTATTTGCCTTATCACTTTTGATTATTCTTATGTGAGTGATATTTTCCATAAACAGTTTACCAATAAAACCCAAAAGATCAGTGGCCGTGAAATAGGCTGGGACAGCTGCAAAACAAATCATTGTATCATCACCAGAAATCAAATGATCAGTGTGGGGTATTGTTTCATTTTCGTTGGTTTCAAACTCTCTATACAATCGAATAACCCCATCTCCTAAGTATTTTGCTTTAAGTGGTTCTGAATCATTGGTCATGTTTAAATTGGAAAGATTTGGTATATCAGTTACTTGAATAGATGAGTATCGGTAATCTGAACTAGATGAGTATCGGTAATCTGAACTAGATGAAGTAGGAGCAGCTACTGATGAATCGGAGTCAGCAAAAGATTTAGATGAGGTAAGTTCAATTACTATATGATAAGCGTCTGTTCCAAGCATTTATTCTGGATCAGTTTGTTATATTAATTTTTTACTATTACTTGCCACCTTCAAATTCAGTTTCATTGAAGCAATGTATGCTTTTGGATGAAGAGGGATAGAACTAGTTACAGATATATATACTGCATATAAGTGACCGATATTTGAGATCATTCATGAGAGATGATTAGTCTGGGAAGACTTAAAGGCACCAGTTCGAGGCAGACAAGGCAAACTATTCGAATTACAGGTTAATTATTTTACATTAGTCAGCATATCCAATTCTACACATTTCCAGGATCAGTATTTTGACGTTAATATTGTTATATATATATATGTATATAAATTTCATTATCTCTAATAATAAAATTTTAAAAATAGCTAAATCACGTGAAAGAATTCACTTAAGAACTTCCTTCATTACTTCCTTCTGAGCTTGGTCCCTTAGCACCGCCCATGAATTGATTAGCCATATTTCTTAACATAGGATTGTTCATCAACTCTGAGAGATCAGGAGTACTTCCACCTTCTCCACCAATACCCATGTTCTGAGCCATGTTACGAAGAGCTGGATTGTTCATCAACCCTTGCAAAGCTTGAGGATTGGACATAAGATCTTGAGCTGCTTGCATAACTTGAGGGTTATTCATCATTTCAGCAAAATTTGGCATACCACCACCAGAACCACCGAACATGCTGCTAAAGTCTGGTAAACCACCAGCACCAGTACCAGAAGCTTGCTCGTTAACACTAGCACCAGGAGTGCTTGCCATTGAACTTTCAAGTTGTTCTTCAACTCTACGACGAGCAGTTTCGAACCCTTTAGTCATTGCATCAGATTTGGAATCGCCTTCAATCTCTAAACCCTTCTTGTAGGCTTCTAATGCACCTTTGGCATCACCCATGGCATACTTTGCTAATCCCAATCTTGAGTAAGCTTTAGAAAACTTAGGGTTCAACTTTATAGCATTTTTTGAATCTTCGATCGCTTTTTCGTGCTGGGAAGATTGAGAATAAGCAGCAGCTCTATTTGATAAATAAACAACGTTATTTGGATTCAATTTTATAGCTTCAGTATATTTGAGAATAGCTTCACTGAAGTCCTTATTTGCCATGGCCCTATTACCTTCAAGCTTTTTCTTATCAGCAAGTTCTTGATCTTCTTTTGATGGTTCTGCAACGGAATTGGAGATAGAGGCTGCGGATGAGGAAGATGTTGAAGCAGAAGTAGAATTAGAAGGTGAAGATACAGGTTCAGTAGTACCAGATTTGCTAACATTCTTCAAACCTAAATGAATCAATTCAGGTAATTTATTTCCATTAAATTTGGTTTCGATCACATTTGAATCTTCATCTTTGTTCACTTCAAATGCGTCAGCAATACAATCAATTGCAACGTCCATTGATTCAGCATAATCCTCATCAATTTCTTTGGTTGTGACGGCTGTTTTTAAAAAGTTAATAATCGACAATGCGATATCTTTATTAGATACACTCATGATTAATGATATAGGTAATAATATTATATTTCAAATCGAAGAATAAACAAGATTTTCTATAACTAAAATGATCTCAATTGCACTTTGTCGTTTTATTTAAGTATGTTTTCCAATTGAGCCTTCTCCAAGGATCGCGAGAATCTAGAAGATTCTATGCACACCTCACTCTATTACCTCTGCATTGCTTTTGCCTTCAGATTGAAAAGACTGTAGTGAATAATTTGTTTACTTATCTTGAATTAATTTGGAACCAATTTCATTTCTGATTTGAAAAGTTGTTAAACCTGAATTGTAACTGACATAATCCCAAATGTAATTTATATTATGTCTTTGGATAAAAATGTGCTTCTGGAGGTCTAGTAATATCTTCTCTTAAATATGAATCGCAAATATTGATAATCTTCCTGTGGGAGTTCAATTCTTTCAGTTAGTAGGCTCATATTGTCGATTTTCCCCACAATATTTAGTCTTTCTTATACTATGTAATGCCTTAGTGAGTTCATATTTCCTTTGATAAGCTACTCTGATACTCAATTGAGCGAAAGAATGTAAACTATATCCTAAAAACTCACCTTTAAATTTCAAGAAGGAACTTATCTCGCTCGCAATTGTTTCATGATCTGATTTGATTTGAACATTAAGACTCATTATTTGTTTGATGAGATTTGATTTCAAGTACAACAATTTTTTGTACCTCGATTGCTTATTTTCAATTATGCTTGAGAAATTGAAAAATGACGATACTTTATCATTTTCACTTATAATTGAAGAGTCACTATTATATGAATTTTCAAATTTTTTCAATTCTCCATTATACTCAATAACTTGATTATGGAGTTGTTTCCAATCTTCAATCTTATTGACAATTTTATTGGTATTATCAATTAATTCAGTTACAAATGTCAAGAGCTTTGTAGTGTAGTCTAAAAGTTTTCCATACGAAGAAATTTGGTTGTTTCGAATTGGCTCAATTATGGTTGCATGCCTGTCTTTATTCATATTATTGCCATGGAGTATTTTATCAAATAACTCGTCGACAATTATTTTAAAATCGTTTAATTTCCAATCCAATCTTGATAAAGTTTTATTAATCTTGAACATTATCACCTTGAATTTTAGTAAATCATTCATAGAAAAATTCAAAAAAAACTCGATTTCTTTGATTTTGTTTAAATCATATTTAATTTCTCCAAATTCCTGCAAAGAGTTCTTATTCTCAAGCTTAATAGTTTTAATTGATTCTAATGTCAGTTTATTTGGTTTATGTTGACTGAATTTACTCCAAATATTCAAACTTTGAGAATAAATTGGATGAAAATTCATACAAATTATCAATAGATTCAAATCCTCCATGAATCGATTTATTTTGAATTTATTGAACATCGGGAAAATGGTTTTATTTGAAGGAAAATTTTGAAAGAAATCATCTTTCAGCGGTAACATTGATAAGGGATATTGAAGCTTTATAAGATAAATGCTTTTCGATATTTCTTCAAAGGCTTGAGCAAATTCAAAGTACTTTCCAGCATACGACGGGTCCTCCTGTTTGAAAAAAATGATCCAATTATTCTTTGATTTATCAAATTTTGAATTTAATGCTAGCACTTTATGAGGGTTGGATTTATTGAACTCATGGTTGAAACGGTAATTGAGTAATAACTCTTCAACAGGGGAAATGCATAAGTGAGGTGGGGCATTATTAGCTAGCTTCAGTTCTATACCGTTCAATGAAGAAAAACCCTGGGAAACTCCAGCTATATCTCCATTCAATTTGCTTGTTGAAGCATTTGTGATATCAGAGGAACCATTAGCTATGGCCTGGACAGACAGACTACTTGAATCACCATCAGCTTTTCCTTTTGATAAAATGGAGGTACTGGTTACTCCACTAGATCTACTCAAGTAATCAAAAACATTCAAATACATGACTTCATCCTCAATATTCAAATTCAACCTTTTATCGCATAGCAATTTCTTCAAGTTATCATAGCGATTATATTTCACAAATAAGAACAAGGGAGTCAAATTCTTATTATTGAATTTATTAATATTAATGATCTTATTTGAATCTGATATCAATTTACTCATATCCAAATTCTTTTTAATTATATGTAGTAGGTTATTACCGTTCTTGTCCATGTGAACGTCAAAATCAATTAAACTGTCGCCTAATTTGTAACTGTCATTGACTTTGAAATTGTTTTTGTAAATGCAATCAAAGCTTTTCTGGATGAGTTTTTGATAATCCAAATGGTCGTAGCATCTGCAAAGATTAAACAACGGAGTATAAAAATTTTGATCTTTTTTTTCCCAATCAAGCAAATGTCCAATTTTATCAATTAGTTTGACATTATGATGAATATAGTGACCAATAGTTCGTCCAAAACTATCAACCAAATTGAAGTAGGCAATTTGTTCTTCAATAGAAGTGTTTTGTTCTATCAAATTAATTAGATAATACGATATATCATTGCATTCTTCAATTATTGAAACCATTAATAGAGACTGGTCTAATAGGACATTTTTATCAAATAAAATATCATCGATTAAAAACAAATCAACATGGTATTCAATCAAAAATTTAAAAATTTTAAAATTTCTATTCTTGACTGCTATCATTAAACAACTTTCCCCGTGTATATTCTTACTTTTTATAAAGTTGTTGCTTGACAATAATAAATCGTTATTCGATAGTTCGGAATTGATTAAAACTTTTATATCATTTAGATTGTTTGCTTGGATTAGGCTCCAAAATGTTCTATTCATAGTTGAATTGCTTATCAAATTCTTTCCCTCTTCAGATGTCAAAGATAAATGTAGTAAAACAGCATCGAAATTACTTAAAATGTAATTCAAATAACCATCGTCCACAATATTTTCAGAGTTAAAATACTTTATATAAAATAAATGGCAATGTAAATTTTCAATTTTGGAGTTGATTATGACCACTATTAATAAACTTATTAAAGTGTCTGCATCGATTATTAAGTTATAATTTATTGTGGAAGTTAAAATTTTAATACAATTGATTAGTATATTAGTTTTATCTTGCAGATTGATTATTATCGAATCGTTCAATTTTTGAAACTCTGCAATAGACTTAATTAATCGATTATATATTTCATTAATTTCCCACGGTTTACTAATTGTTATTTCTAATTGATTTAGTGACAATGAAGATAATTGATCGTATAACGACTTAACATCGTTGTTATTATTGAATTGATATATTAATTGAGCCCATACTTTATCATAAAGATTTACTTCAACATATTCATGAATCAATTTATTTAGATCTAGTCCTGGATAGTGTTTGATAATGCTATTGATGATTTCGTATACGACATCACCGCTTGGAGTCTCTACATCAATACTTTTCAGAATAATTTTATAGGACTCTTCTAAAATTCTATTGAACTCATCTCTTATTTGATTTAAGTTTTTAACCTTCGTGGGTCGAAGAATTTGAAATTCATAATTATTATGATGAAATAACTTAAAGAATTCATCTGAGACTGCTTTTGATAATAATGGATAATTTCTTAACAATTTTTCAAAAGTAATTGAGTTTGAATCTTTAGCCAATAATTTAGAGTTATTATTACCATTTATTATATTGCTTGGTAATTTTGTAATATTTGGAGAATTGAGAATATTATTTGAAGAAGCTAGGGGTAACCGACTCCCCAATAATGAATTATCAATGTAGATTATCATAAATTTTGATCCTATTGGAAAATAAGTTGTTACACTGTGAACATAATCGATTTTAAGAATTTTGATCGTTAACGATCTGTTGAATCCCTTTCCAGGATACAAATGACCATTTTTAATCAATATTTGTTTGGAATTCAACGTATTATATATGATCAGTAAATGTGAAGTTGATGACGAAAATGGTTGTGAAGTTTTAATTATATGAGATTTTATAAAATCTTCATTAGTATTGAAAGACTCAATTAGCTTTGAATTATATTCATTAGAAGTTGATTCTGCGTAGTTTCGAAGTAAATTTGTCGGCGGTACAAGTAGGGTAAAGTCATTGTGAGATCTAGATAGTATATCCAATATTCCCTTTATTGGATTCTTGGTTGGGTTCAGATTGTTGAAGATACAATCAAGTAATGGGTTAAGTAAATGCGAATTAGGATTTGTAGTATTTGGAGTAGAATTTATCGTTAAGTCATTATTGGAAGCCTTTATATTGTGAGACATAATCCAGTATTATTCAGCTTATGTTTCAAAACATTAAGATTTGGTAATATAGAAAATACGCTGACGGATGATGTATAAGATATGGAGTTTGGGGTTTATGCTTAACATTAAGATTACGATTAAGAATAAGTATGGAATTGGGTACTGCACCTAAACGAAGTAAGTTACTGTTGGTGCCTTTTTCGATTATCCAAAACTGTCTCTTGTGATAGTGCTTATGCGCATATACTTATATATCACAAAGTTGGGGCGTGTGGCGTAGTTGGTAGCGCGTTTGCCTTGCAAGCAAAAGGTCACCGGTTCGATTCCGGTCTCGTCCATTATTTTTTTGCTTTTTGGACAGCGCAGAGAAAAATGAGGATATTCTGGAACGATGGACATGATATTTACAATAGAGAGATTGATCTTCATGCTCATTTTAGATTACTGGTAATCATAAAATACCTGCAGAAGAAGAAGAGTGATTTGCAATGCTTCAATTGTATTCTACTCTACAAACGATGGCATGTAATTCGTTTGCCATGGATTCCTTTTGCAAGCAAGACCCCTAGCCAAGAAAATTATTTAGTTGGCTAAATATGAAGTAAATACATTAAAAAGCCACTCATCTTAAACGATAGATTAAAAGACAAATTTCGTCATCATGCCTTTATTTCGGATATGTCAAGAAAAACACAAAAAAAAAGAAAGGAAAATGTGTGAGATTTCACCAGAATCGCATTAGAATTGAGGCTCGATCTCCAATTTAGAAGCAGATGACAGCAAGGCTACGTCCATAATGGGCAAGGCAATTAATGACTAAATAGAATTGGGGTTGCTTTAAATTGAGTCGATATTTATTAGTACATATTCAGGCATATAGTTACGAGTCTATCCATATAGCTAGATAGTATTAAATTGTATATAATAGATTGTAGCAATCGGTGCATATGATATCAAATCGGAATAATCCGCTTATGAATGCCGTCCTCGGGCGTTACTGGAACCCTTTTCTCTAGTTAGATCACTAAACTTCTTCATTCGATACCGATAATTCGAAAAAAAATGAAATTAAGTATCGTTCTGAATAGACAAGAAAATTGGTGAACCCATTATGTACAAGCAATCTTTTACATATGTATATATATATGAATTTTTGAGTGTGAATTTTAATAAAAAGGCTCACAAACAACTTTTTTTCTTGTCTCCGTATAAAACAGCTACCCTATTTCCCGTTACAAACCGAGTTTTCCTTTAATTTCCAAATTTATATCTTGTTGAGTTGTACGACAAAGTTCACAATTATTTTGTGAGAACCGTTCCAGCCATTCGCAATACTCGACAAATATTCAGGGCTCTGTAGTAGAATTTGGACTACGTCTTAGTATACACTGCCCCCTTCTCAGATTTAATCAAGCCTGCAACATTACATATCCTATTCAATTTTCATCAATTTACTTCGGTTCAATTGTGGGATTAGAACATTCTATAATACGAAAGACCATTGATCTGGACATAAACTATTTTCCCCATTATATTTCCAGGCAGAAAAAGAAGACAATCACATCTTTTTTTCTCTGCATACATTATTAACCCTATCGGAGATAGAGGCTAAGTCACCAACGAATTGGCTTAAATTTTTCTTTTTTTTAGCTTCCAGAATTGTTCACATTTCTTTGAAGTACCACTCTTTAGTATTTTCTGTTAAGTATTTTTTTGTTTCCCTTTCATTTTAGGATTTGTTACATCAGCACCCGTTTCCCAACCTATATCATTACTGAACAGTTAAGATTTTGAGTCATTTATTTAAAAATATCTGAGCAAAAACACAAGAAAAAAATATACGGGACATAAACATTACTATTCTATAAAGGGAATCGAGATTATAACAATTTGACGATAGCCGAGAATACCTAAAAAAAAAAAAATACAAATACATTTGAAAATGACGTTTAATATTCCGAAACCTACATTCCTTGAAAGCAATAATAATTATATAGATCATACTTTATCAGATAGTTCATTATCTAACCAACAGACTCAACCAGTGCAACATCCTTTACAAAACCAGGAACACCAGCAACAACATCAGCAACTGATAGAGCAATCTTCACCCTCGTTGTCCCCATCCCCAACTTCTTCTTGCAATAGATCTTTAGCATTTCAAACCCCAACCGCTCCATCATTAAGAGAAATGGCTATAACTCCTCCTCCAACAGTACTTCCAAAACCAAACACTAGTCTTGCTAATAACAACGATAATAATAATACTAGTCTTGCTAATAACAACAATAATAATAATACTAGTCTTGCTAATAACAACAACAATAATAATACTAGCTTTCCTAAACCAACTACCCCTGGATCTCCAAGATCTCGTCAATTAAGTGATAAGGCCCGAGCAGCTCCTTCTTCACTTGTCCGTCAACTGAGAAGCTATTCAAACTCAATTTCTTCATTTTCTTATCTAAATGATAATTCAGATCCATCCTTAAACAATAACATTAATAAAAAATTGCCTATAAATGCGATCAGAACTCCTTCAAGTCAACAACTTTTGAAGGCCAATAAATTGATTATAGAAACTCTTCCACCACAATTATCACCAATTGTCACCCTTATAAATGCTCAAAAGTTGCGTACATATGCAATTGGTACTTTTTTGATCCCTGCTATTGATGAAACCAGTCATAAATCATGGATTGAAGTTGAAGCAAAATTAACTGGAACTGAATTGGCAATTTGGAGAGCTTCAGAAGAAGATTTACTTGTTGAAACATCCGATGAATTTCAACCTAAGTATTTCAACTTGACAGATTCAATCCTTGAATGGGGTATAGAAAGTAGCTCATACGATTTGAAGATTTCAAACGGATTTAACGAATCATTTCTTTTGAAATTTAATACTCACAACGATCTACTAATTTGGCTGGCTGCCGTTTGTCTCTCTGTATTTGAATATACTTCATTAAACGAAGCTTATACAGCCGCTTTACTTTCCTTGAAAGGTAGCAAATTGTCTGACATTCATCTATTATTGCATAAGAATAAAAGATTTGCAAGAAATGAATGGTGCAACATAAGAATTCCTCAAATTTCTTCCAAATGGCTCAAAGTATTTATTTCAATTATCCCCCTGGAAAAGAAGAAGAAAAATGGACGGATTGAAATCTATTTAAATGATAAAATCAATAAGAAGAATTTGATTCTTTATGTGAATAGACTTCATAATATTTATAATGTTTATCCTGAACAAGCAACCATGATCGATCTTAATTCAATAATGAAGCTTGATGGTGAAATATTCATTAACAGGAACTATGAATCTTTATTTATTCATGATAGCATAAGCTCAACTTCACATTCAAATGGTAATGGTAATAGCACTGCTAGTAATAATGGCACTTCAAATTCATTATCAAATAATTCTCCAAGAGGAAGATCATCATCATTTGCATTTAAAAATCATTCCAGAACCAACTCTTCAACATCTTTATCATCTCAAAATGCCGGTAACTCACACTCAACTACTACCTCATTTTTTACTAATGCTCGTTCACCAAAACAAGAATATTTTTCAACATTACCTTCATCACCAAGTTTAGCTAATTCGAGTTCGCTTTCTTCTAGTTTCTTCAAAAAGAGTGCCCAAAATTTCGTCTCTACCAATTGCCTTTATTTGATGCCTATTAACCATCCCGGTGTTCAACCAGTTGAAACAATGATCAGAAATTACGTTGATATTGTTGATGCTTTTAAATTGTATGGAAGACCTGATCATTTGTATTCCGATAAAACTGAGCAAAGAAGTATGCTATTTGCACTTCCTTCATTACCTCACTATAAATATTTGTCAATGTCCAATGCGGTTGAAATAATTAAAAGGAATTATAGTAAGGCCATTCTGGAAAATTGGCAAGGTAATGATTGGAGATATATTATCAAGAATTATATTCATGATAAGCAAGTTGAAACTGGATTCAAGGGTCATGGAGATATTTTGGAGTTATACAAATCGTTGGACGATTTTGAAATAGAAGAAATTAATAACTTCATGTTTGATTCTCCAAAAATTGAATTACCTATTACTAAAGTTAATTCAAATCTGTCTGGAGCCTATAGTAATTGCAGTGGCACCGTCAGTCCTCAATATGATGACGAAATTAGTGATGAGCACAAATTGGACATGGGATTGGCAAATTTGAATTTGAATTCAAATTCTGGGTCTAATTCCAACCACGGTGTAGCTGAAAATGGATTAAATTCTATCATTGATGCTGGTGGGCTTTCATCGCCCCTTGAATTTGGAGCTCAACTCAGAGCTGGTGTTGATAAGGTTTGCTTAAACTCAGACCATCCATATTATAACTTGGTAGATTCAGATTTTGATCCTGCTCACCCTAACCCTTTTGAATCTTCACCTCTTCGTCCAAAAGTTTGAAATACTCTGAGGTTATTGTTGGTTGAATTGAAATCAAAACTCAACAGAAGACTAGAAAGAGATAACCTGTTATATATTTCTGCTAAATTCATTTTCTAAACTTCTTTTAGTTCCCGCTTGTTTTCTTGCGTTTTTTCATTTTGCAATATGATTCGTCAATATTGCAGATATCATAAGAAATAGTTTAGTCTTGTATTAGTTGTATTGATTAGCCTGGTTTCTGGTTGCAATGTTTTCGGTTTTCAGTTGTGGGGAATCTTCGAACGTTCATGCAGGAGGCTGATGAGGTTCTGAACCACTCCCATTGGAATCATGTGATCCGAGGGTTGAATAAAGAGTGAAATGAGGTTGTAGTCGCACAACAAGTTACTTGTCTTGTCTTTGGTCATCATTCAACAATAACAGTGGTTTTGTCAATTCTGTGAATTTATGATTTCAAAGTACGAGAAGAAAACCCTGAGTTATTGGAGTTCAACATGGATTTCATATTTTATTGTAGTGCTCAACTTTCCATATTAAGATTTCAAATTTACCTTGAACCCAGCTGACTTTTATTCAGCAAAATACATACCCCATGTAGGTCAGGTGTTATCGCCGAGAAGTGTATCCAGAAAGAGTTGCTACCATTTTTAACCTGGAGGGCATTTAGCTATCAGAAGTTGACCTTGACTCATTCAAGAGCATAACATGTTGTTATGAATAAAGGTGATGCAGGAAGACATGGAACCATTTTTTTACTTGTTTATGTAGAAGTTATATATAGATATTCCGTTTCAGTTTCTATGGGTTAATTTAATTTCATCTTGTAGCCAACTATGACCTCACCACTACAATTGCATATCTTTATGAATAGAACAATAAAACAATATCACGAGCCTTGAACGATTCAATAGTCAATTTATTGATAAATCAAAGAATGTATCCGAGTTAGGAATTACCTAAATTGAACATAATTGAAATTCCAAAGCTTGCCAAAATCGGTTATCAGTCAAATTAGGCCATTACGGATTTAGTAAACTTATTGTTGTATCAGCTAGTTCTTTCAAGTTTATGTCTCATGATTCGCATGTCTATTCCCTTCATCACAATTATGCGATTGAACGCGTTCCAAACACTCCAAATTTAGTTGTTATTGTTTTTACGTGTTATGTAAGAATATCATAGAAAGAATAAAAAATTAGAATGTGTAAGGTGCTCTTATGTGACTGCTCACAACGTTTACGTGAAAAAAAAAAGATGGGAATAATGAACCAGTTTAAATTATGCTTTCTATCTCTAGAGCCCTAAGCTTACTACACTAACAACTTCATATCCAAGTAGCCCCCTTTTCTTTCTCCTCGTCATCCTTGACCAGTTCACTATTCTTCAGCTTCTCTTTTAATTGGCTTTTGTTACACGCTACACGTGAACTTATTTTAATTTGGTTTGTTTTCTTTTGGCTTATTTTGGACCGCATTGTTTTGGTAATCCCGAAAATGAATCAATTTTGCTGGTTTAACGCGTCACTCCATCTCGGCTTCAAAACAAATCATTACCGTCTCGCAAAAGGAATTCCTTGTTGATTTGTATTTGTATAAATAAACTCTTGTTTCCAGTTCAGATTCAGTTTTTCTATAGTTTATCATCACTTGTTTGAAATACATTTGAGCTTATAAATTTATTAAATTAAAATTGTTTTGTCTGATTATCTCTGCTTAGCTGTTAGATACACGACCTAATTTTGTATTTGAATTTGTGAGCCAGCAATAAAATAAAACTGACTACTGGAAGACAAAGCAACATTAGCTTTTAACATTATATATATATCATGTCTCTTGAAACCCCAACCAAAGGATTAACTGGAAAAATATCATCCCTCGACATGTCTAATATTAAAGGAAAGTCTCTTACAGATAAGTTAGCTGAAGAAGCTGAAGCCAAAGATCAATCACAAACTGATCTTTTAGCCATCAAGGCCAACCTTGAAACAAAAAAACAAACCAAAGAAGAAATTGATGAAACTGAAAAAATTCATGAAGCTTTCTTACAAAAACACAAGGCTCATCGTCATCATCTTAAAAAACTTGAACAAGAAGAACCATTACTTAAAGAAAATACTAAACGTTTTGTTCTTTTCCCAATCAAATATCATGAAGTTTGGCAAATGTATAAGAAAGCTGAAGCATCATTTTGGACTGCTGAAGAAATCGATCTTAGTAAAGATATTAATGATTGGAAAAATAGATTGAATGAAAATGAAAAATTTTTCATTGGCCGTATTCTTGCATTTTTTGCTGCCAGTGATGGAATTGTTAATGAAAATTTGGTTGAAAATTTTTCTGCCGAAGTTCAAATTCCTGAAGCTAAATGTTTCTATGGATTTCAAATTATGATGGAAAACATTCATTCAGAAACTTACTCGTTATTAATAGACTCATACATTAAAGATCCAAAGGAAGCTGATTTCTTATTTAATGCTATTGAAAATATCCCTGCTATTAAGAGAAAGGCAGACTGGGCTTTAAGATGGATTTCAGATGATGATGCATTATTCGGGGAAAGATTAGTTGCCTTTGCAGCAGTTGAAGGTATTTTTTTCTCTGGTTCATTTGCCTCAATTTTCTGGTTAAAGAAAAGAGGTTTAATGCCTGGTTTAACATTTTCTAACGAATTGATTTGTAGAGATGAAGGTTTACATACAGATTTTGCTTGTCTTTTGTTCTCTCATTTACAAAATAGACCTGATTCAGAAATTGTTCAAAGAATTATAACGGAGGCTGTCAATATTGAAAAAGATTTTTTCACCGATGCTTTACCAGTTTCATTATTAGGAATGAACTGTAACTTGATGTGTCAATATGTTGAATTTGTTGCTGATAGATTATTAGTTGCTTTAGGTTCTAAGAAAGTTTACAACGTCACCAATCCATTCGATTTCATGGAAAATATTTCTCTTGCTGGTAAGACAAATTTCTTTGAAAAGAGAGTTTCTGACTATCAAAAGGCTGGTGTTATGGCTAAGACTAACGATTCTAATATTGCTGAAACCAACTTTTCATTTAATGAAGACTTCTAAACTAATAATTAATGCCTTACAATTGATTTAATATTCAATTTCCTACTTTCACAACCTTTGAATATTTGTATATTATGGAATATAATAAAAAAGTTAATGCCTAATTTTATGTCTATCTCTGGCTATGTAGAAGCGTGAATTGGTATATTGAGCGAGCATCTCACTTAATTATAAGATTACCGAGTGAATCATACACTTGTTCTATATCTGATGACGCCAGTTCATCATCTTCAGAATCGTCTCCTTCTTCTTCTTCATCCTCATCATGGTTGTCATCTTCTGTTTCACCGTTTTGTATAACATTAACTAATTTATCATATTGCTTCTTCCGTACGATATTGCCAAGACTATCATACTCTTTCTCATCCTCATCATTGCTATCAAAATCACTAATTTCTTGTTTGGCTTCTGTCTCACTATCATATTCACCATCATCTTCTTCACCATCAGACTCCTTAGCTCTATTTACATTTCCCATCATCCACACATCTTCACTCTGTCCCTGTAACTTTCTTTCCTTGGCTTCTTGCTCTATCTTCTTAAGCCACTCTTCCTGAGCTGCCTGCACAGATTCGGAGTCAGTACATTTTTGGTATATCTCGATCAATTCTTTATTAATTTTGAGAAATGCCGATCCCCACGAGAAGTTGTCTAATAACTGAGCAGCCCAATCGACATGTCCAACTATTGCAAAACAAGCAGCTAATGCCTCCACGCAATTCAATTTCCATGGTCTTCCATAGTTGACTGAATTTGCGGCCACAAAATATGGTAAAAGTCTTTCATGTTTTCCACCGATTTTATTAAATGGAACTTCATCCAATCTTGCCCATGAACACTCCACTACTGCACTACCATTTTGTTCAACAATTTCTTTATCATTGGGACATACAACTCCTTTACCATTAGGAGACACAACTATACCAGCAAATTTTTGTCCTATCCTTAAATTTTGAATGAGTCCAAGTCTTTCCAATTTTTTTCCGGAGCATCTTTTGGGATCACAATGTTCAAAATCCCACATTGCTAACTTTACTGGGAATTTATCTTGGGTGGCATTGCTACTACTATGTACTCCAGTTTCTTGTCTACCTCTTCTCAGATTGTGATGTTTTGACTTATGACCGTTGGAAGTTCGAGTCGAACGGTTCTGATCTTCCGATACTTTGTTTTTACCTTTAGCCATTATCAAAGTAGATGTCCGATATCCTTCCGTTTTCCTGTATTCGATATTAATATACTCTTAGTAACCCAATCGAACTCATCTCTCTTCAACCTTTATAAAGTGACGCAAATTCAAAGCTCCAAAGAAAAAAAAATAATAGTATAAAGACTGCACATAGACCAGCTTCAGATACCATTTTCTCGATCAATTGCTTCAAAATTGGCTTTCCTGCAGGTACTGATAAGAGTTGGATGTGGAGCCATAGACCTAGAAATAGTGGTCAACAGAGTAAATGAACAACAACTTAGACCAGACAAGTGAATAAGGTCTAATGCTACACTCATTGCTGTTTTCCGAATCAGAGGCTTCTAATCTTCCAAACTTATATCTATCCAAATGTCAACACTATTCCAAAACCCATCCCCTCTATTCTTATTTTTGTGGGATGTATTGTGTTCAAACTGCTCTTACATTATTAGATAGTACTGATTCAATTAGAGAAACGTTGGCACAACTTTTGGAGTATCTTGAGGAATGCAAACCGAATTTTGCAAAAGATAATGAAAATTCCACATCCAGCTCAAGTTTCACTTTACGAACTGAATTTGCAACAAGTTTAAACAAAAAATACGTCCATTTGACTTCAATTTTGCAACAAGGGGATCCTCAGGAAAAAGTCAATTACGGACAGATGGTTGAACTTTTGCTTGAGTTGGCATTTCTATATGACGTATTGAGAGGCTTGTATCCCCTTAAAGACTTTCAAGGTGAAGAGAAATCTCGTTTGGAAGAATTGGGCGACGATACTAAAATCGCCTACAGAATTCATTACTGTAAGACACAGGCTACGACTATATTATCAATTATAAAACTGGGACAAAACCCCGTAGATTATACCGGCCAGTTGAGTCTAGTTCCGATAGATGAGGATGATGACTTAGGAAAGGATAACATCACCAAGAAGCAAATTGATGAAATGATCAAACAAGTAGTTGAGATGCCTGATGAGGCATTTGAAGAAACGGACGAAGATTCCGATCCAGAAAAGAGTATTAAGAGTGGAAATGAAAGTGAAAATGAAAGTTCAAATGAGGATCTAGATACTAAAAGTGAAGAGAAAACCGTGTCTCAAATTAAAAAAGCTGCAAAAGAGATCAACAATAAGAACAAGAAACTGTCGAAAGGAGTTTCTTTACCTTCTGTACCCACATTTATTGATTCTAAGAAGGAAGAAGAAACTGATAAATCTACTTCACCGTTACAACCAGAAGAGAAGACTGCAAAGGCAGTACGTAAAACTTCAATAATAGATGTTGAGCAACATCAGCCAAAGTCAAAACCTCAGCAACCCAAGAAAAACATCCCAGTATATTATCACATAAAACCAGTAGATTATTCCATAGGGAAACTTGAAGAGATAATGAAGAATGAAGAACTTTTAGACTTGGCAGTGAAAGATGCCAAGCATGCAATATCAGCTTTAAACTATGAAGATTGTGATACTGCACTTGAAAAGTTGGAGAATTCAATCAAGTTAATCAAGGAGTTTAAATTAAGACAAGAGCAACAATAGGGATGTGACTCTCTTTATAGAATGTAATCATACTCATATATTTAAGATTATGTATGTAACAGGCAAGGATCATGTTTATTAAGAGTTCCAAAGCGCAAGAAATAAAACTGATTTCTTTAATCATACATTCAAGCTTAATTTAGTATGAGTCTAATTGCAAGTTGTAGAGTCGATGTGATCAACTCACCGCATCCAACCTCTAGTTTACACTGCTTTCAGTATTGTAAACTAAATTATACTATTCATCTTACTTTTTTGCCAAGCTACTCCTCTGCTATCAGTGTCAACTCTCTAAAAAGTATGGCCCTTATCTACGACTATTAATTAGTCGTAAGTATCCAATTCACTAAATACCTAAAGGTCCATGATATATACCAAGTAATGGTAATTCCTGCAGGCTATACAAGTTTTAGACTTTGATGTGGGGCTACAATGGCCCAGACGATAAGCGCACCGGTTGCATGATTTTGCATATATGCAGTAGTAAAAGATATTTGAAACTATAACTCAAGTATAGTTTTATAGCTTCTTTTAATTTCCTACACTTGCACAAAGTTGTTTATTGTGAGAATTATAATGATATGACATTTGTTATTGAAGAACTCAAAGAACCTCCCAACTTTAACCCAAATCCACACTTTAGTTTTCTTGTCAATGAGCTCTTCTCCAAGTTATATTCTGTAACCAAAGATAATCTCGGAAGCTTTTCATCTTTAACATCCAAGAAACAATACATAATCGATGAATTTATTAAGGGATGGAAACATTATATTGGTTTGAATATATATCCTGCAACTAAATTAATTTTTCCCAGCAGAGATAGTAGACTATACTTTATGGGAGATATTGGATTAGCTCGATTGATTACTAAAATGCTCAGAATTCCCAAAAACTCAATTGATTATGCCAAGATTAACAATTGGAAACGAAATTATCATGATTTTAAGAAATTAAATACTGATAAAAAGAAGTTGACTAGTTTGCCGCACATTTTAGCTGAACAAATAAGTGATAGGATAATTGATATTCAAAACTCAAAGGGGGACATTGTTACCATTAAAGAAGTCAATGATGTATTGGATAAACTTGCATCGGATGAAGTTGATACCAGCGAGCAACAGATTGCATTACTTGAACCATTTATCTGTAGATTGAGTAAATTGGAATTGAAATGGTTTCTTCAAATTATTTTAAAGGATTCGATGATATCTCCAATGGAAAGCTATTTCTTTTATGCATGGCATCCTGATGCTCCACAATTATGCAATGTAATTAATAATTTGAAAGGAATATTTTGGAGATTAACTGATGTAACAGAAAGATTGTCGGAAGATGAATTAAAAGTTCAATTAATGTATCCATTTCTACCTCAATTAGCAGCAAAACCAAAATTGACCTATGACGAATTATCTGAAAAGATGGAACACAATTTTTATATCGAAGAAAAAATTGATGGAGATAGAATGTTAATGCACATGAAAAGGGATGATCAAGTTCATGAGGAAATTCACTTTAAATATTTCACAAGAAGATGCCGAGATTACAGCTTATTATATGGACAAGATTTGAAATGTGGTGCTATCAGTAAATATTTGAAAAATGCATTCCACAAGGGGGTAAATAGTTTAATTTTGGATGGAGAACTGGTGGCATGGGATTACAGAAGAAACATCATATTGCCATTCGGTACACTTAAAGCTGCTGCAGTTCAGGAATCTGTAAGACATTTTTCAACGAAGGATGCATTTCAAGAGCAATCAGCTTGGCCATTCTATATAATATATGACATACTATATTTGAATGGCATTAGTCTATGTGATATAAAGCTTATTGATCGAAGAAATATTTTAAACCAGATAATCAACGATATTCCCAATCGATTTGAAGTTTTGAGAGCTCCAATAGGTCATTCAGGTAAAGACATTGAAGATGCCATAAAAAAGGTTGTTGTAGATCGAAGTGAAGGTGTCATGATTAAAAATGTTAAACTGAAGTATAAAATTGCTCAAAGAGACAATTCATGGGTGAAAATTAAACCAGAATATCTTGAACAGTTTGGAGAAAATTTAGACTTGGTTGTAATTGGAGTTATAAAGGGAATTAAGAATGCTTACATGTGTGGATTGAAAGATATAACCAATGGAGTATTCAAATCATTTTGCACAGTTGCTAACGGTTTTTCCGATCTAGAATATGACAAAATCAGTAGATTAACTCAAACAAAATGGCATTCATTTGCACTGGAACCCCCACCTGCTGAAATATTATTATTTGGTACGAGAAAACCTGATTCTTGGATATACCCTGAAGACTCAATTGTATTAGAAATCAAGGCAAGGTCGATTGATAGTACTCCTTCGAATACATACGCTGTCGGTACCACATTACTTAATCTCTATTGTAGAAAGATCAGGGATGATAAGCCATTTGAAGAATGTATTCCTCTACAAGAATATCAAGACATAAAGCAAAATTTGAATCTAAAACAATTATCGAAAAACCAACAAGTTGTCATTAAGAAAATTCAAAAAAATAGAGCCAATAAAGATTTGAGTTACTTGCAAATGGCAAAATCGATTTCCAAGATCAAGCCAAGCTCTCAGTTATTCAAAAACCTAAAATTTATGGTACTATCAGGTAAATTGAATTATAAGACTGGAGATATCATTAGTGACATGGATATTATAAAAGTAGTCAAAGAAAATGGTGGAACAATAAGTCAAGTGATAAACGAGAATTCGATTGCGAAAGGATCATTTATCTGTATTAGCGAGTCATTGACTATTAAGACTAAACAAATGATCAAAATAGGGTTAGATATAATAAGACCTGATTGGATATTTGAAAGTATTAAGTACGGGTACGTGTTACCCTTGGAACCTTCATTGATTTTCAGAGGATCAGAAAATTTGATAAATTCTTCAAAAAGGAGATTGGATGTATATGGTGATAGCTACATCCGACATATTAATGAGCCAATAATAAAGTATTTTAAAAAAATTAAAATTGCTGGAGAAGATGGTAACGAAAGTAACACTTTTGGGCCATCAGATCTTGACAAACTACGGAATGATTTGATTAAGAACGAGTTAAGAGAAGAGAGTTTACTACTATACATTTTCCGAGGAATTCAATTTTTCTTGGTTAAACTGATATCTACTCCTGAATACAGATTGCAAGAACTTTCTCGTAAAATCTCCAGATATCTGGGTGGGGTGTCTAACGATTTGAATGCATGCTCCTTTGTAGTAGTTTTGGATTATGATAGAGATAATCAGGAAGAAGCTAATGAAATACAATCTAAGATAAACCAGATTTCGAAACAGATTTCTGACAACATGATACAAGACTCCTACATTAAAAAGATCCCCAATATAGTCAATGAAAATTTTATTGACATTTGCATTGAGAGTGGTGTACTTGTTGACGCTCTAGATTATAAAGTGTGATGATTTGATGATTGACTATAGCTCTGTTTTAGAAGTAGTAATCGGCGTGCCGGTTCGGCCGTCACCGATTGCTCATTTGATAAGCCAAAGTGGGTTGTTGAATCCGCGATTATGCATAGAACATTCACCAAAGTTTATTGGTAATGTTGCATTTACAATTACTTTTTGAATATTCGACAGCAAGCTAAGGATGTTCAAGACTGATAGCAACTTATATCTATGTTTGATTTTAAAGGGTATCAATGTAAGAGTATCCTTGATTAATTTTTTTTATCATAAAAGAGGCTTGAATTACACTAATTAGGATTTGAAATTTTCAATTCCAATCACTATTATTTCGATTTTGTGATCCTAATTTTGAAACATTGATAACGTAAAGCCGGTGTTGCGACTAACTACTTCTTATCAGTTGGATAATTTGATTTAGATCCAACTATATTAATTCCGCACATCTCACCAACAACATCACAGGTAGCCAATTGATTTTTATTTATATTGTTCTTTAGTATTTATCGGCTCACAGAATAATTAATATATTTATTTATATACATACACCTATTATTTCATTTTCAAGACACATTTTTCTAAGTATTATATACCGATAAGAATTTATTTACAGAATCTTATATTTACTTAATACATTGAAACATATTTTTCATAAAATATACCCATAAATATATCCATAAATATATCCATTAATATATCCATTCACGCATACATCAACTATTCATCAGGATCAAAAAATGCTAACAGCACCTCATAGAGTTACGTTTAGTCTAGCATGGGCAACTGCAATTGCATGCTTAAGTACACTTCAATTTGGATTCCATCTTGCGGAATTAAACGCTCCGGAATCAATACTATCCTGTAATTTTCATAAAAAGGGCCCTTTGAATTTTTATGAGGATACTTTATGGAGCCAATATGGTAGAATACAATGTATTCCCATGACTGGGCCAGGGATTGCTACAATCACCACCATGTTAACAATTGGAGGGTTTTTATCTTCAGTCATTCTTGGATCATCAAAAGTTTCTTCAATTATTGGACGTAGATCGATGTGTATAGTAAACTCCATATTGTTCTGCATAAGTTCATTAATTATGGCAATATCTAATTCATTCTGGTTTTTCAACCTTGGACGGTTTATTGCTGGTTTTGCCTGTGGATGCTCATTAGTAGTTTCTCCAATCTTTATAAATGAAATAACTCCAATAAATCATAAAGGTTTGCTAGGCTCAATCTTGCAATTTGCAGTTGCAGTTGGAATCTTGTTGGCGCAAATCTGTGGATTTTTTTGGTCTAATGATCAACAATGGCGTAACATATTTTTATTTGCATCCAGCATTGGATTGTTTCAATTTATGGTACTTTTCACAACCGTCGAATCACCCAAATGGTTAATTATCAATAAAGGTGATATAACTGGAGCCAAAAGTATTCTTAGAGACTTGAGGACAGATCATGATGCAGCAGAACATGAAATCACTCATTGGAGACGTTTATCTACCTGTGCTCCTCCAACAACCATAAAGGGAGAAACTTCTGCATTACTTGAAGAACCAGTTAATGGCTCAACTCAAGATGGATTCATCCCACTTACACGAACTGTATCACGTAGGGGATCCATGGATCCATCCCATATTACTATAAAGGAGTTTGTTTCGATGAAGAAATATGTTCGGGAGAGAATTGCAATATATGGAATTATGTCTGCACAGCAATTATGTGGTATCAACGCCATCACATTTTATGGGGTAAGAATTTTAAAGGATATAGTTCCAGCAGGAACTAATGTTTTAGTTGTAACAAGTTCATTAAGTACTTGCAATGTGATTTGTGCTTTACTTGTTTCACCATTTGTTGATAAATTAGGTAGGAAGCCTTTACTTATGTCTTCAGTATTAATAATAACAATAAGTGCATTTTTCATCTCTCTAGGTTTGACTCATCAATGGAACTATCTTGTTGCTGGATCTTGCTTTTTGTTTATTATTGGATATTCTTTAGGTCTTGCCCCAATTCCATTTCTTATGATTTCTGAATTAGCAAGTCATGAATCTTTTGCAGCTGCTCAATCGGTGGGTGTTGCACTTAATTGGGCTAGTAATATTACGATTGCCTTTTGTTTCCCAATACTTCAAGATATCATTGGCGGTTACATATTTTACATATTCTGCTGTGTATGTGCATTTTATTTCTTTTATTTCTGGAAATATTTACCCGAAACAAATGGTCATCATAGTTCTGAAGAAGTATGGAGAAATTTTAAATATTAGCTATTACATATAGAATAGAGAATAAATTCATTTGATAATTCACCTAACTATTCGTATCTGAGAGAGTATAGTAAAGATTCAATATTACTTATTATAAGAGAATATTTTTAGTGTTGTTGTACATTTATCAGACTACGTTCAACAGCATGGGTTTCAGCCTTTCATGCCTGTTGAGTCTCAATGAATTTAATTGCCAAATCATCACTTAACAAAACATCTAATAAGCATCTTAAAAAAACATCTATTATGTCATCATATCTGTTTTCTGTTGCCCCATACTTCCAATTGTTCGACCATTTCTATTTCGCGACGACCCCTGAAATGTTCCTTCCTTCGATTGCAGTTCGTACTGCATCATTTAGTGGAAGGTTCATATTTGAGGCGAGAGCAAGAATGTTTCAATTAGGTGTCAAATAGTGAGTTGTAAAATATTCATTGATTCTGCAAGTTTTTTGTACTTGCTGTCTTATAACACTTTACTTTTAATTTGAGAAGTCAAGAAATTTTATTTCACCGATTGTTTTGACATATTATTACTTGAGAACCTTTATTAATATTCGATACAATGGTTAATTACAGTGAATGGATGCGTGATATTAATGACGACACGTTCGTCTCCAAATTATCAATTCCTGGAACTCATAACTCAGCTGCTTGTCATACTGCACTTCCTTCTGTTCAATGTCAGGGAGAATCTGTCACCGAACAACTTCAAAACGGGGTACGTTTTCTTGATATTAGAGTTGCTAAATTGTATTTAACAGATGAAGAAAATTCTAAAGATCTTCAAGTTATACATGGGAAATTTCCAGTTAGAATTCCATTTCCAATTAAATTATATTCAGTTTTAGATGAAGTATACGGATTTCTTAGAAACCATCCTTCAGAATCGGTTATTGTTTCAATCAAACAAGAAGGTCCTAACAATTGGGATAATGCTAATGATGAATTCCCAAATTGTATTTGGGATAATTATATTAGTACCCATAAGGATAATTGGTATTTGGATAACAGTTCTCCCAAACTTAGAGATGTTAGAGGCAAAATCATTCTTTTCCGTAGATTTGGAGTCAAAAATCAAGATCGTTTGAATAGTTTTGGTTTTGATGCTGCTTCTTGGCTGTATAATACTGTGGAAGACGACCGTGGGTCATTTTGCGTTCAAGATTTTTGCGAACTCAATAATGAAGATGATGTTCAAAAGAAAATAGAATACGTTAAAAACTTTGCTCAAAAGGCAAATCAATACAATTCAACTAATTCAGATCCAAAATTATTTGTTAATTTTTGTTCTGGTTCAAATTTCTTCAACACCGAATGCTGGCCAGAAAAGGTATCTGAAGCTATTGCTAATGGCAATGTAAATGGAGTATTTAATAAAGGGGTCGGTATTATCGTATTAGATTATGCTGAAGCTGATAATTGGAAATTGGCTAAAGAATTGGTCGATAAGAATTTTTAGTTTCTGTTTTTACTGACTTTATGTTAATTATAAAAGTGGCGAACTGATTCAAAACACTTTCACTGAAATCCTGATGAAATTAAAATAAGAGAAATTTACTATTTGAATATATCTTGAACAAGCACCATATCTCTCTAGTATGTAGAGCAGAGTAGAGCAGAGTAGAGCAGAGTAGAGCAGAGTAGAGCAGAGTAGAGCAGAGTAGAGTAGAGTATAGTATAGTAGCTCTGAATTATTAATTGAGAGTACAATGACATTGACTTCAGTAAATGTAGTTTTGTTGAGACCAGGTCCAGGCTCTCTGGAACCAAATTGAAGATTTCGTTACCCCACGGTCTGGTGCGCATGTGCATTTAAGTACTAAATCGTCACTCATTCGTTGTATGAATACAATCTTTTTAAATAGCACAATTGGCCAACATATCGATGATTCATCGAGCCAGAGCAACGTTCAATAGAGCTCTGAGGTTGGCATTCACAGCTAAGCTAACTCCACTTAGATTAAACCATACTAGAAACAATGACAAAGGGCCATTAACGAATCAAGATGTAACTTCTACTGTCAAGCCTTTTCTGGGTCAGGCCAATTCAGAATATCTGGATGATAAACTTCTACGAATCATTCAAACTTCTAATTTTGGGAAAGGCCTGAAAATTGAAGTAACCAAAGTAACCAAAACTAACGAATCAAATACCGACACTGAAATTCTGAAAGATGAAGAAAACAACATGAATAGCTCTGAGACCACCACAGACAATGGCGACAAATCTGTCATTGAAATCAATATCAGAAAGGAAATACCAGGTTTACCTTCGGACAAAGAAAAGAAAAGAAGTAAACTATCCAAAAGATTAGAGGCATATTTAGATTCTTTACAGGATACAATCTTTACTGCTTCTAGAACATTAAATGATGTCACCGGGTATTCATCAATTGAAAAACTTAAGAAAAGTATAGAGACACTTGAGGTTGAATTGAAACAAGCAAGAAATTCTGTGAAAGTTCGTAAAGAAAAATATTCTCAGGCTATATCAAACCGATCACAACTGCAAAAAGAGGTTAATGAACTTTTAACCAGAAAGAATAACTGGTCAACCGAGGATTTAGAAAGATTTACAAATCTTTATAGAAACGATCATACAAATGAACAAAGAGAACAAACTGCTCAGCAACAATTGGATTCTGCTGAGAAGAATGCTGATAGTATTCAATTGAGACTTACTCAGCTGATCTTGACAAGATATCACGAAGAACAAATATGGTCAGATAAAATTAGAAGAGCATCTACTTGGGGAACTTGGGCGATTATGGGGTTGAATTTATTCTTATTCGCTATTGCAACATTTTTAGTAGAACCTTGGAAAAGGAAAAGACTTGTTGGATCCTTTGAAGATAAAGTCAAGGTCGCACTTATGGAATATTCTCAACAGCAGAATGGCAAGATAGATGAAATTATCAAGAATCAAAATCAAGACCATAATCAAGAAACCACCTCAACTCCTCCACAGGTGAATGATAAAAATATTGAGTCTAATGGAATATGGTCTTGGTTTTTCAAGACCCCACAAACTCAACAAATTTCTCAAATTGCTATAATTGACAACGATGGATGGTCTACTAAGGTTAAACAATTCTACAACAGTCTTACATCCAGTAATATAGAGGTGGTTCAAGTTGAAAAATATGACTTGAATATTGCTCTAGGAATAGCTGGTGTTCTAGGGATTTTCATTGGAAGTATATTTACCTATTTCATAAATTGAACTAGTCAAAAATACCATATTGACAATTTATCTTGACAAATTGTCTCCTCTTCAGTTGTTAACTTCAATATTTAGCCTGACAATGTATACTCTTTCTACCTCCTACATAGATTATTTATTCCTGTATATATTTACACGTTGTTTGAAGCTTTGTACGAATTTATGGTTGTTAGAATATCGTGTGTGAACCAGTTCTATTGCCACTGAACGATAGACACTTTCCAATTGTTAATCAAACTTACCGTTGTAGCATAATTAATAGATAGTCAATCCACTAATCTTTACTAAATTGAAATAAATCTATTACTTTTTTGGTTACTCAATTGACCAAACTCATTTAATATCTTGAAACTTATTTTATAATAATGGAAGAACTTGGAATTCTTGATCCTTCAGCTCTATTGCCAAAGGTCAATAACCTCATAAATTCTAATCATAAATCATCAATAATAGATCAAGAGAATGCAGATGTATACCTTAGATTAAAGAAATTGGAGAAAGAACTAGAATTCTTATTACTTCAAGAAGATTACATTAAAGATGAACATCGTTATTTGAAAAGAGAATTTATCAGAGGCCAAGAAGAAGTCAAAAGAATCAAATCGGTTCCATTGGTGATTGGACAATTTTTGGAACCAATTGATGAAAATACTGGGATTGTATCATCTACCACCGGTTCTAATTATGTGGTTAGAATTTTATCCACATTAGATAGAGAATTATTAAAGCCTTCATCTTCAGTAGCACTACATCGTCATTCTAATGCGTTGGTTGATATCTTACCTCCAGAAGCCGATTCATCAATTTCAATTGTTGGAGAAAATGAAAAACCAGATGTAACTTATGCAGATGTTGGTGGTTTGGATATGCAAAAACAAGAAATAAGAGAAGCTGTAGAATTACCTTTAACTCAAGGAGATTTATATTCTCAAATTGGTATTGATCCTCCACGAGGAGTTTTACTTTATGGTCCACCTGGTACAGGTAAAACCATGTTGGTGAAAGCAGTTGCAAATTCCTCCACTGCTTCATTCATAAGAATTAATGGATCAGAATTTGTTCAAAAATATTTAGGAGAAGGTCCAAGAATGGTAAGAGATGTTTTCAGATTAGCAAGAGAAAATTCACCAGCAATTATTTTTATAGATGAAATTGACGCAATTGCAACCAAAAGATTTGATGCTCAAACTGGTGCTGATAGAGAAGTTCAAAGAATTTTATTGGAATTATTAAATCAAATGGATGGATTTGATCAAAATTCTACTGTGAAGGTTATAATGGCAACAAATAGAGCAGATACCCTTGATCCTGCTTTATTGAGACCTGGGAGATTGGATAGAAAGATTGAATTTCCTTCCCTTAAAGATAGAAGAGAAAGAAGATTAATTTTTTCAACGATTGCATCTAAAATGGCTCTAGCCCCTGAAGCAGATTTAGATTCGTTAATTGTAAGAAATGATCCATTATCGGGTGCTGTTATTGCAGCAATTATGCAAGAAGCTGGTTTAAGAGCTGTTAGAAAGAATAGATACATGATCCTTCAAGGAGATTTGGAAGAAGCTTATACGTCACAAGTTAAGACTGGAAGTGAGCATGATAAATTCGATTTCTATAAGTAAAGAAAGTTATTACATACTAGATGCATTATTACCTAATAATAACTAAAAGTTTGAAGATGTAGAATCGCGTAGATGAATGTTGTTGTCTAAATTAATTGATAAACCCCAATACCAGGGGTTAATGATCTTGTATCCTTGAAATCCAAATGATCAAGATCTAAATGGAAAGAATAATTCCACTGGTTAATGTAATCTTCCTTATTAGACACGGTAGTGATGAAAGATGCCACTGGTGCTACTAAATAAATTGTTGAATTTCCCGCTGACTTGAACCGGTTGATAACTTCGTTCACTTCGACATAGTCAGCACCGGCAGTATCCACCAAAATGTAAGTTTTATCGGAAATTTCCAAACTCTTTAAATTGGAGGGTGGAATGATTTCTAACGACGAATTTATATGACCCAAAATCCATGATGGGGGAGTATAAGTATGCCACCAGATTTGAACCGTCCTATTTCCAACTGTATTTGAATCATTTATGGAACGTAAATAATCAAGAGCTGGTAATACTCCTCCCTGATGGAAAACTCCCATCAATATTGCCATAATAGTATTGAAAATATACCAAATAATCATAAGTACAGACACAAAACGAGGAGACTTTCTTGGAGACGTTCCTTTTATCGCAAACTTCTCTAAATCAAAGCAACAACATAATAATGGAACAATTGGAATCAAAAATCTTAATTCTTGATGAGGTACGATTGAAAGGAATAACAACCCACTTATTGACGATAAGAATGGAGTTGTTTTCCAGTACTTGTTTCTCTTATAGAACAAAAATATCAATCCAGAAGGACCCAAAAGTTGTGGAAGGTTAACAACTAAATGAGTGTAATAAGGATGCAAGCCGTGGTTAGCTAAATTGTTCACATTACTGTTATATAACAAACTATTCCAAGGAGTAAATATATAGCCTGAAAGTTTGAAAGGATCGTTTATAACCTTAGCAATGTCACCAAATTCAACAGTATCAAATAAAACGAACAACGCTGCACAACTAACAAATCCCAAACCTCCAAAGAAAACAGAAGAAAGTTTATATTTTGAAAACCATATATATTGGATCACAAAATATAGGGGTAATATCAAAAATGCTGGAAATGTGATTCTGTTGAATATCCCAAATGAAACCAAAGTTCCTAGAAGGAAAAATTGAAACCTATGACTCTTTGCTTTAATATCATTTACATCGTACCTTAGATTATCAATTATTAATACACATAATAATAATAATATTGTCTCAACACTATTACTAAAACAATGAGATTGGTAAACGAGTGACACGTACGACGTCAGAATAAAGAAAATCCCCTTTATACGTTCAGGACGCGTTGGTAACATCTTATAAACGCAATAATCAGTAATAATCCAACTAGATATAAGAAATTGCATTCTGAATAGGTACCATATTTGTATAGGAGTGAAATCTAAGGCAAGTGCTTTAATTAAATAAATCACCGGGCCGTATATTATGTACAATGGTCCAAAACTTCTTGCTGGCTGAAATGAAGTATATTCCCAGGGGATATTAGTTGAATATCCAAGAGTGCTGTTGGTGATTACTTCGAAGTTTTGAAAATGCTCATCAGGATGAATATATGAATCGGATAGAGCCAAAATGAATCGTATTCCTATCGATAGAATGTAAGTATATCGCCAATTAAAGCCCATTGCTGAATAAGAGTAAGGAGAGCCTTATGAATATATACCTATTAGAACAGGAGGAATGTGTAGAATGAAGATAGTTGTACCAGATGGAGTCTTTTGTATGAGACCTAAGGTTGCAAATTGGTATATGCAGGGCTGAGCTAAGACTTGGGTTTGTTTCGGGGCCCACTGAGCGCTTCTTCTTCTGGTTCGTCTTGTTTCTCTTATTCATCTCCTTCGTATCCTTTTCCACCTCACAGATTGCTACAATCTAATAAACTCACTACAATCATTTAAGAATACTTCTATATCAGTCTATTAAGTTTGTAACTTTTTCTTTTGTTTCTTCAAGTTTTCGATATGAGCATTGATCTTTAAGTTCGCCTTAATCTCATTTTCTTCTTCATCATCTTCCATGAGCACATTATTTACTCCGATCTCAACATCACTATAACCTTCTTCATCTTCAGGAACTGCAGCAACTATTTTACTTTTAACCTCAAGTTCTTCAAATTCTTCTCCTGCGTCTTGATCGTCCTCACCATCGACTATCTCTTCATCTTCATCTTGATCTTCATCCATTGAGTCAAAATAGTCATCTTTCAATTCTGTTTCGTCGTCGGAGATTTCTCCATTGTATTGTGCATCATCTAATTCTTCAATATATTCCACATCAGACTCATGATCTTCGAAATCTTGAACATCATCTTCAATGATCTCACGTTTAAGTTCAATCTGTTGATATAATAGACTCAAACGTCCTTGTAATTCTAATAATCTTGGTAACACTTCTGCTTTCTTCAGTAAAACGGCATGCAAACTTGAAAGCTTAGAGTTCAAGTTTGGTAAACTAGTTAAAGTACCACCATGAATAATAATAATCCATTTTAACCAAATGTTCAATTGATCAAATCTAGAAGTTTGACGTGCAATTCTTTCTGCCAACCGATCCAACAATACCACTGCTAAACTTGAATCAAGTTTAGCAATTGTGTTTTCAATGATTGTGGGATCTCTATTCACCAATACTGTTTCTAACAACGAATGATCATTGTTTTTCAAAGCTTGTGAGAGAATCACCGTTAAAGTGGTTCCTCCCAATTTCTTTTTGTTCTTTCTAGATTTGGGAATTTGCTCAGCCGTAGAAAGTTTATCAAGTTTTTCTGCCAATGATTCACCTTGTTCAGATTGGTCGTTGTATTGTTCTTCATCAGATTGTTCATCTTCGGAAATATTTTGAACATCTTTCAAATTTGATCCATCAGATACAATTGCATTAGCTTCATTATAATGTTTGGTTGCAGCTATATCCTGGCCGAATTCCAAATGACTTACTGTTGATAAATTTGGCTTTGATTTTTCGATAAGTTTATTGGAGTTAATAGTGACACCGCTCGTTTCATCTAACCATGAAATAACTTCAAAATAAGGTAAAGATGCATTTTCCAACCACGATAAAATAATGAATTTACCCCTAATTGTAATTGCAGTGATGTTCAAATTATCAGTAGAGATCTTTTTATCGCCATTAGGGCGAACAATTTGAATTATACCGTTTGAAGAACGAGATTGAGTTTGTCTTCTCTTCTTTCTACTTGAGGTAGCGGTAGAACTTAATTCAACTAAAGGATTGTTGAAAACTTCTAATTTCCCATCTTCGGTTATACATGATACAACCGAACAAGATGCTTCACTCCCAAATGCAACTGAAAGTACTGGAGATTGAGTGACGAATATCAGGACTGCTGAACCTTTAGATATAGAATATAAATTAACAAACCGATCATTTATAGCACTGGTTAAAAAATAGTCTGAATTGGAAGGTATTGGTAAAAGGGTATTTACAGGTTGTATGTGAGCAGGGAAAGTCTTAACCATTTTTTTGTTAATAATATCAATAAGATAAACGGAATATGTTGATACTAATAAATGAGGAGTATTATTGTAAACGATTGTTGATATTTTCGATATTGCCTCGGAATTTTCAATTAAAAAATCATCAATACTGAAAGATTGTTTCAAAGAAAAAGTTAATAAATCCCATTCATAGATATTACCTCCGATGTCACAAGACCAACTAGAGTTGGTTAATTTTGAATAATGGAAATCTGTTATTGACAAATTGGTAGGAGTAAATAATTCAGTAAGTATTTCGTTTGATAATGGAGAATAAATTTGAATAGTACCCGATGAAAGTCCGAGAGCTATAAATTCATTTTGAATAGTTTCTATGCTGCTGTTAAGGAATCCCCAAGACATCAGGGTAAGTTTAGATTTAAGCTTGAATGCTGTATTGAGTGATGATTGTGTTGGATTGATAGCTTGAACTCTTAATTTATGAGAGTCTAGTTCAACTATGGCAGATGCCAAATATGTCCCAGTAGGATCATATTGAGCATGTAATAATGGAGAACTCATGATGAAATATGCAAAATTATTGAAATTGGAGAAAACTGTGGTTGGTTGGGATAAATGTGAGTGTAGTTGGAGTAAATTTCTATAGGTACTAGCCTCAGATATACATGTATCTAGTAATAATAACTAGTCAATCAATTGTTGAAAGAATCAATATGAATGAAAATTCAAAAAAAAAAATCAAATAATGTTGAAATTTGCTTACAATAATCAGACTACCTTGGAACTTTGTATACTATAGAATGGCTGTGAAACTTTTTATTGCAATCCTTAATATGCTTCAATCCCAGATTTTAATTCTGATTTTCGAGTTATTATAATTCAGTTAAGACTACAATAAAGGTTCTCCGTCTTTGTATTGGCTTCAGCTTCTCTATCCAAAGTCTTTTGATATATGATTGTATGGTGCAAAAGTGATGAGATGGGACAAAATTTTCAGATCGCGGATAATTTATGGAACTTGCACACAACGTGAGAAGAGAGAGTGAGCTTGCAATGGATGTGACAAGAGCTGAGGGAGATGGAGAAACTACATTAAAACAAATCTACAACAAATATACAGGTTCGAAAAAATTTCCAGATAGAAAATTTGCAGCATGGTCAACTTAAGCGGGAAAAGGAAAAGAAGAACTTGGTAAACCAATGGCTACCAAGCAGGCTTCATGAAGAAACGAAAGCACCGCTCACCACCTTAATTTCTATTCAAAAATGGTTAATCATCTAATAAATCCACGTGACTTGCGGGTGAGTTTGATCTCGATTGTTTTCGTTTTGTTCTGTGCAGGGATCTAAAAGAAGTACATAAAATGAACAGTTTCCGCACCTATTTTAGGAGTTGCCAACACCAATAAATTGTTACTGTTGTTGCATAATCTCAGAATTGAACAGAAATATAAGAATTCAACTGCAAAACAAGCAAAATAAGTTGAACTTTTCGTAATTTAAACTTGTTACAATTAATTGCTAATTAGCTTAAATTTTCTATTTTGGTCATTAAAGTTCCATTTCTTGAAAAATCATAACCCTTGCTGAATATAATCGTAATAAGTTTATTATCGAGGCGAATATTGTTGTTACTAAACTCATACTTCGCACTTACAATATTGGCTTAAATATAAGCATTATTCAAACGTTATTTACCATTGGTGCATATTAAACAAAATAATAAGATAAATCTTTAATAATGTCTGATTATCCTGGTGGAACTGGCAGTGAAGATCTTTCACTTCCCAAGGCAACCGTTCAAAAGATAATAGGAGAAATATTACCTTCCGATATTGCAATAAGTAAAGAAGCACGAGAAGCAATTACAGAGTGTAGTATTGAATTTATAATGATTTTATCAACTCAACTGAATGATATAGCCGAAAAGGAAGCCAAGAAAACAATTGCATCCGATCATGTGGTCAAAGCACTTCAAGAATTAGGATTTCAAAATTACCTTGAAATAGTCAATAAGATTTTAGATGAACATAAAGAATTACTTAAGGGTAAAGAAAAGAAGAATAATAAATTCCAGAATTCTGGGTTAACAGAAGAAGAATTGTTAAGACAACAAGAAGAATTGTTCAAAAAATCTAGGGACCGTTTACAAAACACTAGTAGTAATGAAATTAAAGAAGAAGCTGTATAATAGAAATAATAATTAATAATCGTCTTAATATCGATGTAGTGTGAATTTCATTTCTTTTTAACTTTCAGTTGCGACGTCTCAAGAATTAACTACAAGTGACTATTTAAATGCGTTGACAATCTACAATAGAAAAATATTGTATAGAAAACGTTTCCAATCTACATATAGTCCATGATTAGCATTTATTTCAGAAAACATATCAAAACCTCACCTATCAAACCTTATCATAAAAATAAAAGTAAACTTGCTCATAGCCTGAATGATCACAATATTGATCACAATATTGATAACAAGATAACAATAATAATAATATACAAATACACCTTCAACAAAGTGAATATAGTGCAAAAAGACAACTTCTACCCGCAAACTTCTTTCCCATTATATTAATTCATACAAAATCACAACAATGTTAAAGCAAATTAATGGTAATCTCATAAGAGTTCTAACTGCTCCAATAAGATTTATAAGTCTATTTTTGATCGATCCTTCATTCGTTTGAATACCTGAAAACTGTTGGAATTGTTGTGCGCTTGAATTTGAGCTAACTCCCCAACCAATTCTATTTAAAAATCGGTCCTCGCTAAGAACTGCTAATCCATTAACAGTGAGCAAAGTTACATAGAACAACTTTCCTAGACCGAACATTTTTATAATCGAATTGTATGAAGGCAATTGCTAGGATGATATTCTTTCATGTCTTCGAGGAAATTAATCTCAATCAGCCATTATTCCTCTAGTACGTCTTTGTGTAAGTATTTGCGAGCCCTGGGCTTGAAACGTGATTAAGATCGTTTGTTTACATAAAGTTGTGGAGGTAACGTAAGGTAGAAGTATATATAGAAGTATACAAGAAGCCAAACAAGGAGCCAAACCAAATTATTTTATTGAGGTCATCATATCCTTAAAACTATAGAGAACATATAGAGTCCATTATCTTTATTTAAGTAATTCAAATACCCTCATTTCACTGGTTCTCTTACTCACTGCAATGATTGGGGATCTTCAGCATAATAGAAGACATGGTCGAAAGAAAGATTCAATAGAACAATTCATAGGTTCCCAACAACTATTCTTAGAGAATGGATTATCCCAACTAAGGTATATGATACTAATTGAAGGATTGAAAATACCGCCGGGCTATGATCAGTGCCCTTATAGAAGTCACATATGGTCAATCTTGTGTAGAGTCCCACCATTACCCACCAAAGCATATTGCCAATTACTAAATTCAGTACCCAATTCATTATCCAAACAAATTTACGATAAAATAAAAAATGATACTTTTCGTACATTAATGAATGATACCAATTTCCATCTGAAAGTTACCGAAGATAGTCTAGTTCGGATTCTTTCCTTAATTGCTCTTACTTTGGGGAATAAAGTTGGTTATGTTCAAGGTATGAATGTATTACTTGCACCTATAGCCTATAGTTGTAACAAAAGTGAACCCCAAGCTTATTCAATTTTGCATCATCTAATTACAAAACAAATCCCCTTATATATTACTCCCAATTTAGATGGTGTCCATATTGGCTTAAGTCTTGTTGATGTCACTCTTAGTTTGATCGACCCAGTCTTGAGTCAATACCTTGATTCAAAATTTCTCAAAGCTGAAATTTATGCATTTCCTTCAGTACTCACATTATGTGCCTGTACTCCTCCTTTACAATTGGTACTCAAGCTTTGGGATTTTTTATTTGCTTACGGGACTCATATGAATATTCTATTTATTGTTGCTCAACTCATTATAAATAGATCATTACTATTGAAATCGTCACAGCCAATGAAGGTTTTAAGAAACTTTCCAAACTTGGAAGAAAATGAAATAATTAAATTGAGTTTGAGTTTTATTCCTGAATTACCAAAGCAATTGTATTCGTTAATAGTTAGGCATGGATATGACCCAAATGTGCCTAATGAATTAAAGGGATTCCTAACCAATCATAAATAAATTATAATGTATAACATAATAAGTTTAACGATATAAAATTAAAAAATTAAAGAATAGCAACCAGATTAAAGGAGACCATTCTTGAAATCTCTTTGATTATGAAATGCACACAATACAGTTCTATCGTTGTACATTTTTCCCGCCAATCCCATAATAGCATCCAATGCCTGCTGCTCATCCAGAAATTCAACAAATACTTTTCCTAAACCAGGTTGAGAAAACTGACTAATACCAGGAGTAAAGTCATTTGCAGGTCTCGGTATCTTGATGTTTATCACTTTTCCAAAGTTATTGCATTCCTGTAATATATCCAGCTGAATGAATTTGAAATTCATGTCGTCCACTAAATCCTTTGGTGTGACAATATTAATCAATTCAATCACACTCAGTTTTGGATGATTGGTAACATATTCTCCCTTTGCTAATGCCTTTAGGGAATTGAAATCCATTGGACAATCTTCTATACCTGTCTTTCCCGGTATTACACACGAAAAAAATGCATCTTTGATCGTTTGTGGATTTTCGGTTTTAAGTTGATCTATAATGCTTTGAATTTTAGGTATAACTTTTATAGTGTTTTTGAACTGTAAAGGATCAAAGTAATATTCAATAAATGCAATTCCTAACGATTTCTTTGTTCCTATTTCTCTTAATAATTGAAATCCTTTTATGGGTCCCTTCAGTTTTAACACATCTATTAATTCTGTTTCCGTTTTATCTTCATCCACCAATAATGTGATCTTTCTTGGGTTATCCACAACTTCATCCTCTATATTGTTTTGAATTATTTCTTTATATGGGGGTAAACATTGAGTAACATATTCTCCTGGCCTTGAAATATCTAGCACGGCAAATTCTGGGCCATCTTTCAAATTGTTGTCTTCATGTTTTTCATTTTGGTCATCATTGCTGTCATCCTCCGAATACTTAATTGAGTTGTAGTCTATTGTAGACTTATCTAAGGCAAGGGCAATAGTTGCACAAGTATTATTGGAAAATTGAATAATTAGACTCTTATTGTCCTTTGTCTTTCTCTTGGACTCAATATTACTCAACGTGGTCTGGGCAATATCAATCTTTCCTAAGAATTTGTTGAAATAATTGGCAACTTTAAGGTGATCTGCTCTTTCAAGGTCTATACCATTAATTATCAAAATTTTGGAGTTTCTCGAATCTAACGGATCGATTCTATATGAATCATTGAGTAGATCACTAGAACTATTAATCTGGTCCTCAAGCTTAGTGAAATCCACCGGTCTAGGAGATCCAGGAAGAGGAAATAATCCTGATAATTTGGCTCTTTGAACAGTGACATTCTCAAATCCTTTGGGCTTCACACCCCACTGAGAGTCTATAATAGTTACTTCGTCAATACTTGGAATTTTAGTCATATGCGATAATTTTTTTTCATACTTTAATATTAGTTCTTCTTTGGGGATTCCAGCGTTTTCGTCATTAACTTGAGGAGTAGATTCTCGACTTCTTTGATGGTACCCATCGTGGTTTGGGGTTCTACTAAACGAGTCATATCTAGAAGGCTTAACATTGTTTCCTGAATTATGGTAAGAAGGTCTACCGTATCCATGATCCCTAGAGTCTCGAGTTTCTCTTTCTCGGGTTTCATTTTCTCGAACACCTCTGGTCTCTCTATTGTCTCTCTCATTTCTAGAATCTCGAGGATCTCGAGGATCTCTATCTCGATATCTTTCTCTCGCTCTGGCTCTATATTCATCATTTCTGTAATTTTGATTTCTCAATCGCTGATTATTCAGGCTACTATACGAATCTCTATCATTGGTTTGATTACTTTCATCTCTTCTTCTGTGATTTGTTCTGTTTGAAGTATACTCATCATATCTTCCTTTCCTCTCATCTTGACGGGAATCCTGTCTCCTAGATTGGATCCTTCTTTCAGAGTATTCTCTTGAGTCTAGAATATTAGTAATCTGCATTTAAAATCACATGATTGCTATACATACCCTCTTGGTAATCCATTGTGATCTGTTGACTTGATCCGGTGTATCCAAGTGCTATAATCTATTATGATCAATAGTTAAGCTTCTTCTTGATTGCACTCAATCTGTTGGAATGGTGCACACACGTCTTCTTTTACGATGGTTTGGAGATGATTTATCACCTTCATCCCAACAGTTACTACCACTTACATGATTAATTGTTTATATACGTATATCAAAATATATGTAAATATCTTCTAGTATTAAAATGTTAGGGTTTCTATGTAATATAGCAACAATGTGTGTTCATAACTCATCGTGTAGAACATCAGTTTTGGTAGCCTCATCATTCTTTGAACGTGATGAGGACTCGATCGTGTCGTCTACAACCTTGTCAGCTGTATCTTCCACTGGCTCCACTGGATCCACTGGCTCTATCTCTTCTTCTTCTTCATCTTCAAATATTTCACCTTCTACTTCTACAGCACCTTCTACCTCGGGTTCTTCTGGATTTGCTTTAGCTTTTGTCTTAGCTTCCTCCTGCTTCAATTTCTCTCTAAACTCCTTTTGTAATCTTCTCTCTTCCAACTTCTTGAATTTATCATCAAGTAATGATATTCTTTCTTTATGAGAAGTTTCAATAAGATAAATATCTGCCAACATATCAACTATTTTGCCAGTAATTCCTTCATAAATCTCCCAAAGTTCATCTTTGGTATATTTAGAAAATTTCTTTTCATCATCCAAAATATCTCCAAGTTCAGTCAATTTATCCTTATATTCGGCAAGAGTCTTGTCTAAGCTTAGCATTTTATCAACTCCCCCACTCTTTGACATAAGTTGACGTTTGATTCTGTCGTTTTCTTTGTCAAAACTGAATCCCTGTTTTTCAAACTTTTCTCTTACTCCACTAATTTGTGTTCCGTATTCAACTAAGTGGTTTTGAATCTTCATCACCATACTAGTTCCATCTTCATACAATTTTTTGAAACCATTTATAGATAAATCTGCTTTGGAAATTTCCAAAATACGATCTAATTCTGCTTTTTTGGCATTTACTTCACTGATTTTCTGCTTGTAATTTTCAATAGTAGAACCTTCACTCTCAAACTCAAACCATTCAATTACTTCGCTGACAAATAAAGTATAAGATGAAATATCAGTGTCTTCTTTTTCCAATTGCGATTCGTTATCTTCAATGAATGAGCGCAATTCATAGCATTGTCCTTCTAATACGTTCTTGATTTGGTCTAATTGGTAACGGTTCTCATCTAACGAGTTTAACAATGTCAATCTCTTCAAAGCCTTTACCCTGTTTGAATTGGACATTGGTTTGATATGGGAATAAGATGGCTTCGGAAGTGGGATATGTTCTTGTCTGGACTCGAGTTTGGTTTTTGAAAGCTTTGGGTTCTTAGCATTAGTGGTTGAATTCGTGCCGTTTGTACTGTTTCCATTGTCTTCAATAATGATACTTTCAAGGTCTAAGTCAAAGTCAAGATCTTCTTCAGCTTCGGCTTCAAATTTGACTTCGGCTTCGACTTCCTTATCCTTCTTCAAAAGATTTTTGAAAAATCCTCCTTTCTTTGGATCTTCAACACATGCAATTTCTAATTTACCTAATCCAAATATTTTATTATTATCCAAATTAAAAGTACCAAACACTTGTTTTATCTCATTTTTCTTACATTTCAATTTCTCTCCTCTTTTAACTAAATTATCGACGGAGTAAGTTCTAAGTAATCTTCCATCCTCAAACAACCCAAGGTTAACTTCATCTTTGATATTATTCAATTTGGATAAATTCAATCTGGTGGAATTACCGATTTGACTTCCTCTGGCAAATATTAACTTGGTGTCATCAAAATTGTTGACTGAAATTTCATAATCATGGAATGCTTTATCAATTACTTTAATATCTTTTGGTCTTTCAAATTTAGTTTTCAATTTATAACCTCTTGCAGTGGTACCTAAAGCGCAACTTTCATCAGCATTTACATTCTTAGAAATTTTATCTTCACCTAATAAAGTGATTAAATGTTTTTGAACAAATGGTACTCTAATGGAACCACCAGTTAAAATTACCGATCTAAGTTGATCAATTTCAATAACACCTCTTACGGCATCCAATATTGGGTTTGTTGCCTTAATTAAAAGATCTGAATTGAATTCTTCAAATTCATTTCTGGTAATAGTTGTCTTGAAGTCACGTTCCTTGAATAATGATTCAAGTGATACTTGATATTCATTATTAACAGATAAGACAATTTTAGCCTTTTCTGAAACTTCCAAAATTCTTGCCTTCACTTTGTCAGTGATATCTTTTGAATTATCTTCTAATTCGAATGACTCCAAGAATTTTTCATAAATTATGGTGTAAATAGATTTGGTAAGAAGTTGACCACCAAAGGTTTCATCGTAGCCGATATTTTCAATTTCTAAAGTAATCGAACCGTTCAAAAATGGAGTATAGGAGAACAAAGTTGCTGAGGTTGAACCTGCACCTGCATCATAAACAAGATGGTATTCCTTTTCATTTGAAAATTCTTCATTTGAAAATTTCTTGCTGGAAACATAGTTTAATGCAACAGCAGTACCTTCATCAACAAGTCCAAGGACATTTGAGAAGTTTGCAAGGAATAAAGAGTCCAAATACGATTGTCTGGTTTCTTGGGTTGCAAATGGAGATACAGAAATTGCAACATCTTCGACAATTGCCTTAGCTGCTGGATTATCTTCAAGATCAGTAAGGGCTCTTGTTTTAATTTCGTTCAATAACATTCCAACAATTTCTTCAACTGTGAAAGTTTCATTTCCTATTCCACTATCTATTTTAATTGAATTTGCTCTATTTTCATCACCAATCAATTTAAAAAAATTCAGTTTGATGAACTCTCTAGTAGTTAAGTCATCAATTGATTTCCCAAGTAATGACTTAACATTCAATATACAAGATTGAGGAAATCTGGTACAGAGGGATCCAGTAGCAGATCCATAAACTCTTTCGATTTCATCTTTCGATCCGGAATATTGACGAATTGAAAGTCCAGAAAGATCTTTACGTTTGCCTTCATCAGTTAATACAATCTCAAACAGAATTCCTGGAGCAAGTAAGACTGCCTTTGTGTACTGTTGTCCAAAATCAATACCAAGTATAGCAGCAGAAGCAATTGCAATGAAATACAATATCAATAACTTCATCTTTGCACAAATACTAGAAAATTTATCGCTATTAATAATTCAATAAAATCAAACTCCAACAACACGATCAGTTGATTTGGTTTTGAATTTTATTGACACGCATTCAACGTATTTCTACAAACAGCATATTGGAGTGCATATTATAGAGGTGGTGTATATAGACCAAGTGGAATATGCTAGTAAAGTTAGAGGGTCTAATATGGCAATATACTGGTAATGGTGTAGGTTAAGGTTATTGACAAATGAATTTATGGAAAGTTGAAATTGTAATTGATAAATAAGTTTATAAGTTGAACTTGTAATTGATATAGATTCGTAGGTTTATCTTTGAATGTATATAGAGTGGGTTTTGTTCTGTGTCCTAAAAGACATGAAATTCATTATAAGTAGATTAAGAGCGGTTGAAGTAATTTATGGATTTGAGATCCATAATAATGAAAATATTTCCAAGTGAAAGTTCAGCTCTAAAACTACAATACGATCTATACACATGTAGCTAAGGGAAATTCGTAATTCAACTGGGTTCCAATTATTATCCTACTCTAGTATAGGTTATTCTTATGTTATCAGTTGCAGAAGAGCTCGGAACTCAGCGGTCTTGCGAAAGACCCCGGAATTCATTGAACTCAACGTTCTTCTTGAGGGCCTCCTGTTGAGAAAAGAAGCCCAATAGCACTATGTAGTAAATCTTTTAGTTGGAAGCATTCAAAACTTGGTTGATCTAATATATATAATTTCAATATCAACTTTAAGAAAATGCACTTTACAGTTTCAAAATCTTGGTTTTGAATTCAAATTTTAGGAATTCTTTTGAAAAAACATTTGCACCAGGCTGAAAAGACTATCGAATTTGATCCTAATTTGAACTTCACACCTAGAATTCCGGTTCTCGAGGGTATCGATAAGACGACCTGAAAGTCCTTATTAACGGCCACCATTTAGAGCAATCTACTTAACTAAACATATAAATATTGAGCATTTTTTTTGCAAAAAAATTTCAAATTTAGTTATGTATTGTTCAATAAATACTCATCGATTCTTTTCGAGAATATTTATCTGTATTTTCAACCTGCCATAATTAGTTTTGGTGTTGGAACAACGTTCTTTCTATTTTTCTCATTGCTGAGTTTCATCGCTTTTTCAATTTTTTAGAACTTTTTTTTTTTTTTTTAGTCTTCTTCTTTTTTCCTCTTCTTGCTCTGCTCTTTTGGTGTGCAGCCTAACTTACCTTGCTAACAAGCAATATCTTCCCTAAAAGAGTCTTCAAAATATCAATAAGTACAAAATGGATCCTGAACATGTCGAAGCCACTAAAATGTACATTTCATACAACAACATCCACCAACTCTGTCAAGAAGTTGCAGGTAAAATAAAGGCTTTCAAGCCAGACTTAATCATTGCCATTGGTGGTGGTGGATTTATCCCTGCTAGAATGTTACGTACATTTCTTAAAGAACCAGGTCATCCAAATGTTCGTATTATGGCCATTATTCTTTCTCTTTATGAAGATATTGGAACTGTTGGCTCTCAAGTTGAACAACTTGGAACCAAAGTGGTTAGAACTCAATGGATTGATTACGCACAATCTAAAATTGATTTGGTAGGTAAGAATGTTTTAATTATTGATGAAGTTGATGATACTAGAACTACTCTTCATTATGCCGTTTCTGAACTTAAAAAGGATGTACTTGAACAAGCCAAAGCCAAGAACGCTGATCCAAACTCAACCAAATTTGGAGTCTTCGTATTACACGATAAGCAAAAGCCAAAACGTGCTGAACTCCCTGATGATATCATGAAAACAGGTAATTATTTTGCTGCTAGAACTGTCCCTGATACTTGGATCGCTTACCCATGGGAATCTACTGACATTGTTTACCATACTAAAAGAGCTATGGAACAAGGCAACGACGTTTTCCTTCCTTCAACAACTGATATATAAAATTTAAACAAAAGGGCCAATAATTAATTTAAATTAATAAATGAAGATATTTAATAGAATAAAAGAGACTTTTATGACATGAAAAAAAAAATGAAAAAAATTCGCTCAGCTTTCAAGGTAAGCGATTTGTAGAAGAACAGCAAAGAAAAAGACTACTCTGAGATCTTACGATTGAATTATGGTAATCTCAATTACTTTAATTACATGACACTACTGTATGTATTAAATTAAATACTGTGGTTATTCCTTTTCAACCTTCGGACTGTTTCCATTCTACCACATTAAACCCGATTTTGTTCTAGTCAATTTCAATATAATCATCAGGACTTCTTGAATGGTTCTTTAATGGAGCATGAGTTGTATTCTTATCCTTTCTCTTTTTACTTTGCCTAAGTGATTGTCCAGCACCAGAAAATGCATTATTACTTTCTTTACCATTTTTAGCATCTTCCTCACATTCTTCTGGGGTAGGTAATATCACTGGAAATCCAAAAAAAAGTTGATTTTCTGGTAAAACTAATGGAATAGAAGGAGCATCTGGATCCAAGTCATCAATGTTATAATTTATCTTTGGTGGTTCTTCTATTTTCTTATTACTCAATTTATTTCCAGTACCTATGAAATTATTTGAGAGTTTTGATTCGGCAACAATTTTAGCGTATCCCAAAGATTGGGCCATTGAGGCTGCACCTGCTCCTCTATTAACACTTGATGGAGTAATAGGTGTTGAACTAGTAGATGGGTCTACTTTCTTTGGTTTATATTCTGGTTCAACATACCCAACTGGAGGAGCAAAATCAGTCTCTAAATCGGTTTCGACCACACAAATTCCTTTATTTTCGGATTCAGGTTTAACTTCTAAAACTTTAATACCATATATAGAATCATTATAATTGACTTCGATAATATCATTGACGGTTAAAGTTGAGAATTTTCTTAAAACATTCTCCAATACTGCCTTTGGATCGGAAATATCTAGAAAATCAACTGATTGAGGTTCAATTTTAACAAATGTACCTAATGGAATATCACAAGATGAAATCTTAAGTAGCAGTCCGACCGATAATTCCAAAGTATTCATCATCCATTGAGGAAGATATGCTCTGCCTTCTTCTGCAACAAATTCAAGAACCCCACTATGGGTAACTTTGGAGTTTGCTTCATTTGTCAATTCAAATAGCATGGGATACCTTATATGAAGCATGGTAAGTTTATTAAGTGCAGATGGTGGTAAGAAGATTTTCCCTCCATAATTGGAGTCGTCTTTTCTTACATTATCGGGCATCATAGCAGTGGGATAGCAACGGAAGTAATCCTCAAACTTGGAAGATATAGGACTGCCAAACGAACCTGCTCCAAAAACTCCAGATCCAAACCCAGAAAACATTATTGATCTAATAATTAAATAAATAATTGCTTTGATTTGTCAACTTTTAAATTCAAAGACTTGTATTCTTAGCCAGTTTCGAAGGCAACAATTTTATGGTTGTGTAGATGCAATCCATAATGTAATCGGTATCTGGATGTGTATATAAGCCACTTTATTTCCTCTGAGAGAGAGATCTCGCGCAGCTCCACAAGGTGCGCTGGGGAAGAGTCGTAGCTGATGAAGAGTAGCCCTTTATAAATGACAAGTTGTGCCGACAATTGAGACTACCTAAGGCCAGTTGAAAAGGATCATAAATTTGTATTTTGGGTTGTTTGGAGGAGATTTTCAAGCTCTACACATTGTTTCTTACAAACTTTTGAATTTTTTTATTTAACATACATAGTATGGCGTAGTAAGAGAAAACAAAGAGCTGGCAACATAATAGAGGATAAATAGAGGATTAATAGAGAATAAATAGAGAATAAATAGAGAATAAATAAGAGGTAGTTAGTAATGATACAGTTGGAAATTATTTAAGAGTCTTGTTGGTTGAAAAATCTTATTAAGTCACCCTTAAGTCGGGAAATTCTATGATCATCTCTGAAATGCCTAAAATATCCACTCAAAGGTTTATCAACGGTACTTTTGGAGCTTTCAGTCTCAATAACATCATGGCACACAGGACACACTACTCCCTTCTTGTTCGCAAAATGTGCTTTTGTCTTTCTTTTATGGAGATTCTTGTTTTTGCACAACCTGTATACCCCATAATAGGATGGATTCGGAGTCAAGTAGTTGTCAGTATGGATTCCATGCCATAACGCAAGATGTTGCGAATAGGCTGAAGTCTTGAAATTACGAAATGTGATCTCGGGACAATAAGCACATAATCCGGATCTTGTCGAATTATAGGGCTTATCTTTATTGGACTTGTCAATGAGATACCTTATGAACTCAGGCTCGTACGGGTTTTCAATGCCAAAGCTTGGATTATATTTGTATCGAACATCTGAATCTAAATCAATAAGACTGTCAATATTGGTACGAATGAATCTGTTTCTTTTAAAATTGACCACTCTATCCTCATCTTCGGGCTTGAATTCTACCAACCTATCCGAAATAAATTCTTTAATTGGTTTTGTTGGCGTAAGACAGGCAATATTTCTGAGGTTGGTTTGCTCACTGATGGTATTAATGTTGGTAACGTTACTATAATCAATGACTGTTTCAATAGGTTTTCTTCTTTTTTTGGTAGTTGGCTCAGAAATTTCAGAAATTTTTGGTATTGTTTTGACTTGTCTCCGCTTTCTTTTATTGCTTGGTACTGTGGTGGTATTAGACGTAGTTTCTTTTGGAACTGCTGGTATACTAGTTTGGTTTACTACATTCCCACTCTTTTGAGTAGAGTTTCCACCAATATCTTGAGTTGAGATTCCACTAATCTCTTGTGTAGAGATTTGCTTATTTCCAAGAAAATCAAGAAGATGTTGTGCAAACATGTCGTCATCTTGTTTTTCATTGAATATGCTATATTGTAACCAAGTATTACCAAATACTGACTCAAGTACCGCTGCACCAGAATTAATAGTACCCTTAATGATAGTTTCCAATGGTTTAATGTTTGAACCGGACCAGGCATCTAACCAGTCAAGGTCCTGTTTAAACGCAGATAATTTCAAGTCATATATAAAAGGGACATCATCATCAAAAGAACGAGGAATCAAGTCTTCATATTTCAAGTCTTGCTCAATGAAGGTTTTGGTAGGTTCAAAGATGTAATTAGCATCATCTGAAGTATCATCAGTAGAGGAACCCTTTAAGTCTGACTCTTGTAAATGAAGATTCAGATGATCATTATCACTGGACTCATCTTGAGCACGGTAGACCTCCACTGTTTCAGAGCTCAAATCGAAATCATGATCTGGTCCAGATTCAGATGTCACTCTGTGTTGCAGCTCTTGTCTTTGGCTGCGAAATAGCGAAAGAGTAACCATTTTCTGGGTTTTGGTAGAGAAAATTACAAATAATAGATAGCAGTTAATAGATGGTTGATAATGGATAGCAAAATAATTGATAGCAGATAATCTATAATAAATAAACGATAGCAATAGAGTCCTACAAGTTGGTATATATTTTTATTCATGGCTCCTTCCCTTTTATACCTACAATTCATCCTTTGTGTAGACCAGAATCTTGATCTGCTGAAGTATCGATCACAAACATCGATCGTTATTAAAGAAGAAACTTTTGCCCAATTTGACATTTCAACCACCTGCGCTGTCTGCATGGTCAGGCAATGATAATCTGCAAAGTGGCTATATTAAAACCAAACGGTTGCAACTCAACTTTATTTGGTAGCTGAAGAGGAATCGAAACCCTGATTCCGATTCTGTGAATCGTTTGTATATCACCAGTTCTTATTCTACAAAAATGTATATGCCCGATTCCCAGGAGAAGTTTCTATCAATTCTTATATATAAAAATGACTTTTTAGTATGCTACTATTTTTGAGTTTTCTTAATCAAAAGAATAGTTTTCTAGTGCTGCTGCTGGTGCTGCTGTTGTTGTTGTTGACTAATTTGAATAACCTTATTAACGATTTCCAATTGACTAGCATCAAGATCTCCAAATATTGCTTCATATTTGTTTGAAGCTTGTAAGACAGTAATACTGTTTGAAAACACTTCAAATACATGAATATCATCAATAGGAGTTTGTTTCAATGCTTCCAACTCTGCTTCATCATAATCATAAGAAGGATCATATGCTCCAGCATATTCATCTTCTTCCTCTTCTTCTTCTCTTTCTGGACCTTCACCACTTGTAAATTGTCTTGTACTACTTTCTTTAGACAAAATCTCCTGTCTGGCTTTAATAGCATGAGGTAAAACTTCCAAGTTGGAAACTAACAAATCTGCAAGTTCTTTCAAAAGTTCTGGCAGCTGTTCAAAGAATCGTAAATCTGTTTCACATATTATCGCAAGAGAAGCGAGTATTTGAAGCTTGCATCCATAAACACTTTGGAAACTATCAGAATATTTAATCCATAACTGGAAAAATCCACCGGTGAATTGCTTCCCTTGTAAGAATTGAATTGTTGTAGTTGGGTCAATATATAAAGTACCAAAGAAGATCTTCAAAACCGATAAATGGTGTAACATGTGTCCATCAAATGCATTTTGAGACTCTAATTGACTAAAAACATCAAAAATCTCTGGTAAGAATCTTGGAAGGAAAGGAATAAATCTTGAGTTCATACTAAGAATTATCATTTCAATAAGTTCAAAAGCACTGCTGGCAAGTATTGGATCAAAAGAATCTGATTTAATAATATTAAAGCAAACTTGTATCAATGATTGAACCTGTGGAGATTCAATGGTGACATCATCTTTGCTAAATCCATGATTGATGATACTTTCAAAAAATGGTTGGAAAGTATCGAAATATTCTAAAGCATATGTATCAAATGAGCTAATGCAACGTTGGTATACTTTCCACATTATCGGTGACACAATTTCTGTTGAAAACACAATTGATTCCAGAATTTCAACAACTTCTGGTAAAAATGAAATCATGGCGTTATCTAAGACAAATATTATCATATCCTTTAAAACTTCCTCCAATGAAGTGGCCACTTGAGGAGAAGTGTTCATAGCAATAATTAAAGTAGATAAAGTATTTAATATACCTGCAGCTTGATACTCCTTTTCAATGTCAATGTTTGAGTTTGAACCAGTTTGTTGTTCAAATAACTCTGTAGCTAATTTAATAAATTGTTCTGTTAATCTCAGAGCTAATTCATTAGCATAAGGTTCCAAGTTCTTTGCAAATTTGGAAACAAATGCATCCATAACACTAGTCAAAATATCAGATTCAAATTTCTTTGACATGTCCAATAAAGTTCCCATCAATTGAGGAGCTTGGTCTGCTATATGTTCAGCAACAAGATCTTCTTCTACCAATGTTCTCAAGGCATCAACTGCAGTAATTTGAATTGGTAAATGTTCTTGAGTTTGAAAACAAGTAACAATCCCTTGGAAAATATCTTGTAAGATCTTTTGATCACGATATTTATGTATAAACATGGCAATGGTATCACATGCTCTGGCAGTTAAAAATGGAGTGGCATTTTTAGTTTGATCCAGCAATTCAGGATAAACAAATGAGTATAAGATATTATCAATCTTACCATGAACTGGAGAGTACTTTTTGTCCAACTTGTAAGAGATTGTTGATAAGATTCTGAAAGCTCCTTCGACTTCCATAGCGGTAGCTAAGTCATTTCTATTTGGAGAAGCTCTTCTGTTCATAATATCATTAATAATATTTAATAATAATGTAATAGTGGACTTGAATTTCTTGCTGGAAAGTCTGAAAATAAAATTGATCGAAGCAGCATCAGAAGTATTACTTTCTCTATTAATATCAAAAAATCTTCTAATATATTCTTCAGGTTCATCTTCATATAATTCAATAGTCTCTGGAGAACTGTTCAAAGTTGGTAATAACACATGACGGATGACCGCTTCCAATTTATCATGAATCAATGGCCAAGCTGGTGTATCAATCAATTGTTCCAAAAACGATATCATATGATAAAGCGAACTTTCTGACAACCAAATCTTTTTGGTTGACCATCTTTCAACAATCACCCAATAAACATTTAAAATCTCTGGAACAAAAGTTGATAAGAATTGCTTAACAAACTCACTTGATTTGTCATTGGTTGCATGACCACCACCATGACGACTCAATAATCTATGAAGATTACCAAAGCACCATTTAACCGTTTTGATTCTAGGATTTGAATTTCTAATCTCAATTGATTCTTCAGCCATAACCAGAGGAGGCAAAGGTTTGTTGATAATAAGAATATGAAGATGGCACCAATTTCCAAGTTTTGCTTGATCGTTGAAATAAGATGGTAACACGGAAAATGTTACAAACTTGAATATCTTTATGATTAAGTAAAGCATTTCATCAGAAGCACTTGAGTTTGAATTGTCATCAGTTTCTATTAAAGTTGTAAGTAATGATTCCAAAATTGGGAAAAGTTCAGTGGTTATATCTTCATAAACTGGATTGCTTGAACCAGTTTCAAGAGTCATCCAACGATAACATCTTGCATATTCATAAAGACATAATAATCCAGTATAAACATGATCTACATTACTTTGATCTGAGATTAAAGACTTAATGATTGATAATAGTTCTTCCCATTTTTCAGTATTTAAAATTTTTTGAAGAGTGGTAGTAAGTTGAAGTTTCAATTGAGGTGCTTTATAAGTACGAATCAACGTTTGAATTAATTTTTCTTTGATGGTTGATTTTTCAAAAGTTTGAATCAAAATATTGGATGGAGTTTTATCATCAGGAGCTAACCAGTAATTAGAGACTCTATTTTTCAAGAAAATAGCAGCGGAAATTTGAATACCTAATTGAACATTAGGTTCAATTATAAGATCAAGAAGATATGCAGTGAATCCTGGTTGTTTTTCAAATATATGCAATTTCTGTTCTGATTCTTTTCTAACTTGAGGATTGGCATCTAAAGTACCTGCAAGTGCTTGAAGAAGTGTATCTCTTTCCATTTTGAAGATCAGATGGTATATATACAATTAAGGAATGGCTAGAATACTAAGCACTATAGGACAATCTGTCCAAAATGTGATGATTTATTTTGGAAATTATGAAATTGTACAATGATTGCAATAGATCAAAGAACTTTGAAAAAAAAAGTGTGAGTGAGTCTATAGGACCAGTTGTTCACATGGTACCATCGTGAGAGTCTGATGTTAGCACTTTGGGATTGGAAAATTTTAAGCAAATGTTACACAAAGACGTTGTAAAGAGGTAGCAAAAATTGGCCGTATGGACGTTAAGGAGACAAGAGGTTCAATTTTCATTGAAATATATTCGGAAAAAAGACGAATCATACAAGAATCTTGCATTGTTGCATAGGTGATTTTCTACATTTGGCATTTAAGTTGTTATGAGTTGGTTCTTATCATCTATCTTGTTGATAGGAATACCCATCATAGGTTCAGTATTGAATTGTGGGTTATATACAGGTTCCGAGTACACCGTAGAACAAAGAGCTCATTAAAGACACGATAAACAAACAAATTTCTTTGCAAAATCTAAACATACCAAACATAACGAAATGTTATTATTGAAGATATTCTGCGTCATCAAAGTCATTGTAATATCCAATTGCCCGTCTTCTAACATTCCTCATCGAATCTAGCTTCAAGTGTATTTATCAAGTTATGCTAACCCATTCCCAATTGAGAAATGGTCGTGCACAAGTCTAACCCATCTCAACAAGATTTATCGAGACTGTATGCAGTCCCTAGCTATCAAAATCCGAAAGAAACAAAATCGAACTTTCAAAGAAGCTTGCAAAGTCTTTTAATAATTCACAACATAACATATATTCCTTAGTTTATCAGTATAAATAGTTATTATTATGGCTATCACAGAAATAAAAGATTTCCAGGTATTGCCTGTGATTCTTCCGGAATCCAAATTCCCACATTATATATATTTTAAGAAGCATACCGTGAAGGGTACATCAGCCGAACTTCGAGCAATATTCTTCTTTAATTTACCAATTAATACCAGTACATCAACCATAAAAAAATACCTTCAAGATGTTTCTATTGGAGCTACTCTTGAATCATTTACTACAAGTTATTTGACTGACTATCCCGAAGATATTTGGATTGATTTAACTAAACTCACATCGGATTTGGAATTGAATCGACAGCAGCAAGAAAATTTGCAACTGCAAGGAGCCAAACTTCCTAAAAATTGTGGTGTTGCTTCATTTGTTGATAAATCATCTTTCCAGTTAGCATTTTCTTCGTTAAAGAAACTTTCAATCGCATCTACCATATCACAGTGGCCAATAGATTCATTTGGTTCATCTTACTTTCTTGAAAAATATCACAATCAAATTTTGGATATAGAAATCCTTTCCAATTCGGTTTCTCAAGCACTTATAGACTTTGATAAGGCAGAACAACAATCTATAAATGAATTACAAAATCAAACTGAACTTGTTGATGAGGATGGATTTACATTGGTTGTGGGATCCCATAGAAAGACCAAAGCAGGTATCTTAGGTAAACAAAAACTTGCCGCCACAGTAGAAGTTACCAAAGCAAAGAATAGTCTTAAAAAGAAGGAAAAGGAAGATTTCTATAGATTCCAAATGAGACAAAAGAAAAAGGATGAAATGAATGACTTGTTACAAAAGTTCAAAATTGACCAAGAAAGGGTCAGATTAATGAAAGAGAAGAAAAGATTCAGACCTTACTAATGGTTATAGTCATAGGTATAAGTATTTAATAGAATGTATGATAACAATATATATAATTTAGAACAGTGCTTCTATCGAGCACCATCTTGCGAAGAGCTCTTCAAGGTAGTGGCTCAGAAGTGGTGGTCACGTGTACTAGTTTGTAGCCTATGTGCAAGCCATATTGACAGCTAAATTACGTATCTTAAGGGACAATGCTTAAGGAACAGTTATAATTTTAAGACATAACTATACAAATCAGGGTATATATACCATTTCGAATTAACTTTACCATAGACCCACTTGTATTTTTTTATACATTTTGATCACTAACATGTCTAACATCGAATCAACGGCTCAGTACCTTGTGGAGTATATCGACAAGGAGTATAATCCCGATCACACTGAATTTCAAATCCTATCTACCATAAGGTATGATCCCTCATTGACCGAATTGCCTCCAATTCTTGAAGACGATATTAAAAAGGAAAACTTTTTTCTATTTGATGAGCATTATCATCGGCTTTTATTTACTTTGAAATATTTCCAAATAAAAATGCTGGGACTGCAAAGCCTTGACTTTGAGGTTAGTAAGGATTACTTATTGCTGAAACTTATTGAGTCCATAAGAAGATCTAACTTCAAAATATTCCAGCCTTTGAAAATAAGATTGCTAGTGTCTATGAATGGAGAGTTCAAAGTTGAATTGTATGAAACTAGTTATAGAGAGAACTTACTTGATGGATTGATCAACGAGAATAGTTTACTGTCAGTTGTGTGGGATGTAAGAGTAGATAAGGAATTTACATTTATTTCACCGTTTACTTCTTTCAAGACAACTAATAGGAAAGTATATACAGAAGCTAGAGCAAGAGGTATTCCATCTATACGACCTGGGTATGAAGAGGTTTTGGTGGTAAATCATCTGGGTCAAGTAATGGAAGGATCTATATCCAATTTTGCAATCAAAAGAGAATCTGACGATGTATGGATCACCCCATTATTGAGCTCAGGATGTTTATGTGGAGTTATGAGAAACTATTTACTTAGAGAAGATTATATCGAGGAGGCGGTGATTAATGTTCTGGATGTTCCAGTAGGAACAACTGTGTTGTTGTTTAACGGAATAATGGGTGTGGTAAGGGGAATAATAGTTGAAAATATATAATTATTGATTGGGAAGATGTGTTTTATAAGGTATAGAGTGACTCACTTTATACTGATATTGTCCCATGCACTACAAGCTAATGAAAGTCTTCACTTCAATGATCACTTAATTCCATGATCTACTATATTATTGAATACATTAGTAGGGTGTCAACCTTTTCTTTATACAGTGTACTTCATACAACTTCCCTCTGGTTTACTCTATTCTATTCTGTTCTATTCAACATTATCCTGTTTTCTTATACTAAATTCAACTGCACCCTATTGAACAAGTTCACTAATCTCTTCATCGTTGTATCCCATAATATACAAGATATCCAACAACGATTTAGTATTCAAACAACTTGGAGCTAATTGTTGAACCTTGGGTTTGGCATTCCAGGCAATACCAAAACCTCCAGCTGCCATCATATTCAAATCGTTGGCTCCATCTCCAACTGCAACTGCATCAACTGGATCGATATTATGCTTGGATGCAATCTCAAGTAACAATTGTGCCTTTTTATCTCCATTGACTATGGTACCAATAGTTTTACCATCTAAAATGCCTTCACTGGTAGTACTTAATTTGTTTGCATATGCATAATTCAATCCTAATTTTTCCTTAACGTTCTCTGCTAACGGTATAAATCCTCCTGAACAAACGGCCATAACAATTCCAAGTTTTTTCAACGATTTACACAATTCGAGGGCACCATTGGTTATTTGAATTTTTTCCTTTAACTCGTCCCATATAGAGGTAGAGTCAATACCTTTTAATAATAACACTCTTTCCCGTAATGAATCATTAAAATCTAATTCTCCATTCATGGCTCTTTCAGTTATTTCACTGACTTTGTCTTCGATCCCTGCATATGCAGCAATGAGTTCAATGACTTCTTGATAAATCAAAGTCGAATCCATATCGAAAATGAAAAGCTTTTTGTTCTTTCTTGAGTTCGGTTTTTGAAGTATGATATCATATCCGTTAGAATGACTAAGAAGTTCTTGTTTTAATGACTTGGATAAGGTGGCTAGGACGTTGTCCAGACTCACATAGTAATCAATAACTCTTGAATTCTTACTCAACTCTACCTTTGATAATATCTTGACATTCAAAGATTCAGTGAAGAACTTTTCCAAATACTCCATCTGTTTTTGAGGCAAAGTAGAAGTATGAGAGATCACTGTGAGTGAATACTGGGTAGATTCCACAGCCAGAGCCATTTTGGGGGTATATGGGATAGAAAAGATGGTAACGTGGGGTCCAACAAAGCACTCAAACTGAAAATTATTGGTTATAGTTGGTTTATGTGCAGGAAGATATATTACTGATGTTCGCCTATCTTACAACTCTTCTTGCAGCTCTTGTCACTTCCATTGCTTTTTTTCTACTCTCTGTTTCTACATCTCTACAGGTTATGAACATGGTCCAGCTACCGCATTTCTGAAATTTTCTATTTGTTCTAGATTTATCAAATTAACAGATCAATATGCTTGCTGAATTCTAAGTTTTGGTTCACAATGTCTCTCCAGGCAGCTACTTCAATGCCAGCTACTTCCTGCTCGTTCATCTTACTCTTGTTTCGTTTTAGTTTTTATTTGGCTCTTGTTCCTGTTCCTGTTCTTATTCTTTTGGTTGCTCTTCCTTTTCTTCAGTTCCTTCTTCTTTTTCTTCTTTTTCTTCTTGCTCATTTTCTTCAGGATCCATTCTCAAATCAAACTCACTCAACCCAATTTCACAATTCAACCTTTCGAAATTTCTCATATAAATTTCTCTCTTTTTCTCTGCTATTAAATTCATCTCAGTCCAATATACGTTATGAATGTACTCAAAATCTAATAATCCGTTAAATTCTTTATCCAATTGTTCTTTTGGTACGAAATTTACAAAAGGTTGGTCATATATGGTTTTCAGTCTCGTGTAAGGATCAATAAATGGTCCAACAACTTTGAAAAATGTATAGCCGATCCATGGAATATTAGTGAATAATCCCCTACCCAATCTTTCAGGATAATGATTCTGTAAAATATGTAAAACTTGTTTTGAAATTGAAAGTGAAGGGAATTTTGATGAAAGGTTCATATGTGCTGGGGCAGCTTTAAAGTCAATCAATAAAGCTAAACTATCTTGACCTGGCGGCATAAATTGAATCACTCTTTCAAGCATAAATACCAAATGTTGAACTTGTCTTATTGAAGGTGAAGTATTTTGATATCCATTTCTTAAATAAAGACAAGGTCTATTATCATTATCGTACCCAACAATGAGATTTTTCCCAGTGACATTTTCAAGTTCAACAAGTTCAGAAGTAACCAATTTAGTCTTATCAGAATGACTTGGGATTTCTATAACTCCAAAAGTTCTTCTCCAGATAAGTGTTTCTTCAATTCTTTGAATGGCAACATCAACTTTCCATTTGGATGCTCTAAGATATCTTAAAAAGCATTCCCTTGTTAACCATGCTTTTTCTTCCAACAATATTGGATATTTGGGGGAATTCGATTGGTCATTAATTGGAATATCCTTCTTAATGAATTCCTGGAAATAATTGAATACTTCAGTATATTTGGCTTCTTGTTCAGCGGTTAAATTAGATTTTGGCTTTTGAGGAGGCTTTATGGGTTTATCAAATGGAGTATAACATTTGATGAGACCAACTTTGGAACTGGTGTTATTAGATATTGTGCTTGCTGGAGTACTACCAACGGTAGATTTGGACGATATTGAAACATTATCAACCGAATTGGTGGCTGAATCTTTCGAGTCTTTTCTTCGGAATATATTCATCGTTTGGTCTATTGAATGATAAAATGACTAAATGCCGAGCCTAGATGGAAAATCGAGTCTATTAAATGGTTCTCGATATTTTATCACCTGTCCTTGTGACTATATAAATAAGTTTTCTCTTAAGGATTGGCTCTGGCTCGGGCTCTGGCTCTGGACTGGTGCTCAGCTGGCTTCGGTAGAACTAAATGTAGTTTCGGCCAAATAGCATTACTGAAGTGAGCGCGCAACCGTTTCATAGACGCGAACTTTTGGTTTCGTTTGCCTGAGGGTATGGGGCTTTTGGTGATGGTAACATTGTTAATATCATTGAGCAATGCTACAGAGGTAAACCAAGTACGGTTGTTGGTTAACAACTATACAGAACTCTGGAAAGTGGGTATAAGCGTTTTTAATAGCATTGTTTCAGGATCTAGTGTACAAATGTCTCCTACCGTAACAATAATCTCGTCGTCTAAATCAGACCAACGGCCACTTACATCCGATTATTTAACGGATTTGGTCAAAGAGGGTCCTGGAGATAATAAGCAATTGATACAGCATATATTGGAAAACGTACAGAAGAAAAGTTCCAAATACAAATTTCTTGTACAGGCTACCACCATTGATAATTTGGGACAAAGTGAATTGGGTATTAAAACTAGTTTTGGTGCTGTTTGGGAAAACGAAAGGGATGGATATGTGAGTTTAGAACTTAAAGAAGATATTATAGGAGATATTAAAGAAGATATTATAGGAGATATTAAAGAAGATATTAAAGAAGATGTGAAGGGTGATTCAAAAGATGAGCACAAACCAGATGATAAAGATGTGACAGAAGATAATGAACAAGATGCTGAAGAAGATAAAGCTGTTGCAAAAGAAGATACTAAAGAAGATGCTCAACAAGTTAAAGAAGATGCTCAACAAGTTAAAGAAGATGCTGAACAAGTTAAAGAAGATGCTGAACAAGTTAAAGAAGACGAACAAGATGGACCAATTGCTGAAATAGAAGATACCAACCCAGCACATAGTGCAGTTGAGCAAACAGAAGATCCATTGAAAGATCCAACTTCAGCAGTTGCAACACTCGATACAGCAACAGAACACCACAATCCTAAGGATGCTTCACTACCAAAATCAAAAGTGCCTACTTCTTTCTCATCTAGAATTGTCACTATATATTGGATTTATGTAGATTAGGAATATGATAGTATATTGAAATGGATTCATTTACTAGCTTCCATCTAATTCATTATATAAAGCTTCCAATTTAGCATTAAGATCTCCCAACAGCTTTGTATTTTCAAGAACATTGGAAACTAAACCATTCATCTGGTTCAAAATATGAATCGTATCAGAGTCTTTGTTAGGATCAAATTTCGAAGTATGTCTTTTAATCATCCGAACATCATCTTTGACTTGATCCTTGACTTGTAGCCTTTCTCGAATTTCGGTGATATCTTTCCGGAATTTGGCAGTCTGCTTATCGGTCGTTCTCTTCAACTCTCCCAAATATTTCTTATCCAGATTATATATGACATTCAATTTCTTATGATTTTGTTCTAAATCATTCAACTGTTTCAATTCTGCCAGTAAATAGGTTTCTAGGAATTTTTTTCTTCGAAGAAGTTTGTCAAAATTGAAGGAAATTAGTGGGTCATCTGCTTTCGGTACTGAGTTATTATTGTCCGAACTAGTTGATGGTAATGGAGTTGCCTTCAATCTAGATAAAAATGAATGGTTGGATTCTAACGATGTCCACGCACCTCTTAATATATTCTGAGCTTCTATCATTTTTTTGGATATCCCAATTTTTCTCTTCTTATTTGAATTTGGTATTGCGTATCTTTCAATTGATTGATTTATACACATATTTAGTATAGATTCGATGCTATCAAACGATTCAGCATTCAATGGACTCCAGAACTTGTCAATCAATTTTCGTCCTATTCTTCTTTTCTCTTTTATGGTTATTATCAACTTGGGATCTTTGACGTACTCATAGTTCTTGCTAATCTTCTTACCAGCAGAAGATGATGATAAAGAATCCAGGGTGTCGTCTATATTTAACTCTGTTGTAACTGGTTCTGACTCTCCAGTGCTGTCCAGATTTGTAGGTAAAATTGTAGTGCTTTCTTGAGCGTTCGAGGATTCCGTAATGGCATCAGAAGTTGCTGTATCCCCTTCCTTAGATGTGCTATCTGCATTCAATTCGGTAAAAGCATTTTCTGTTGTAGTATTCAACTCAGATATCGTCGGTATCAGTTCACCTGTTTCTTCTGACAATGATTCGTTCCCAATTTGTTCATGGTGTCTATCTATTGTTCCTGAGTAGGATTCTTGGTCTATAAAAGTATCGACCACCTGATGTCCTTCGCTTATGTTATGCTCTACAGTGAAATTAGAGTCGATGTCATTGATTTCAGCTTCCGTGTTAGACTGTTCAATGTCTATTGAAGCATGAGTATGGATGTCAATTGAGGTTTGAAGTTCAGGGTCAGCCTCTTCCTGAATTGCTAAAATCAGCATCGATTCAATTTCATCAGAAATAACTCTACTTTGATCATGTTCACTGGTTCTCTCCCTTCGCTTTACTCTTGATGGTATTGAGGAATCTTCTGGACCCACTCTGGGAACTACTTGATCCAGTCCAGTCGGTCCCTTTAAAACGTCACTAAAGTCTATATCCAGAATCTCTTGTGTTCTCCCTTCGTCAGGACTCCAGGAAGATTCTTTCTCGGTGGTTTCCTCCATGTTTCAGTGAAATCTGGTGTTAGTGATAACAGATGGCCATCAATTGGGTCTATCATCTGTTTTGAAATTAAAAAGTAAATGGTTCCTGTATATAAAACGGCTGCAACTTATATTCTAAGAGAGATTGGACTTATGCCTTACAAACTATACGATGATGACTAAAAAATACAGAAGGAAAGTGCTCATGTGGTAGAAAAGTTATTCCCAGATGAAATTGCTCTAATATATTGTATGTAATAAAACTAGATACTAAGAAATTAAACAGCAATTTATAATCGTAGTAATTTTCAAAAAAGAGCAAGCTTTCTTACTAATTTGGAACAAAATGCAACAAATGTTATATATTTGGAATAATCGGAACAAGTCTCTTGATTTCATAAATTCATGACAATACTAAAGTTGTCCCTACTTTTGTTTTAAAACGGATTGCAACAATAACATATACATTATTATTATTCATTATAAAATAACTTCCAACTTCTGACTTCTAGCAATGGGTGACAATCACCTAATCTTACGTCTACTCTACGGACTTCATCCTCCAAAAAATCTCATTCTCAATGATAAGCCCTCGTCACTAACTCCGGAAAATTTTCAGCCTGTCTATTATACATAATAATACTTTCTATATATATTATTTACCTTCACCAATGATTTTCCTGACTTTCATCTCTATGTAATTATAAGAGCTAACCATTAACAGTCTCTTAATCCCAAATTGTTTTGAAAATTTTTCAAAAAGAAAATCTTCAATTTCTTTGATATCGTTTATTTGCACTGAACCTTCAAAAGGTTCGTAATTATTGTATATGTTGGACATGTTTATATTATCAATATTTGATCCAAGTTCTTCCAAGTCAAGACCTCGCTCACCAATTGACGAATACTCCTGTTGATTTATATCAAAAATTTGAAATAATCGTTTGTCCATCATAGAAAGTGGTTCTATTTCCTGTTCCGGCAGAACATTGATATCTTTATCGTTGGTGTTATTATTGATATTAAAAGTTTTGTTTTTCTTCCGAACTAAGTTCTCATACACCCATTGACAATATCTATTGATTTTTTGATCAGACCAATTTAGTAAATCCGCCTCATTGTTTTTCTTGGGCACTGGGAATTCATTATTGAATTCGTACTGTGAAATGTTTCTCAACCACGTAGATGGATTTATCATCAACGGCAAATTGTTTGGTTCATATACGAAATATAACTTTAGGGTTAAGATTATAGAGCTCAATATCATTATCTCCGGATATTTCTTCAAATGGCTTAGATGCTTGTAATTAGAATTGGAAATTGATGTAAAATCTATCGACAATTCAATTTCAAATCTCTTAACAACTGATATCCATAAAAGAAAAATCTCAGGTGCGTTCGGAAAATAGAGACACTTTGATAATAATTTGAACACTAATGGATAATAAAAGTTTGTAGGTAATGTCAAGATCCCGCTCTCAGGTAGTTTCATTCTAGACCCAAGCTTATACATGGTCTCAACAATTTCATTATCAATTGGTAATTTTCTCGATTCTAATGATCTTTTATAGTACGAGGGTAATTTATCCAACTTTTCTTTCGGTAAGAGATGAAGGCATCTCATGTAGGGAATAGAATTATCTTTGATTGATGCAACAATATCAAACATGTAAATGGGTAATCTCAATAATAACATGGCTAAAAATATTATGCAAATTAAATCGATTGTGGTGGGAAGTTGAATGTTTGGATCTCGAAGATCTAAATCATTATGACCATCTTGATTCACCACTAAGCACACTTCTAAATTGCGCAACCACAATAGTTTCACCAATGGCTCTATTTCTCTCGTGAGGGTTTCCGTCAATTCGTTTGCAAAGAATTTATTTATGATAATGGAAACTTGTCTTTTAAGAATTATTTGAAGACATTGAAGATAAAGCTCTTTTGCTTCCAACCCATAAAGTTTCTTCTTCGATGGAATATTCATATGTCCACCCTGAGAAACCTTTTCAGAAGCTAAGAAATCTCCTCCTACCCCTGTAAGTTGAATATTCAACCTTCTTGTTTGCACATAATTGTCATCTTGATCGTCATTGATTTCAATGTTTCCCTCCATAACATGTCCATATTGACATACTTGGAGTCCATCTAACGAGCGATACAACCGAGACGTGCAGTTATCCACCCCACAAATGGGCCCTCTAACCCATGTCTGTGACATAAACTTATAAAATCCATCAACTGAACACTATCAGTTGAGTGATGGTTATATAGTTAAGAATAAGATAACGGATCTGATAGCAACAAAAATTCTAGCGGTCTGCATATAAACAGATGATTCTCAATGCTCTTCTCGTGCAGGAATAAGTGTACGGTCTAATAGGACTTTGGAGTTTATGGAAAACGGGTTTAAAACCGCTTTAGTTTGTTGGATAAAATTTGCGATATTCCTTATGCTGGACAAAGATACACTAGTTACGGACGGAGATAGAAAAAGGATAAAAGTTATATTCTCATTGGATTGTTGAGGTTGTTGCAAACAGAATCCCATATAATGGAGAATCGGGTTTTGGAGCTTTACAAATATTAAGACGATTTCAATGTCAATAACCTTACCCATCATCATGTTATGCATAGTACTTATCTCATGTGCCTTAGTGGAATTGTTAACTTACAATCTAGTTTCAATCTAGAAAGTGTCATAAATTCATTTAGACACCAGCTACTAGGGCACGGAATTTCAGAAATATATGTATTAGGAGCCCAAATCTTAAAATGTGTGCACCGATTATATCATGATCTAGATTTGAATATGTTTAGAGGTTTTCTTAGGGTTGAATGAATACGTTGAGCTGGCTTTGTTGAATACTGATGCTGAAGATTTCCCGATCAAATGTTCGAAGCTATGCAAAATCTATTGATACCGATTGTGACATATTAAGGGCTTCGCACTTAAGCTCTCTCCATCGTCTCAAAGAAAAAAAAAAAAAGAATAGAGCCGATAGAACAGAAATAATACCCCCCGCGAGATCCTATACTAAAGGAGGAAAAAGAGAGGGTTATACAAAATAAATTTGAAAATGGGGTACATTATTAAGCTTAATAATCATAGCCGAAGTCGGGGTCAAATGACTCGGGGCGTTACGCAAACTGAGAAACATATGATTCAAATTATGTGCAAGATAGCAATAGTTTGAACGTTGCATAGACTGAATCTTTTATGCGTAGTAGTTAAAAATTTAAAAAAAATATCATTAAAAGTAACCCCACAAATCGATCCTTTACTTGCTCGGAGACTTTCTACGGAGCGGGTATTATTTCATTGGTGATGAATTAAGTAAGCTTTGCATGAAAACGATGTTACAGAACGTCGGGAGTTAAGCAACCAGACCCAACTTGCGGTCTTTAGTAACACATTCCCGGATTTAAGCACTTATATAACTCCATGCTGAGGGGAAAATCATTAATTAACCCCACACCAATGCTTAATTGCAACTACTATAAGTACCGTTCAATTCTTATAGTAAGTTAGATGTTAAAATTTTCATTTAATTATTAGTTTTACTTTTTTTATATCATAATATTCAATTGCATTATTTATACATAAACGAAAATGTTGACTACTAGAATTAACAAATCCCTTGTTAGAAGGGCTGTCTCCGTTCCATTTGTTAGATTATATTCCAATCTTCCTCTTTCGGTTAACATTACCTTACCAAATGGTGCCACATATGAACAACCTACTGGTCTTTTCATTAACAATGAATTTGTTCACCCAAAGCAAAAGAAAACTTTTGAAGTTGTATCTCCATCAACTGAAGAAGAAATCACTCACGTTTATGAAGCAAGAGAAGAAGATGTTGATGCCGCTGTAGATGCAGCAGAAAAGGCATTTGCTTCTTCTTGGTCAAGTGGTGATCCACTGGTTAGAGTTGCTGCTTTAACCAAGTTAGCTGATTTAGTTGATGCTAATGCTGATCTTTTAGCCAACATTGAAACCTTAGACAATGGTAAATCTTTACAATGTTCAAGAGGAGATGTTGCCTTAACAGCTCAATGTTTCAGATCCGCTGCTGGTTGGGCTGATAAAATCAATGGTTCAGTTATCGAAACAGGTGACTCTCATTTCAACTATACTAGAAGAGAACCTCTTGGTGTTTGTGGTCAAATTATCCCATGGAATTTCCCTCTTCTTATGTTTGCTTGGAAAGTTGGTCCAGCCTTAGCCACTGGTAACACCCTTGTCTTAAAATCAGCCGAATCTACTCCATTATCTGCTTTATTTATGGCTAGATTAATCAAGGAAGCTGGAATTCCTGCAGGTGTAGTTAACATCGTTTCAGGTTTTGGTAAGATTGCTGGTGAAGCTATTGCTACCCATCAAAGGATCAAGAAGGTTGCTTTCACTGGTTCTACTGCTACTGGTCGTCATATCATGAAGGCTGCTGCCGAATCTAACTTAAAGAAGGTTACTTTAGAATTAGGTGGTAAATCTCCAAATATCGTTTTCGATGATGCCAATGTCTCTAAGGCTGTTAACAGTTTGGTTGCTGGTATTTTCTACAACACTGGTGAAGTTTGTTGTGCTGGTTCAAGAATTTATGTTCAAGAAGGTGTTTACGATGAAGTTCTTAGCGAATTTAAGAAAGTTGCTGAACACATTAAGATTGGTAACCCATTCGATGAAGACGTCTTCATGGGTGCTCAAGCTTCATTTGCTCAAATGAACAAGATTTTAAGATACATTGAAATTGGTAAGGAACAAGGTGCTACTTTAGTTACTGGAGGTGAAAGACACGGAGACAAAGGTTATTTCATTAAGCCAACTATTTTCGGTGATGTTACCCCAGAAATGGATATTGTTAAGGAAGAAATCTTTGGTCCTGTCGTTACAATTGCTAAGTTCAAGACTGTTGATGAAATTGTTGCTGTTGCCAATGACTCTCCATATGGTTTAGCTGCTGGTGTTCATACTGAAGATATCAACAAGGCCATTGATGTTGCTAACAGAATTAAGGCTGGTACTATCTGGGTTAACACTTACAACGATTTCCACCAAAATGTTCCATTCGGTGGATACGGTGAATCTGGATTTGGAAGAGAAATGGGTGAACAATCATTAGATAACTACACTCAAGTTAAAGCTGTCAGAATCGGTCTTACCAAAAAGAACTAAGTTATATAAAAAGTTGAAAGAAAAAAAGGAAACTCTTTACTTAGCATGTTCACTTAAAAAACAAAAGGAAATTACTGATAAAGAAATATTATGAAAGTTATGTTCTTGTCATGAAATGTACGAATTATATACCTAAAAATTTTGTGTGACGTAGAAAAAATTGTAAAAATCAAATTGTAAATCGTGATTTGTTACTAAACACCAACCTGCTTGCAACAATAGGCTCTCCGAGATCTCCTTCTCCACATTTCAGATTCTTAAAATCCACAAAGAAAATAAATCTGAAACCGTTCGGTGTTAAGAAAGATTGTCATTGAGCTAGATTGTGGACTTTAAATAACTCAACATAAATTATAACTTCGATCACGTGCAAGTATCACGCGGGGATATGTGACTGCTTTCTGGTGTCTTTGTGACAAATATGGAGACTCATTCCAAGTTTGAGAATTTCTCGTTTTGTGCAATAATATTATATAAGCGTAGACATATTCTTATGTCAGCGTGAAAATTTTCAGTCTGTGCACACCATCAAACCTTCAATCAAGTCCATATACCACTTGAAATTAAAGAATTTTCAATAGGTTTTTATCACAGTTACAGAAATCAGACAAAATGGTATGTAGATATTTTCTCATAATATACTCTATGTTGATATTTAAATTGGATAACAGAATCATCACGATAAAAGGAACCATCAGATGAGATTTAAATGATTGAAGAGGACATTACTTTCCAAGGTGTTGATGAAGTTGACAAGAATTAATATGATCGAAAAAAAATGAAAGGAAGGCCACTAATGTATCGAGTCAAGTTATAACCAGTCTAAAATACAATGAATCCATCAATCCCATCTATTGAATCATAAAAGATTGGAACATTTGTAACGATAATACTTAAATTACAAAAAGCGATTTGAAATGGTTCGAAGTCAAATATTTATATTTGTGAAGTATCCATCAATGTGCCCACTAATGGTATTCTAATTATCAATGTCAATATTATTGCATATTGGAAGATATTTAATTTGAAAATTTTATTCTTGATTAACATCAACGTTTATACTAACTAATTTTTTTAGAGTGACGCCGTTACTATCAGAACCAGAAAGGTTATTTCCAACCCATTATTGGCTAGAAGACAATTCGTCATTGACGTCTTACACCCAAACAGAGCTAATGTCTCCAAGGATGAACTCCGTGAAAAATTAGCTGAAATCTACAAGGCTGAAAAGGATGCCGTTTCCGTTTTCGGTTTCAGAACTCAATTTGGTGGTGGTAAATCTACTGGTTTCGGTTTAATCTACCAATCCGTTGCTGACGCCAAGAAATTCGAACCATCTTACAGATTAGTTAGATACGGTTTAGCTGACAAAGTTGAAAAGGCTTCCAGACAACAAAGAAAACAAAAGAAGAACAGAGAAAAGAAGATCTTTGGTACCCAACGTCGTGCTGCTAAGAGAGCTGCTAGAAGAAACGCTGATTAGGTTCCTAAATATTATATTTTCAAACTCTTATATAGTATAATATTAATGTCGGTTAATTGATGGAGCATCTATAATAAACATTTTGTATAAAATTATAAAGGAAATCCTTGCGTTGTAGCGGTAGTTGTGACTGGCTCTGTTGGAAAGGGTTTTGAAGTAGCCAGGAGTGGTTGAAGAGTAGACCCTGATAAGCCCTAGGAGCAGGAGTAGCCCAGGAGTGTCCAAGAATAGCCCTCCGTAGCGCACCACAAGTTCTTGACACGGACCGCCCTCCGACGACTGAACGCCATTTTTCTGACCTCTTAAGCAGCTCTTCCTTACATTTTAGCGCGAACTTCACCGAACTTCAGCTAGGTGAGACTCATCATCATGGATAATTATCAAAGTGACCAATATCTATTCTACATCTGTTTATTACCTCCACCATTACCTAAACTTACCATACACAAATGTCCGAAAGAAAGGGGATCAACAAGTATTACCCACCGGACTGGGATCCTTCAAAGGTTCCCAAACGACAGAAAACTGGAAATCAGAACATCACCGTTAGACTTATGGCGCCGTTCTCGATGAGATGCTTAAAGTGCAATGAATACATCGCAGAGAGAAGGAAATTTAACGCAAAAAAAGAAATCACAAAGGAGATGTATATGAGTTTCAAGATCATTCGATTCCATATTACTTGTCCCAGATGTAATAATAAGATAACTTTTAAAACCAACCCACAAACTGCTGGTTATATACCCGAGACTGGGGCCGTGAGAAACTATGAGCCTGCACGGAAAACCGCCGATATTCCCAATGATTTACCAGAAACAGAAGATCAAATATTAGAAAGATTGGAAAGAGAAGAACAGGAAAACCAGTCTTTCCAAATCCTTAGAGACAAGAGGAAAAAAAATCCATTATGGCGAAAGGAAGAAGGACTCCAAAATGGTGATGGAGATGTTATGGAAAACCTTGAAAAGAGATTACAACAACAGCAGCGAGAAAATGAAATTAATGACCAATTGGATGCCCTTCAGGCAAGGGAAAATCGTATAAAGCAAAGTGGAGGGATTGAACATGTTATGGAAGGCGTACAAGATATCATAGTGAAAGAGAAACAATATTTACTCCAACAACAAGAGCTTAATGATGAAGATATCACCAAGCAGGCGTTTGAAAAGTTTAGAGCCGAATCTGGCCAACCTGCGAAGAGACCGAACGAGAAAGTGAAAGATGAAGTGAGAGAAGAAGCGAAAGACAGAGCCGAAGCACAGGAAAGCGCTACCGTTGATTTAACCAGGCCCAATGGATTTCAACCAAAGATTGTTATAAGGAAGAAGAGAAGAATCGCAGCAAATGATTCTGCTATTTCAAAAGGTGAGGACACAGTGAAACAAGTAAAAGAACCTGCAACTTCAAGCGAAGTGAAATCAATTGATAGTGATGTTCCATACACCAATCCTCTATCCAATTTAGGAGACTATTCATCTGACGATGAATAGATTTCAGTAATAACATTTCAATTCCACTACTTCTAAGTACTCCATATATAAGACTCAAGCTCATTCTTATCGTATAATGTCATTATTTATTTAACGTTCTAATTAAAGTAAAAATCATTCAAAGTTGCCGTAATATTTGCTGAAGGTGAAACATTCTCGTGGTATTCCTTCTGTATTTTCTCAAGGATTGGTATAAGTTTATTAACCATTGAAGTATCCATATCTTTTCTGCAAAGACAAATTCCTCGTATATATTCAACCGAACAGAAATAGAAAGATCCTAAGATCTCGTTCTCCCACATCTGAGGTATGAAATTCATTGGATCTTCACAAGTTGCCAAATCTCCTAGAAACTCAATGGCTCTTAAACTATTCAACAAGTAAGCAGAATCCTTTCTGGTAAATAGAGGTTCCAATCCTCCATAGAATAATGTGACATCTCTACCAACTGCTTCGCTAAAAGATTTGAATTTCTTGACTGCAGTTGGGTCTATTTTTTTCGCTTTACCATTTAATATATTCTGATACCCAATTCTAATGTACGAAGAAATGAATGAATCTAATAACAAGACAAATGTACACAGATAAATATCATATGAAGCATAACTTCTAAGATCTTGCATATACTCAACAAGAGTCTCAAGCACCTTTTGTGCTATAGTGGGTTCTTCAGGATGTTTATGTTGATCATCATACCAATCCTTGTAGAAGACCGTTGACAACGCTGGGTAAAGATCATTGATAATAATATCAATTATAGCACGAATAACTTGAGCATTTAGTTCAGTGCTAGGAGATACTGTATCTTCAAAAGCATCTTGAATTCTCGATTGATAATTGGAATGAACTTTACTCTTATAAGTGGGTAAGAATTTATCTTGAAGTCTGTCAGTATTGATTTCAAATGTGTTCCCTAAAGCAGTCAAATATTCAAGTAAACCATGTCTACAAATACTCTCTAATTCCTCCGGAGTCATATTTTCAATATCAATTGCTGGTTCATCTTTATTCAGTCTTTGGAAAAATTTCATCTTTTTGCTATTCAGAGTGATGTACCTGTCATTATTATAGATCGACATATATTTTTCAAATTCATCGATAATACACATCTTATAATTCATGATCCTCTTAACGTAACATCTTGACCAGTTTTCAATGACTCCTACTAGTATACTACCATAACCGGAATCGGCAGCAACGTCCGCTTGTTCCTTAAGCATACTCAAAGGAGTTTTAAAATCGGGTAAAACATATACATCCCCATCAATTTCAAGGGTTATTGTTTGGTCATGAATATCTTCATCCTCGAATATTTGATGGTATGTGAAAACATCTGGAGGTACATCTCTCTGAATAAATGCTTCTGTTTCTTGCTTAATTAAATTATCATTCCATTCTTCCATCTTGTTCACAATTACTTTCAAATAATCATCAAGAACCACTTTCTTTAATTCTTCTCCAATAATTGATTTAACTTCCTTTTTATTAGTGTTTTTCGAGCTTTCACCATTCAAATCTGACGTTCTTAAAGATATTATAAATTTGCTGTAATGCAGATCGTATGAAAGGATTCTCAAGAGTTCTTCAGCAGTAGGCTCTGTCTTGATTAAATCCATGGTAAAATTATGTAAATTATTGTAATAAACACTTTGAATGAATTCATTAATTTTCCAGTGAACTGGGAAAAGTGGAGATAATGTTTCTGAGACAAATATTAACTCATCTTCTAGCCAAGTCAAATTATCAAACACTTGAATCCTATCGTTTGTGAAATGCCCAACACATTTATTGAAAGTTTCCACAAGACTTTCTTCTAATTTATCATAAAAAAACTTCATATAATTACGTTTTGAGCCTCTAAACTTTGAATAATCTGTGGATACAATATCTATCTTGTCAATAAGTTTAAGTTTCTCTGAAAGCACAAATTTCAAATCTTCATTATTTTCAAATTCAATGATTCTTATAAGTTTGAAAGCCATTTGAACATTCCCTTCCTTTACTGCTTCTGTCAAACTTATAATGATTTCAGCAAGTAACTCGTCAAATAACTGGACAGTATGTTTAACTGGTTGTAACAATCTAAATATAATCGATTGTAAATCATCTGAAAATGTTTGATTCGACAATGAAAGAAAATCTTGGAAATTACGAACTTGAGTAATTTGATAATGAATTTGGAAAATATCGTTAAGAGGATATGATATATCTTCTGTTACTATGGACAATTCAGATTTTATACTGTCCTTTATTTCATTGATAAATTTTTTGTAGTTCGATATGTCACTGCAAAGATTATTTGTTTGAATTAAGAATTGGTTCAATTCAGTAACCTTTCGAATTACATCATATTCGGGGACTTGAGTTATGGACTCATGATAGATAGAGTCAATTTTATTTAAACTGACTTTGATATCGTTAAATGAAGTAGCACAGTTGTTCAAAGCATACATATTTGACATGATTGAGTCGATTTGTTGTTGTATTGTGGTGTTTAATTTAATATCAATAGACGATTTTTCTTTCAAGAACTGTTGTCTTAAATTTGGTATCTTCACCAAATCATCTTCAAGCTTGATAAGATGTGTAATTCTAGATAATGCTGCTTCACTCATGGTGAGATTCTAAATTGAGTTCCTGGAAAGGGGCAGTGTGGATGTATTTGTATCAATTGTTGATGGGGTTTTGATATCAAACATTTCGATTCCAATACGAATAAACCTTCTATTATCGCATACTGCATATAAGACATTTGACCGACCTGAAATGACACTCCTATACTAATGAAGAACTTAGAGGTGAACTACATAGACTGGTGGACTAGATTGACTAACTGGTGGACTATGCTACATAGATTGCCAACTGATCGACTATATCTTACTACAGAGCTTTAATATTTCAATAGCTGAAATTTTAAAAAATTATATACAATGACAAAGTCAATCGGTATTAATCAGAGAGACAGACCCATTCGTATTTATATACTTTTCAAAAGAATGAAATACCAATGCCAATGATTGAATATTGATGTCTGACTGCACAGTTTTCAGTTTAATTTTTTTTTTTTCAAATTCCGACTTCTTGACATTTTGTTAGTTAGTCTGAACCTCTACCTTTCTTTCCTGGACCAGTAGGAGTATTTTGATTGTTGTGGTGACTATACTTTCTACTACCACTGCTGCTTCCTCCTCCATTATTATTCCCATTATAATGCTTGCCATTAGGGTTGGGGACATTGCTTCCAAGACCAACATTAGAGTTACCTGGATATTGACTTGCTCCTCCTCCCATAATCAAATTGCCATTCACAGGACTACCACCACCATAGCCTGCCGGTGGGGCCATATAGCCACCAGGAGGAAGGAACGCAGGTTCTCCTCCTGGTCCATACATCGGTATTGGTGGCTGCCCTGGTGGAATTCCTTGATTGAAATGTTGTTGTTGATACATCATTGCTGCTTGGAATTGCTGTTGTTGGAAATGAGCCATTGCAGCAGCTGCAAGTTGTTGTTGATGCTGCTGTTGAGGTGACATTACAAATTTACCTCCTGGATTACCGGGATACCCAACCATACCACCAGCAGAACCTGTTGATGGAGCCATCATTGGATTTGGAATAAATGGCATCGATGCATTATTGGGCAATATGGTAGTAACCGGATTGTTATTATGAGGTGCTGGGAACAACTTATCGTAAGAAACGTCAACATTTGATTCCCAAGTTGGCGGAGTAATATAAGTTCTCTCAAACTCAACCGGAGTCAGCTTATCTTCATGCTTATTCTTAATGGTGAAAAATAAATTAAACGCAAGTTTGAAGTCTTTAATTTTTTTCTCTTGTCCTTTCTTTGTTGGAACTTTATCAGCTCCTCCAAAGAATTCGGCAGCAGTGACATGATGACGTTTAGATCCTCCAGAAGTTGGATTTGATCCACTGCCACCCGAATATGGCCGTTGGTGGTTTAATCTCGGAGATGGGTTACTTGGTGATTTATTAAAGTTATTACTTGGAGAATTAGGAGATAATGGACTTAATTTACTCGAAGGAGTGAAAGAAGCAGCATTAGGATTCAATTTAAATGCAGGTTTTGTAGGATCCATTTTCTTCTTTGGTAGTTGGGCTGGTGGAGTTGCAGTCAGAGATAATGCAGCAGATTCCACTTGTTCTTTTTTCTTTCGTGCTTGTTCTTTTTTCAACAGTTGTTCTTGTTGTTTCTTCAAAATTTCATCTTGTTTCAACTTATCTTTGGATAATATTGGTAACAAATCGGTAGGTAATTTATGAGGAATTTTGAAATTGGCACTAAACTCACGGAGTGAATTGATTTCACTTTGAGCATTCAATCTGAAAGATTCATTATGCTGATTTGGAGCAAGTTGTGGTTTAGCAGGGATAGAATCGGGTTTATCACTAGATTTCAATTCAGTTGACTCTTGTGGTGACACAACCTCAATATTGCCCCTTTTCTTGACAGTTGCAGAACTTGAGATGATTGCAGGATCGTTATGATACTGAGCAGCTCTCTGTCTTGGAGGAAGATATATACCAGTATTACTGTCAAGAATTTCAGAACTGGAAGAAGTATCCTTATTAGAAATATTAGCATTTCTTAATGCTGCCATTAATTCATCACCTCTTCTATCAACACCAGAATACTTATCTTCTTCATCAACTCCACTATCATCCACTTGAATTCCTCTTTCTTCTAATAAATGAGGATCACTCGTCACTTGTCCTTCAATTTCTCTGGCAATTCTATCGGCATATTTCAATCTTTCTTGATAATCAGGTGCAGATGTATTGATTCTTGTAGTATACAAGTGCTCATCGTAAGTTGATTCTATACCGAATTTTTCTTGGTTGACTTTGAACTGATCCCATTTACCACCAGAATCATCTTCTAAAGTTATAAGTGCAGAATCATCATCGGGAACCCATCTCTGAAGTTCACGCTCTTTGATTATCAATTTTCCAGAAATGTCAGAATCAGTTTTAAACTTGGATTCAACAGGATTTTGAGTGATAGGTATGGAAGTAGAGTCTGAAGTCGTTGAATCGGTATTTGTTACGATAGATGAATTGGTAGATTGACCAGGTCCTTGAACCTTTTCAAGAGTATCAACGTCAATGACTTCCAATTCCATCAAGTCCTTAGCAATAATAATTAACTTTTCTGGGAGTGAATCTTGGGATACATTGCTTTTCTCATCAATTAATGGTTTTGAATAAAGGCGAGGATTTTGAAGGATAATGGATAATGATGAAGGACCTTGACCTGGTTCAGTGGAAGATAAATCGGCACTAAGAATAAGTCCCAGATAACGAGCACCAGAAGTGACAGTTGCAATACATCTTCTTCCCACTGACTTGGCAACTAAGTGTACGAGTTTATCATTGATAGCGATTTCGGATTCATTTGAACTTTGAGGTCTTGAAAAAGTATTTGGGCGATTATTATTGTTTGAACGTCTATTACCATTGGTGGTGGAATTCTGTCTATGAAGACGAGAATTGGTTGGTTTCATCTTAGTATCAGCTTAATGAATGATTGTTTCAGTCACAATTTGAAGCGAAAAAAGATGATAAATGAAATAAGTGATTTAATCAAAAGATAAAAAAAATATGAATAGAAAACAATCAACAAATGCTGAAAAGGCAAATCCTTTAATAGTTAAATAAAGAAAGTACCACCTTGATTGTTTCTGATCGATCTATCCTTTAACTGATAGACTGGTGTAAGCGTAGATTGATGAATCTTTTTTATTCAGAACCGGTCTAACAATCAGAATAGTTTCTAATATCTGCAAAACACTAATTTGTGACTTTACCTTTCCCTTTAACTAAAAAGTAAAAAAAAAAAACAATATTGGTATGCTATTGAATCTTCTCACTAAAAGTTCGGAATATTGCGAACTGTTTTAGAAATGTATGTAATAAAGGAGAGTAGAACCTATAATACTTGAAACAATTCCCGGAAAAAATCACCCAAAAAAAAGAACAAGATAACACTCCCTAATATGAGAAGTGACGGTTATGTTAATCGATCACAACTTTGCAGAATAAATTCGTGCAAATGAAAGGAAAATGGGATCTCGAGTTTATAAATTCACTTCAAAAAGGGCAAAATAAAGAAAAAAAACCCTAAGATTCGCTATATGAAATGATCGTCAACAGAGTCAACTATAAATCAAAATAAATAAACCAAAAAATTAGACAATCTGTATTGACCTAATGTGTTCTGCCTGAGCAGTCCCCAATCTTTGCGAGATATAATGGAAGAGCCAAGTAAACTTAGCTTTAATGGACTATTGTTGTAGGTAAAGGTTATTAAAAACGAACAAAATCGGTGTGGATTCATAATAACGCTCCAATGTCGCCACGACAATGTGTCCGGGTAAACTGAAATTTGTACCGTTTGTTTGTTAAAGCGCGCGAGCTCACCGTTTTTAGAGCACCAGGAGGAGTTAAATTGGGTACAGCGGAACAATAGTCTGATTTACGGGGGTTGGAGACGGGGTCTACAGTAAGATTGAGGTGAAGGTGAATGGTAAGCTGGGAGACATGATACAAAGATACAAGATACGATACAAGATACGATACAAGATACGATACAAGATACGATACAAGATACATGGTACGATACAAGATACTGGTACGATACAAGATACTGGTACGATACAATGTACAAGATACAAGATAAAAGCTACAAGATACAAGATAAAAGCTACAAGATACAAGATACGTTACAATGTACAATGTACAATGTACAATGTGCAAGAACATACAAACATGAATGCAAGATGCACTCAGAAGCTTTACAATTGACTATCTACGAAAGATTTCTTGGTTAGTTTATTTGCTTATTTAACACAGTCCATGGTTGAATTAGATCTGGAGAGTCGATTTTTCAAGTTAACTGCGGATATGCACAGAATTTTTACGCGCCCAGTGAGACGTCTAAGACACATCAGAGACCGCAATACATAAACCGTATTATACTCCATATTATACACCAGATCACCTACCTGTTCGCCCACCAGATCACTGGCCAGTCAAAAGTTCACCTACCAATCATCACATATCCTGATACAAATGTGACATAATATAGCATACCCCAAGAGCTAGCAACATATTCCTGATAGTCCTAAACCAATATCAACTGATTCAACAATTGAACTCCAATACAATAACACAAACTCTTTAACAAAGTCAAGATCTTCGGTTGAATATGGATCCAATTCCATATCGACAATGTCTTGATATGTAAGCTGTATGTCAGTTTTATGATTAACATCGTTTGTATTCATTCCCAATTCTTCCATTTGTTCAAGAACGATCTCATTTATTAAGTAAAACCATTTTTTTGTAAGTTTATGGAAATTTCCAATGATCTCAATTAATTCCACAAATATTTTTCTCAACTGTTCCTCATTTTTAATCAATGCTGTATTAGTTACAGACTCACCATTACCAGTATTGATATTATTGATATCATTGCCATTTATATCAAAGTCAATATTGATCCCATTTTCAAATGTTAAACCAATATCTTCCACATTATCTCCATTGCTCACAATTCCAGCACTTGCAAACCAGGAAAATGCTGACCATATATATTCTCTCCAGGACATTGGTAAAGTAGCATTTTCTCTCCACCACGAGGGTTCACAGTCATCGGCAAAATTCTTTTGATCTTCAGAAGTCAATGGCGAAAATGTCAATGATTTAATAAATTGAGAACCAAATTTGGCTGAAAATGTCGAACTTTTGGTCTGAATTGATGTATTATCCTCACAGCTTAAAAGTTTCACCTTGACTTTTGTTTGTTTGTTTTTATTGAAAAATTTTTTATATATAAGTTTAAATTTATGATAATCCTTTAATGTTGCCTTCAATTCCCCTTGACGATTTGAAAGATGTTGTCCTTGTCCAGGACTGCGTCCAGTAGTGTCATTCAAAGTTTTGGAGCTAATAATTATGGGTTGATTAATTTCTTCATTGGGTAAATAAATAGCAAAATCAATTATTCCTCTTTGATACACCAATATTGAATCATTTGTAGTGGCAATAAAGTTATCCGAGTGTATTAGATCCTCACCGATATCGTTCAATCCAATATTATAAACTGGTTGCGAGTGGTCAAGGTGCTTATCTTGTTGCTGGCTAACTATATTTACTTCTTGAGGTATTATGGACAATAACGATAACAAATACGTGAATGATCCGGAATCAAAATTGGTTATATTTGAATGGTTTTGTTTAACAAAAATTAATTTCTTGCGGAGTAACGATTGCTTGTACAAGCAAAATACTAGAGGACCAAACGTTTGAAAGAATAATGGCAATTTATTAATTAAATGATTATCAATTCTTGGAAAAAACTTTCTTGATTTCATCACAATGAAAGATTGATTGAATAGATCAAAATCTTCATATTGCTTATTAGCTAGGTATTTCTTTAAAGTGGTGTCCAATTCATCCAAATATTCCCACCCATTCGATATATATTCATTTGGTTTCCAGTTACTCAGTACCAGTTTACATAGTATACCAAAAGAATACATTTTAACGTTCTTTCTGTCAACTTGTTCGTTTTCGTGGAACTCACTCAAATTCAGACGAAATTGACTTAGTCCGTAATAGGTGGTAGATCCTACCTTTTGAGTAAAAAGAATAACATCATCACTTGATTCCTGAATTCCTGAAGGTAGAGATTTATACTCTAAACCATTTAAGCTAATGTTCAGTCCTTCATCGATTTTGGACCATACAAATTTGTAGCCAAAAGTTGTATCGAAATTCACAAGAAAAGCAGCAATTATTTCCGGTGGCTTATAACCTGGATCAACCGGAAACAGGTTTGATGGTTCGGAATCCATGTTGAGAGTATGGATTGAAGTTATCTGGTGCAATGATAGTTTCGAGTAGGTTTTATTATTATTCTCTTTTGGAATCGCAATGGTAAAGTCTGCGAACAGTTTGGCGTGCAATGGGCGCGTATATGAGGCGTTAAGCGGGAGAGTGGAGGCTCGCTAAATTTGGCGTTTATAAAGAGATGGAGAAACAGCCTGGAGACTTTAGAGAGATAGAGATGAAGTACTTGTAAAGGCAATTTGAAGGTACTGTGCTGTCCATAAATTTATACTGAGCATTGGGATGACTTTAGAGTATATAGGAGCTTGGAGAAGCAATTTACTTGCGTGTACTTTGTAAGATATTCTGAGTGCTTGATTAGGGGGCCATTAATAAATGTGAAAATTTCCGAGGGGGCATCTCTACTGACATACAACATAATACAGCAACTGCAGCATAATAGAACTTTGATGCACATGGGACCAACCAGCTTTCAGGCTACATGAGTGAGTTACATATACCAGTCACAGGCTTGAGTCAATTCCTGTTTAATACGTGACTGACATGGAGTGGCTACTGGGCAATGGGCGGTGCTTGAGCCACAGCATCTGATATCCGTCAAGATTGTCCCACAGCCGTGAGGAGGTCTCGCCTTCTTCGCTGCTGCATCTCTAGTCGCTGCCTAGCACTCGAAGATTTTAACTATTTTATAAGATAGAAGTCAACCCTAGTTAACGCTTATATCCGATTGAGAATTACTATAGCTGAGGTGATAAACAATATATCTCATCATATAAAGTGACTTAGTGCACCATCGCAACAAAGATCTAGCACGTTTAGCGGATCTTTCTATTAAAATCCTATATTTTAAAAGTACCAATTATTGTCTAAAACCAACTATGAACAGTACATGTGGAAAAAAAGGATTGTATTGGGTTCTATTTATTTCCCTGTTGTTATTATTATGATTGTTGTTATTACTAAGAATATATATATATATATATACTAATCAAATACAAATGCAACTATTACAACAGTCAGTAACTGATTTACTCAATTAACAAGTATTGATGTTTGGATTTACTGTGGTTCCCCTTAAGGGTTTTATAATTGAATACATCAAATTGTTTTGTTCCAATTTGACTTGATACAGAAATACTTAACCTCTGATTCTTAACACAAAGTTAACAACAACTGCAACTAATAAGAAGAAACATAACATGGTTGGACCAAATCTATCATCATATGGACCCGAACCTCTCATTCTAATGGCCTTAGCTCTCCAGTGATAAGTAACCAATGCATATACCATTGTAAGCATTGCGATGAAAGTGAAAAGTCCAGCAGAAATTCTACCAACAGAATCACCAAAGTTAAGTAAACCCACTCCAAGGGATCCTAAAATAACTGTGAAGTTTAACCAAGTGAGGAATGTACGTTCATTAGCAAAGAAAACCTTTGGTTCCACACGAGCAGGTAAGGCAATTCTTTTAGTGGCACTAGACATTATTGCAATATAATAGTTTGATCAACAAGTGGAGATTGCTTCAAAGAATGACAGACAATTGCAAAACAAACAAGTCAGGTTCTAAAAATTTTTTTTTGCAAATTTCAAAGAACCAAGATTAGATTAATACATTTTGGAGACGGGTACCACAACGGAAAGCCAGACAGGCATTGATAAAGGGCAGTGGGTGGAAAGTAATATTTCAACTGCAAACTATGCAGTACTCGGTGCGACACACGTGGGCTCTTACATTCCGCGGCGAATTAGTTTGTGGTAGACAATAGCGAGTTATATGAAGGTTTCAATGAGACTTTAACTTGTAAAGTTCATGTTGGGCTTGAAACTTTCATTCAAAGCAGCTTGTGGGAAGTAGTGGTGAAAGTTTCGAAAAGCTGCTGAGGCTTTGAGAACTCTAATGTTGTTTGGATGAGATTGCGAATTATATCTTCTATTGGTTCGATTGACTGGTTTGCATATTATTCTGGGGGAGCATCAACGATAGGAAGATTTTTCCTGGTTGGGGAATTGTAGATGTAACTATAGTTATAGCTATATCAGTAGCAGCAACTCTCGAAATAGCAGTAGCATTAGTAGAGGAAGTAGCCAATAGTAGTAGCCAGTAACCATAGCGTGCATTCTACTGCATGCAGCTGGAAGGCATTTTCTTGCCTATTGAGCATACAAATTAAATTAGCTAATAGTGCAGGTCTTATCGCATGCATAACCGTAAATAGCTATAGAAGGATCGGGAAGATGCAATGCTATATTTCTCTGAGCAGACTCTATTAAACAGTTTCTATGTAGCTGTCTCACAGAAAAAGCTTCTCCAATAAAACTCACAGTGCTATCTCTTTCCTCACCAAGTAAAACCACCAATGTAGAAACTCTTCTTTCCTTTGCCCAGATTTTCTACCACTCGGTTGCTGCCCTTTACCAGGGTTAGTCAAGCCACTCAGTCGCACAACTCTTCCCCCACCTGCGCATTATCTACATGATAATGATCAGGTGATACCAGTTTGATGGGAAGATGCAAAAGAATTGAAAAGGTCAGCGTGTAGAATAATGTGGGACTTGTGTAAAGTAATGGAGAAATACGGAAGACATGATAGTCACGTATTTTGGTTGCAAATACTCTTAGTTTGAGCTTGGATTCTTATGATGACTAGGTCGGATTGGATATTAGATATCACAATTATCAATGTAGCGGAGCCTACGGTATTAAATTGACCTTACAGGAGTGAAAAGAAGAAATCTTTTCTACATTTGGAATTGCAAGTTTCTCATTAGACTAAACAAAATAAGCTAAAATAGTATTATCATTATTAAAACTACGGCCAAAGCGTAGTAAACAACCCACAATAATAGCCAAACATTAAAAGCTTGACAATAATAGAAAACAAAAATAAATTAATCGCACTTAATTCGGTGCTAGTTACTCAATTAAATTTTTTAGATTTTCTCAATTGCAAGGCATGGGCAACAAAATAGGAATTTGTTGGATTGGCTGCACCCGCAAATGCATTGTAAAATCCTAAGAATCCTGTAACAACACCAACACCTCCTCCAGCACGAGTAACTTTAACATTTCCAGTGAATGCACCAGCCGCTAAAAGGAAAAAAGTCAATGCTAAACAGAAAAACAACAGGGCAAATGCAAGAGTAGATTTGGTGGTACATAAGAATAACATAAACGTGAACAAACCCCAAGCCAAAAGATAGAAAGCAACAGCATTTTCCAACATTTGATGTTCACCGGCATCAACATAAGCAGAAGCAATACCAAAACTTTTAATATTAATTGCAGCATACAGAAGCCAAAATGCTCCATAAGAAGTCAATGCGGTGGCACCAAAAGTATTTCCAACAACCATTTCCCAAACCCCGGCCAAAAATTGAACACCTCCACCATAAAATGCTGCTAAACCTACCACAACATTTGGAGTAGTGATACCCATTGCTCTTGCGTTATACATGGATAAGACAAAAGTGGTAAGAGCAAAAGCTGAAAGTCCTAAAGGAGCAGGATTAGCAAATTTATGTACTGGTATTGGAGCAAGACCTGGATTCAAAGTACCACCGAATGCTTCCATAAGTTCATGTCTATAGAATTTTTGGTTTCCGATAATAATAAATTCGTTTCCTTCACCAGCATGTTTAATAGTGGATGGTTGAATGCTATCAGCAGCGAAATTTTCTTTGGAAGCTGAGCCTTCAGAATGAGATGAGTGTATTTCTGACATTTGTTTGGTATTAGATTTTAGAGTTTGCGGGACTTTTGATATTCTTTAACAGTTAAAGAAAACCTTAATTTCTGATAATAGTATATGAAACAACGATTTGTAAAACAAATTTAAAGTAACTCGCTTGTATATAATTAAAATATAACAGTATTACATTTTAGGGGATATCTCAACTTATTTAAATTGAACAGATTTCCCCACTGATACATACCTACCCCACAAACTGTTTAATAAGTAAAAAAATTAAAGTGTGATTAAATTAAGCGCATCTCTATAAAAAGGCTTCTATTAGACTGTGAGTGGAGTCACTTCCCCGGCAGTGCAACAAACCGCATGCTTCAAGTATCGGAGAATCATAAACTAAGTCCACTTCAAATACGATTGTTAAATCTGGGAATCTATCCAAAAACAATAATAAGTCTCCATAGTGCTTGGACCTACAAATAGATTATTCCCAAAAGTTAGTGATTGAATGTTGTGTGTCTTTGCATCTAATATTGTAATAGTTTTATTTTTATTTGCATGTCCGATTTTGTCGACTATGGGAATCTGGTGTGGTGGTGATTGATAGAAAATAAAAAGTTTAAAAAATTTACTCACACCTGAGTTTTACTCATACAATTAGTAATTTGAATCCCCAACTAAATTCTTAAAAGCGGGTGAAGTTGAATTTGGCTGAGAAAAGGTTGATCTTCATTGGTGCATATAACAATGGGGAAATATTCTTGACTTTTGTTGTTACAAACTACCACTTTATTACAATCGTATGAACAAATTGGAGTTGGGGGGTGATACTGATTAGACCCGCAAATGGTGTGGGGCTCGGAGAAAATGGCTGCTTCGTAGTGCGCGACTCCGAGCTTCAGTTGTGGGGTCGCCAAGACGTGAGTGGGTCAAGAATGGAGTGGCGATGTAATCGAATATTCTTTGAGCTGAGAAGTGAGAAGTCCCGGAGTTTTTCAGGGAATGGATGGTTCGATAATCACGAGTTGTTCTATTATTGAATTCCGACAATAGTTTGGAATTACAGGCAATGAAATTGCAGTTTAGCACTGTATTAGATACGAGACGAAATATAGCTAACCTGAAACACAAGATTTACAGACTTGGTCAAATTAACATTCTGTTCTACATTCACCATTCACGCTGAATTGAAATTTGATTTTTTCTGTTCACCATGCTAAACTTGTAGTACGTAGAATTGAAAATGGTGAGTTTTTATTTGCCCATAACCACCACCCCCACCTTCCTATTCTGCGCGCAAATATTTGACCAGATAACTATTATCGCTACAAAATTTGTCAGTTGCTCGATGAGGAAATACTGAATTAAGGAAAAGAATACCTTATTGTATAACTTTATTCATCTAACTAATGGACTAATCTATATTATGCTATCATTTAAACATTTCTCTAAACTGTTACTATTTCAAATTCTTTCTTTAGATTCTTGAACACCTTTCTACTTTCATTACTTGTCTTCGTCAATCTCTTGTACACCGAGGCAAGCGAGCCAAACCACCATTTCTCTCCACATAACATTACCACTAAATTGACCCCCGCAGTGATAACAATAATCCAATACCATATAGACGGCATATCAGTCAACTGCATAAAATCTCCCCACCAAGAATCACCTTCAATTAAGAAGCAAGATGCAGATATTAAGCAAGCAACTATAACATTGACAATGAATGGAACATTCTTAATCATTGATTCACGATATGGAGGTCCAGTACTTAAGACAATTGCAATTAAAATGTACTGAAAGTTTGTGAATAAAAATAAAATCGTATTATCAGTTGATTTAACGGCATCATCCCCACCGGGTACCGGTTTAATATACCAAGGCTTATCTTGGATTGAGGTCCAGATCAAAATTTGAAATATTAATATTACAATTATATGTCCCAACAATGGAATAAGAACCTTTGGCGATACTAAGTTTGCAGTAGGACGTTTGATGACGATTTTGTCGTATGGGTTAGACCATGACATAAATATTGCCAATGGTAATATTAGGAATAAATCAATGTATAAAAATTGAAAATCTCCCAAGTTAGTACCTGTTTTGTATAATATTGAAACAGTAATAAATTGAATTGCTGAGTATAACGACATGTATTTGAAACATGAGAAACTTGTCACCAAACTTGATCTACCTTCTTTGATAACGTCCAATACACATGATATTTCAAAAACTCTTGAAGTGAACGGAGCAGCAACCGATGCTTCTGCCTCCGATAAAGATATTCCAACATCTGCAGCCTTCAATGCACCACAATCGTTGGCCCCATCCCCACAAAATCCAACGGAGTAATCTATTTTCTGTAATTGTTCAACTAATTCATGTTTTTCATCTGGTGACATTCTTGCAAAAATATCACAAGTCATCAATACTTTTTGAATTAAATCAATATTTTTAACTTCGGTCAATAGATATCTAAACACATCACCCGTTATTGCTAATTTATAGTTATTTGGTCCATAATTATTAATATCGTTATCATTCCTATGATCAATGGTAATTGGTTTCAAAGTCAAAGAATCTAGTTTGTTCTCTGAATTATTGATATCTTCCCATATTAAATTTGTTTCATTATGACCTTCTTCATATCTTGGTATATAAATATTCACCGCCAGAACTAAATCACACTCCTTGGCAACACTTATTGCAGTTAAAATGTTATCACCTGTACACATCACAGTTCTAATTTTGGCATTATTTAATATTTGAAGAGTTGCTTTTGTTGACGATTTCAATTTATTTTCAAATATTATAAATCCAGCAAATATCATATTGGATTCAATCGTTTCTCTATTAGAGAATTTGGATATCTTACCAATTGATTTATATGCACATGCTATAACTCTATAGCCATTATGAGTATAGTGGTGCAATATCTCTTCGTAATTGCTTGGTAATGTAAGTTTATCACAAATATCAATCATAATTTCTGGTGCACCTTTGGTATACACAGTAGTTTCAGAAGAAGCCAAACTTCCTGCCTCTTTAACTAAAACTGACATTCTTCTTAAAGAAGCAATGAATTCGTATTCCTTAGTTATAATTAAACCTTCATTAGTTGAGTTTGGATAAACTCGTGAATAAACACCTGAAGAACTGCTAAAATTATCATCAAAATTCCACCGAGTAAATTCAAACATCTTTAAATCAAGTGGATCTCCAAGTAATTCGTCATCTATAAGATTCAATGAATGGCATGTTGACATGCAATTCAAGATGTATGAATTATTGCTGGTAATATGCTTGTCAAATGGCTTCTTAATTGCTAACTGACTCACATTTGTAACTAAGTCTTCAAAGATAATTTCCTTTCTACCGCTAGCATTGTTAGCAACGTGTACTCCCAAAATATCTAAACCATCTTCAGTTAAAGTACCAGTTTTATCAAAGCAAAATACATCAATTTTTCCTCCAACGTTAACTCTTGTTGGAGAAATACAAAATATGCTTTTCGTTTTCAATCTATTAATCGCAAATGTAGTACCAATAGTCAAAGTTGCTGGTAAAGCTGGTGGAACTACAATGGTTATAATATCTAAAGCCCTTAGAACCATCACTTTCTTATCCAATCCAATTTTAATAAAATTATAAGTTGAATAAATGAATCCAAATGCAGCAATGATAGCCATGAATCCAATGTATTTGAAAGAATCTTCATAGAATTTGAAACCAACGGGCTTAGGGAACAACATTGACCGCACTAAAGAACCTTTGGTTGTACTGAATCCCGTTTTAACAACCATTGCAGTGACAGGTTCGTCATTTCCTGACTTTGTTTTAAGAATTTTAGTACCATTAAATAAGAATGACTTTGCTAAAATTGGAGAAGTGAAATTCTCTTTCAAATATTGAACAGTTTCTTGATTGGCTTCAATTTTAGACACTGGAACACTTTCTCCGGTAAGCATGGACTCGTTAATGACACATTCACCGTTAATTAATAAAGCGTCACATGGAACTACGGTCAAGGTCGGGTCAACTTCAAAAACATCCCCAGGTACCAATTCGTTGGAATTAATCTGCTTCCAAAAACTATTACGCCATACTCTAATTTCGCAAGAAAATCTGGAAAGCTGTTTCAATCTGTGGATAGTTGATTTTGTTTCCGATAAGGTGTTAATTATCGAAAAAACGGAAATGATAAAAATACAGGAAGCATAATAATAGTAATCATCAGCAAGCCAAAGGAATATTGAGAAAACTTGGAACACATAAAACGGATGCAATGCCTCATCCATTAACAATTGCAAAATAGATTTTTCTTCAATGTCAATGTTATTTAAGCCAAATATTTCGAGTTTTTGTTCCTGATTACTTTGAGATATCCCGTTCCCAGTATGTTTTATATTAAGCCAATTTGAATCATACCAGTTTGAATTGGTTCTGAAGATATCTTCTATCGGACAATAAAAGAAATTAATATATCTATAAGTGAACGAGTGAATATATGGAATGACAGGATCATGATTGTTGACAATCGTTTCTTCCTGCAATACTTCATCGCTCTCTTCCTTATCTGTTGATAAAACTAAAAAATTTGATAATCTTTCATTGAATTTTTGCTTTTTGATATTAATAATCACAAGCTCTCCAAATTCGTTTTCTAATACGACCCAGTCGGCAACTCCTAACGGAGCTCTATCTCCTAAAAGATTCACTTTATATTTAGGTAGCCATCTAAAGATAAGATATCCCAATCCCAAACTTAAAATACAAATCAAATAATAAAAAATTGTCTTCCCAATTCTAGTTTTATATCCTGCAATACCAATAACTAAATCTTCTTCGGCCAAGTAGTACCTCTGATACTCCAATAGAGTAGGGAAACTGGGGTAATCTTCATAGTTTGACTTTGGATATGACGATGCAATACTATTGTTATCATCATCCAGCTTATTCATATTAGGTTCGATTGAAAGTCTTCTATTTTTCCTTTTATTAAAAGTCACAGTCAAAGAGTCAATAGAACCATAACTGCTATCACTATCTTGCTTGAGTAAAGATTGAGGTTGTGATTGCTTGTAAGTAGAACTGCTTCCAGTCTGTTGAAAAAATTCCGAATTGTTCAATTGGGAATTTTCATTAGCAAACCCGTATTCTTGCTCAGCTTCATCTTCAAATTTATCAATTGAATAATCCCAATTGGTGTTATAATCGACTGGATCTTCAGGATTTTCAATAGTTGACCCACCAGGAGCCATTTCAATTTCATCGGCAGAGAAGAATCGGAAACCTTGACCACCTTGGGTCTCGATAGAATTTCTAGAATTATTGGATTTGATAGAATGCAACTCTTCATCCTGAACCTCGGTTGATGTTAATAGTGGTGATGCTTCAGCTGATATAGTAGAGTTTAACCTTGAACTAAATCTTCCAAAGTGATGGGGATAATGTAATGATGAAATTGAAGAAGGAATAACCTCCGAGGTGGCACCAGAGTACATTTCATTATTGTTGTCTTCATTAATATAGTCACTTAATGAAGAGTTGACAGAAGATATAGAACTTCTTCTATCAATGGAAGATCTCTTGCTTCTTGGGACATGAGGTGCCTTTACCATCTCTTTCTAGTTTCGAATGAAGTTGACGTTAAGATCGAATGGATGAGATATCAGCACATGAAATAAAGATGATCGCCAGGCTCAGCAAGAAACTTGATATAATCCTTCAGAATTTTGCTACTGCCCCTAAACAGAAATCACTGAAGCAATTGAAACAGTTACTTCAATCAACCTTATCTTTGGTGAAAGATCTCGAGAAGAGAAACCAAAAAAAATTGAGAGCCGCCAGACTTATCTATGAATGATGTATGCAGTACAATAGAGAACTGCGCAAAGACATGGGATTGAGTTTCCATTACTGGACTTGAAGCCTAACAAGCTGAGCCATTGGTAGAAGCAATCGAACAGTTGTTGTTTAGACTAGATTTATTGGGTTTTTTTTGGATTGCTAGTGAATTTTTCTGGGATTTTCAATTACAATCAGTTACTATTAAAACTAATCATATTTGAAATTGCAGAGAAATTAGGTCTTTTGCTTACTGTTTTACTACAAGAAGCTATCCATTTACAAGTGACCTTCTTTTGATCTACAATCATCATACATTCCAAATCAAGTGAGTACATAACTGGTAAATACTCGGTAACAACTCAGAAGCTTTAATCTACTTGGTACTTGACAAACAAATAATCAACAACTCTCAAGAGTTGTCACCATCACTCCAATATGGCACTTAAATTAAAGTTAAAAGTACCGTCTGCCCCAAGTTCATCTGTCACCGATTCCAGTTCTAATGCTAGATCTGGTTCTGGCTCAAGCTCCCATCCACATGTTGGTGATAAAATAAGTCGTAAAACTTTTTCGAAAGTATCCAAGCCGTCGGGTCCCAAGCTTAAGATAAAACCACCCGCTGAAGTCCTTCCAAGTCTTCCGAAATTGAAAATAAAGAACCCATCCATATCCAAAAAGAAACCAAATTCAAAAATCAAAGACAAGATTCCAAGATTAAAGATTAGCTTGACCCCAAAAGAACCGCATACCAAGCTCAAGATAAAACCTATTAAGAGTGAGAAAGAACTCTCAATGCCTTCAATTATCCAACCAACACCCAAATCAATTCCAAAAGTCAGAATTAAACCTACAAGAATTCCAGGTGAAGGCTATGATTCAGAAGCTCCTGACTTAGAAGACGATCCTTTGATAGAGCAAGGAATAATTGTAAGGTTTTTAAATGATATAAATCTTGATTTAGTGCACAATGCGGTTGATTCTGGAGATCTCTCGGATATTAATATAAAATGGATAACCAAGGGAAAGGCAATAGTTAACATTAAAGGCACATTGTACTCGGCCAGGTTGCTTGATCTTCCTACTTTAACTGAACTATACAAGACTGTTGATAAAAAGAATCTTTTCAAAGCATTAGATGTTTGCCAGGTCTTACTTGTACTAAGAATCATTGATCCAACGTCTTTGAATATGGATCGAGATTTTGAACTAGACGCAGATATCACATACACACATCCAATGTACAATATACTTCAATCAGAAGTTAAGCCTAGCAAGATAGTTTATAAAGATGGTTTAACTACTCCCTTTGAAGATGTTTACCGCAGGTTTAGGCCTCGAAAAATCGATCACAGAGTTCTAGAAGATATCCAGCAAAAAGTGGATGAACTAATTCGAATGGATGATGAGGTTGAGGAGATATCATTTGAAGTAATAGATTTAAAGAAACAAAAGCAGTCTTTACAACAGCAACATAGATACGATAAGTCAAATATCTCGGCACTAAGGGAAGCGCATACTTCTTCCTTTGTAGGACATCAAGTAGAAGGTGAGTTTGAGCAATCTATGGCTGAAGAGGATGAATATCCCGACTTGGAAGAAGAATTGGCTAAGGCATTAGAAATTGATGACATGGATATTGGAGAAGAAAACGAGCCAGAACCGGAGGAAGAAGATGATGAAGCAGAAATAGAGGTTGATGGTGAAGGTGAAGGTGACGAATTGGAAGAAGGAGTTGACGTTGATGGGGCAGTTCAAGATGATGTTGAAGATCATGAAGATGAAGCTGAAGATGAAGAGGAGGCCGATGACGAGGAAGACGATGATGAGGAAGACGACGACGAAGAAGAAGACGATGATTCGAAGGCCGGCAAGCAACATGCTAAAATGTTGGAAGAAGAGATTGCAGATTTGGAGAAGGTTGTTGAGAAACATAAAGTCGGTCTTGATACTGCAACTCATAAGATGATGAAGATGAAGTTCCAAACCAGTTACAGGACATTAAAGGCATCTTTGGATAGTAAGAAAGCAGAATTACTGAAAATCATCAATGAGCAACAACATACACAACAAAAGCAATCGCTTGCATTGGATCAACATCGTCATAATAGTACCACTGCTTACACTAAAGACGATGAAGATGGTCAAGATGATGAGCACCATGATAAGAAAGAAACTAAAAAGAGTCAAGACAAAGATCAAGTTGACGACTCAGAACTAGGGAATGATCAAGATCAAGATCAGGACCAGGACCAAGATCAGGAAGATTACTCCGATACAATTATTGATGATATTGATGACCTCTTTTGAATGAAGTCAGGTTTTGGTCTGTTAGGTTTGTTATTTAGCACGTGACCAGTCATACTGATCTCGAGTTACCCCATAGTAACTTAGATTTGAAGTATTAATAATTTACGCATGTTATACATGGATATAAGCTGTAGGTTTTTGGAGCCACTAGTGCTTCCATGTATCTGACCTATACCACAATGTGGTATGTGTAATCGCCCAACTTTTAATGGCCCTTCTTTGGTTGTCTTCCCCCGGAATTTTCCTTCAAACATCATCGCACCTGCATATACCTACAAAAAAATTCGAACATTCAATTAAAGCACGAGGATTTCCTTTTCACCAACCATTCTATATTGATTGGATAGACACTTACTAGTAGAGTTGTCAGACTTAGTAACAAGCTGGAACTAGCCCTGGAGATCCCCGTCCCTATATATATACTAAATATATATAACGAGATTCAATTTGAGCTTAGAACCTTTTTTTTTTGGACAATTTCAAACTGCCATAAGGATTAGATTCATCATTGCAATATTTTGAAGTAATAAAAATCACAAATTTTGCATAATGTCAACAAATTCTATTAAACTTATTGCCAGCGATGTCCATCGTGGATTAGCAGAGCTTGTTTCAAGAAGACTCGGATTAAAATTAACCCCTTCAGAATTAAAGAGAGATTCCACTGGAGAAGTGCAATTTTCTATTGGAGAATCGGTCAGAGATGAAGATATATTCATTATTTGTCAAATTGGTTCAGGAGTTGTTAACGACAGAGTTATTGAATTACTTATTATGATTAATGCTTGTAGAACTGCAAGTGCTAGAAGAATCACAGTGATACTTCCAAACTTCCCATACGCAAGACAAGACAGAAAGGATAAGAGCAGAGCTCCAATTACTGCCAAGTTGATGGCTGATATGTTAACCACCGCTGGATGTAATCATGTCATTACTATGGATTTACATGCTTCTCAAATTCAAGGGTTCTTTGATGTCCCAGTTGATAATTTGTACGCTGAACCATCGGTAGTTAGATATATTAAAGAAACCATCAATTACAAGGAAGCAATAATTATTTCTCCAGATGCTGGTGGAGCTAAAAGAGCTGCAGGTTTAGCAGACAGATTAGATTTAAATTTTGCTCTTATACATAAAGAACGTGCTCGTGCTAATGAAGTCTCCAGAATGGTTCTTGTTGGGGATGTTTCAAATAAGATTTGTGTTATTGTTGATGATATGGCTGATACTTGTGGTACTCTTGCCAAGGCAGCAGAAGTCTTATTGGATAATAATGCCAAAGAAGTCATTGCGATTGTTACTCACGGTATTTTGTCTGGTAATGCAGTCAAGAATATCAATAATTCCAAATTAAGTAAAGTTGTCTGTACCAACACCGTACCATTTGAAGAAAAACTTGAACTTTGTCCAAAGTTGGCTTCGATTGATGTTTCTGCAGTGATAGCTGAATCGGTCAGAAGATTACATAACGGTGAAAGTATCTCATATTTATTTAAAAATGCTCCATTATAGGGCCATGTTCACTTGCAATACAATACATAATTAAAAAGGAAATGATTTTATTTGAAGTACTAAAGATGCTTAGTAGTGTATTAGAGTAAGTAGTGTATTAGTGTAAGTAGTGTACTAGTTGTGTACCAGCACGAGGCTATATAGCTCGTAATAATTCACTTCTATATGAAGTCTTCCAGGATTTGTTTGAGATTGTAACCAGATGCCATGCAGCACTATCATTGCGTCAATTTTGGCTGTGTTAAAACAAACACGCGCCAGCGGAAAATATAGAACTTTGTTCAGATTCACCTTAAAAGCTGTACTTTATTTTCGTTAGGTGTCCACAATGACTACGTATGTACATGTATCCCTTCTTCATGCCCTCTAGTGTTAAGATACTAATAACAGACAATACAAAGCATGTCTTTTTGGTAAGTTACGACCAGTTAATATATATTCCAGTATAGACAACTGGAAAGAGTCCGAACAATGAATAATCCGAAGTGGACTCTACAAGTGTTACACTATACAAATGTCGGAAAGTAATAAGAACAAAAATACTAACTTCTTAGACATGGATGGATTGCTTTTAGATACTGAATCTAAATATACTAAAATCACTAATGAAATCTTGTCAGATTATAATGTTGAACGTGAACTAACTTGGGACATTAAAATTCGACTTCAAGGACGTCCTGCTATAGAATCAGCAAAAATCATTGTGCAAGAATACAATCTCCCAATTACACCCCAGGAGCTTCTTGATATATCACACGAGAAGCAAGAGAGGGAATTTGCAACTTCAAAGTTTCTTCCTGGAGCATTTGAGTTAATAAGTTATTTAAATGACAACAACATTCCCATTGCGTTAGGAACCAGTTCAAATCTAATCAATTTCAAACGGAAAACTAATCATCTTCAGCATGGGTTTGAACTATTCAATGGACATATTGTTACTGGTGATGATTCTAGAATCCCCCCTGGTAGAGGTAAGCCTCATCCAGATATTTGGATTGCGTGTTTAGAAAGTTTGAATAGTAGTAGAGAAGACAAAATATACCCTCATGAATGTATTGTATTTGAAGATGGAATTCCTGGTGTTGAAGCTGGTAAATCATTTAATGCGCATATTGTTTGGGTGCCAGATAAGAACGCTCTCAAACTAGTTGAAGGTAAGGAAGATGAAATTATAGGGAACGGCTCGCTTCTCACATCTTTGTTGGAGTTTGATCCGAAGGTGTACGGACTTTAGTGCTTGCTAGAACGGCTATAAATTTGTAGATTCCAATGTATATTGATTAGAGTATGAAACAAAGGCAAAATCTAATGAAAAATTTTGGAGCACAGTTCTCTGTAGTTTGAATTCATTGCCGTTTGTAGAATTCAATAAACATCCTAATAATAGAATACCCTTCCAATTCAAACGAATCCGGAGTATATTTTGCTCAACACGCAAAATACCGGCAGCAATTATCCGATCCGCATGCAATTGTTGTGCGGAATTCTTTGTTAAACCCCGATCGAACGGAGTGGAGAGGAGTAAGGGTAAGGAAAAGTGGTACCAACATTTGGGATATATATTCCAATACATATCCAACTATCAAAATAAATTGATTTATAATTGTTCAGTTGAAACCCTACTCACTTGACATCATTATTCCACGATGTTTTTAAATGGTTTCAAGGCAATCCGCTCAAAATGTGCTAGGTACACCAAATTACCCAGATACTATTCTACTTCTCTGCAAAATAATCCCAACAGACCCATTCTCACAGTTGGAAGGTTCATTAGTGCGGTTTCAGGTGGAATTATAGGTTATTTCATTGTTGATACAATGTTAAATCTGAGAAAGATTTCCCTGGCGTCAACTTTACCATTGAACAAATTGGATTCTCCAATCTATGCTAATGAGGTAGAAATAGAATTAGCCATTCAGGAAATCAAAGCTATCATTGAACCACCTAAAGTCTTAAGTACCCTTGAATTGATTTCAAATTCAAAAGACCAGTTGGATTCTCATTCGGATACTTATTTCAATTCTCATCATCCTTCTCCACATGAAAGACCTAAATATGTCATATACCCTCAACTGACAGAACAAGTTTCCCAGATCTTGAAGATATGTCATAAGTATAGAGTGCCAATTGTTCCGATCTCTGGAGCCAGTTCATTAGAGGGCCATTTTATACCAACTAGAGGAGGATTTTCCTTAGATTTGACTGGAATGGATAAGATCATAAAATTAAACAAAGATGATCTTGACATGACTGTACAGACTGGAGTTGGCTGGGAAACGTTGGCTGATTATTTAGAACCTTATAATTTAATGTTTGGACCAGATCCTGGACCTGGAGCAAACATTGGAGGAATGTGTGCCACCAATTGTTCAGGTACTAATGCTTCAAAATATGGAGAATGCTATAAGAACATTTTAAATTTAACTGTTGTTTTGGCAGATGGAACAATTGTTAAAACTCGTCAAAGACCTAGAAAATCTCTGGCTGGTTACAATTTAAATTCTTTGTTTATTGGAAGTGAAGGAACTTTGGGAATCATTACTGAGGCTACTTTAAAACTTCACGTAAAGCCTTTGAATGAAGCAGTTGCCGTTGTTTCATTTCCAAGTATTGAAAATGCTGCCAATGCTGTGAATGATATTCTTCAGCTGGGAATAGATCTTAATGCAATTGAATTATTGGATGACAAGATGATGAAATGTATTAACGATAGCGGTGAAACAACTAAAAAGTGGAATGTCAAACCTACTTTATTTCTCAAAGTGGGCGGATCAAACACCGATATTGTTCAATCGGTTATTAAACAAGTGAAAAAGATCACTAACAACAACAAAAGTGAAGGTTTTGAATTTGCATCGAGTTCAGATGAAAAAACAGAATTATGGTCGGCTAGAAAAGTTGCCCTTTGGTCTACAATTAATCAAGGAAAAGTACAAAATGAAGATATTCAACTTTGGACTACTGATGCTGCAGTTCCAATATCAAATCTTCCAAAGTTCTTGAAAGAAACAAAGCAAGATATTGATGACCATGGCTTATACAATACATTGGTTGCTCATATTGGAGACGGTAATGCTCATAGCTTTATACTCTACGAACCCAGTGAAAGATCTAAAGCTGAAGAGGTGGTTGAAAATATGGTTAAACGTGCAATCAGTTATGAAGGTACTTGTACTGGAGAACATGGTATTGGATTGGGGAAAAGAGATTTCTTGATACAAGAAATTGGAGAAGTCCCTGTAGACCTTATGAGACTTATCAAATTAAGTCTTGATCCTCTCAGAATTTTAAACCCTGATAAAATATTCAGAATTGATCCGAATGAACCTCTTGAATATGATTAATACAGAATTTGCGTATCCAATAACATATTAATTTGGTCAAGCTTTTTGTAGATTGAGGAAGGAAATTAGTTAAGAGAGAAAGGAGTAGAGATATGTAACATTCGTTTGGGAATTTCAAAAATGTAATTAAGAGAGATTGAGTATGGCACACAATATTAATGATATCATTGCAACCCATATATCTATTTATATGCTGTTACAATATAACGTTGCCCACATTGTATTCTACTTAATCATCTAAGTTGCAGCCTCTCTCCTTAAATTTGAATGTGCTCATCTATCTTTGTGCTATCTCGAGAAACGCTTCCTCCAGACTTATTTACAGGTATGCCAACCCAGGTCACATGAGCGATAATGTATACAATAAACCACTACCCGCGTTGAATCAAAACAGTCCATCACTTGATAGAGATCTTAACCGTGATCGAATCAATTACTTATCAACTAAATGGATACTGCTAAAGAATTTATTTTAGAAACTACGGTAGCTCGATTGTTTCTGGAAATTGCATTCCAAGATCAGAATACAAGAATTTCCACCAAAGCTATCAAGCTATCCACAGAATATATTCGTCTTTTCACAAGAGAAGCAATATTACGAGCCAACGAAGAGAGATTAGCAGAAGTATCGCTTACAAACGTGGATGGAATAGATAATATAGGAAATTACCATAATTTGGAAAGTCAAGGTAATGAGGTAGAGGCCAGAGTTATTGATACAACTGTAATTGAAGAAGAGGGTGCTGATGAAGATGGTGAAGATGATATAGAAGCTCCTGAAATTGCTACTCAGAATAAAAATGCATACAATTCAGACATGGACTTAGGTTACGATATTCTTGATACAAGACATCTAGCTAAAATTGCTGGAATACTAGTTTTGGATTTTTGAAAAATAAAAAACAAAAACAAAAAGATTCTATACATCATGGTTCTACTATATAATACCCTGACGAAAGTATGAGGTTACGATAAGAACAAGACTACCTCACAAAAAGGGAATTAACTACCAGCTTGTTCAAGTTTCTTTTCTAATTTCTGTATCTCCAAGCACTATCACAGACCAGAAATCGAATCTAATTGGTTTGTTATCCAATTGTGTTTCAATTGAAAAGTGCAATGGGATGTTGATGTTAACTATGTCAGAGTCTTCAATTCCATTGAGAATCAATTTCATTGGAGCCACTGTCCAGTTTGGTCCCAGCTCAATAGTTTCTTCTAGGTCAGCAAAGGAGTCCTCAAACGAATTGTTGGGATTGGAACGATTGCTTTTGGTAATGTTTCCTGAGCGAAGTAAGAGTTCATTCCTTGATATAGTCGTTGCATCTGTTAGAAAGTGGGATGGAATTGATTTGATTAGAGCATCCATTTTGGAATCTAGCCTGGGCCCCAATGTGATAATCGTGCTTGGCAACACTACGCTAACTTGAATTTGTTCTGGTGAATCAGTACTGACGAATTGTTTTGGAATCTTTGACATTGTAGAAATTTTGATACGAAGTGTTTGAATGTATGGATTTATGAGGTGAATTTGAAGGTTATTTGATTTGTGAATATAAAGGGAAATTGCAGAATTGTTTTGCAAAGATGCAGAAACAGATGGATTTGAAGACAGTTTTGCCCCAGATTTAGTAGAGGATAACACGGGATTTGAACTAGTCACTTTGATTGCGGGAACTAAATCAGTTGCATTCCATTTGATGGGGTATTTAAGCAGGATTGGCGAAGGTTCAGGCTGTATTAATACTGTTCTGCATTTCGTACATCTAATTGAGTTTTTACTTCTCAATCGTTTTGGGTTTGGTTTACTTTTGAACAATGTGTTCTTGTCTCTTTGATTGATGGGCTTAAATTGAGTATCCAAATTATCCAATTGTGAAACCTTTGTAATCCTGTCATTCTCCAATTCTTCATTGAAGGGTATAGGTCTTATAGATTGAATCTTATTTTCAAGAACTTCAAAGTCATTTAATCCATACTTCGAATATTTCTTAGTTAAATTTGCTAGATTTAAATCATTTAGCTTAGCCATTAAATCAGGGGTTAACCGTTTTTCCGGTTTTATGGTTTGCGAAGAAGTCAATTTCAGTAAAGAATTAATCGATTTCAATTTTGTTTGGAATAATTCAAAGTTCTTGGTCTCATTTACGTCATCAAGTGATTCAGATTTCAAAATGTTTAGTAAAGATTTTGGTTTGTCTATCATTTTGGTTTCATATATATATTCACAATAAGTACACGAAAATTTGAATATTTTAGAGTTCACATTAACTGTAGAAGACGATATGATCAAATGTGAAGAACAATCAGGACAGTCAAAACAGTTCTTAGTACAGAATTGTGATCCGATGTTGGTATGGTCAGTCATACACGTAGGGCAGAATTTAGCCTCAATATTGAAAGTACAACAGTCTGAACATTTTAGTGACTGACATGAAGGACAAAAGTAAAGATCTGGTAGTTTATGAAGTTGCAATGATGTATCATCGGTGAATAGATTAGATCTGCTTGATTGTTGATCGTTGTCTAAAGGACTTATATTCGACGATGTATTACATGAACAAATAAACCGAGAATTGGTATATATTTTAGACATATATAGAGCCCAGATTCAAAAGCAAAAAAAGATATCTTCTTATCTATCGATCTTATCTGATCGAATTGCCAAGTACTAGCACCAAGCTTTTAATGTTTGGGACTGTTCTGGAAGACGTGAATCAAACTCAGACTCAGCGGTAGTGCATATTATGCAAAGATTGCTGTCTCTTAGTTTGAGATTTGTATGCAGGTGACGATAAGTACCCGATGTGATGCCATCGAGGACAACAGTCCAAGTAGAAGATTTTGTATTGCAATAGAATATCATCTAGAATTTTCATATCGGATTGTTCAAACAGCTTTCTAATATCTTAATAGTCTGATAGTTTTCTGACAACAGGAATTTAGTATATATTAACACTATACTTATTTATTCTCTTCCTTTATTAGTGATTGCAGCCCTTCGGAACTCTCTCTATTTCCACTGCATCACATCGCGGAATTAGATCCGCGATCAGTTACCGAATTCTTCCTTCTATCTCAAGTCAATACAACTGTTTCAAGAACAAGGTGCACGTGTCTCAATATATGTTCAGCCGTACCTTCAAAACTAGCAAGGTAGGGATGACTCTAATAGTGAAGCAGTTGGTATGGCAACGTCTTGCGTATTCAAAGATAGTGTGATATAAGTGTATATAAACAGCGGAGATTATTATTGTGGTGGCCCAAACTTTTGCATCTGCTTTGACAGAACCCTAGTAAATAGTGTTGCAGCTCAAAACATCTAGCAATAAGATTGCAACACAACGTTTTGAAACCAGTTTCAACCATTCTCAGGGTAAATCTGGATCATATAAGCAACCTAACCATTTATTTACGATTGTACTTTGCAATGAGACTATCATTTGTAACTTTTAGTACAATCTTAAACACATTACTCGGGACCACTGGTTCTGAGACTTTGAATCGAAATCGGAATCCTAACCCAAACTCAAGTCCAGATATTTTCACTGGGGAATTAAAACCTTCGGCATATTCCGCTATAAGTGGGTTCTTTCAACAAGATAATGAACTAGTGGATGCCGAATCGTTTGATTTACTAAGCTCTAATTTCGGACTTGAAGATGGAGTCTCGTGGGTCGATGTGGTCGAATACATCGAACAGATGAATGAAAAAGGCTTCACTAATGGTGATTCTTATAAATTGTTTTTCCTTGCAAGACACGGGGAAGGTTATCATAATATCGCTCCTCGACAATATTCGGCACAAGATTGGGATTGTTATTGGCAAATGAAAAATGGTAACAGGGCAATAACTTGGTTTGATGCAGAATTAACCGAAAAGGCAGCTGAACAAATCCAAAGTCTTTCAGATGGCTGGAAAACACAGCTATACTCTAACCACGCTCCATTACCTGAATCATTCTATGTCTCTCCAATGAGGCGAGCAATAGAGACTTTCGATCTTACTTGGAGCGGAATAACAAATTATACTTCCAACCCACACTACTATCCCATTATCAAAGAAAGTGCTAGAGAAACCTATGGAATTGGTACTGATAGTAAAAGACACTCCAAATCATACATAGAAAAACGTTGGCCATGTGTTACTTTTGAAAAAGATTTCAGCGAACAAGATGAACTATGGAACCCTCAATTTCATGAATCAAAACAACATAGACATTATAGAGCAAATTTATTACTAAATGATATATTCAGTAATGACTCAAATATAATTATCTCATTAACTGCTCACAGTGGGTTGATCAGTAGTATATTAAGAAATATCAACCATAGAAAATTCCCACTAGGTACTGGTGAAATGATCCCAGTAATTATTAAGGCTAGTGGTCCTCAGAAATTCCAAGTTCCTCGATTGGATCACCCTTGGACTAATCTTAAGCACGAGTGCAGAAACTATCATCGGGATCAAAAGAATCTTTTCAAAGATCACGAACATGAGCAAATAGTTTTACAAGATTGAAAAAGAAAATTGAAACATGTTCTATTAACAATATGATAATTATATTGAACAATTTTGTTTATGTTAACAGTACTAATAATAATACTATATAAACTCCATTCTATAACCGTAATTCGAGTCAGACCTCTATATCCTTAAACACTCTCCATACCTAAATATACATCCATCAAAAAATTTCACATCTTTTGGTACTCATGAAATTCACATAAAATCATCATCAGCAAAATTGTCAAATTCCATATCATCATAGACATCTTTCTTAAATATGGTATTAACATTGGTTTTAACAGCAGGTTTAGCCTTTTTCTTACCAGCACCTCCAGTAGCAGTTCCCCCAGCTTTCTTCAATCTTGCAAGTCTTTCAGCCTTTTCTTTATCCTTGATGACAATGTTTAATGTGGATATGACTTTTCTGACATTTTCAATAGATAATGGTTCAGAAATATCCCTAATAAGATCAATAGCTAAACCAGAAGTGTAATTCAATAAAGAATCTTGAGCTAAATCAGTCAAAATTGGACCAAGAGTTTTCCTTAACTTTTCAAATTCTTGTTTGTTTGTTGGTTGAAAAAGTGGGTGTGATTCTATAGGTGTATCCTTTGTCATTCTAGTAGCAACAGGAGTTGCTGCTTTAAGGGCCGCAGCAGCGGCAGCGGCTCTTTCTCTTGGATGAGCAGTAACATCAAAATCTTCATCGTTATCTGCTGCAACTCCTAAACCCCCAAATAAATCGGCGGCGTTATTCAAATCTGAATTCAATTGTGCTTGTTTTAATTGAGCAGCTCTTGCTTCATCATCTAAAAGATCAACATCCAAAAATGCTGGACCGGTATTCTTTCCACCAGTTTTCTTTGCCTTTTGTTCTTCTTGCTTCTTTTTAAGAGCTTCCTTTTCTGCTTTCTTAATAGCATCTGCTTCTGCTTTCTTACGTTTGACTTCTTCTTCATCAACATCCCAGGATTCTAAAAGCGGTTCATCATCTTCTTCATCTTCCCAAGAGGCAACAGCAGCTGCTTTAGGTTTAGAGGTAGGAATATCAAAATCTTCGTCGTCCCAAGACATTATTGTTAATTCAAAGGATCTGGTCTATTTTTAATAAGATGTATAGAGTTTGATCAAACGGAGAGAAATCAAAATCCAAACTTCACCACAACCACTTCAAAAATTCTTTTGTGTAATTTTGTGAGCAAAGAGAAAATCGATCATTTGGGGCCATTGCTGATTGCAGATTCTGTCGCTGGTGGGACGAATCGCAGCCAAAAAGGAAAAAAGAATTGGCTCCAGATAAGTACTGAAAGATGAGAGAAGTATTATACAGTGGGAGTCAAATTACAATGGGATTAGTTGAAACTAACTGTGTTATCCCTGGGATTTCTAGAAATGCTGAATTTGAGAAATGGCTAACCAAAGAATCTAGAATCAAGTATTCCAATGTTGTGTTGAAGGAAAGCAAATTGGGAGGTATTGGCTTATTCTATAGAGACAAACGAGAGACCAACCATCCAGCAGATGCCGTCGCAGAAGTGGTATCAAAGTCTGTTGATGAAGTAGCAGGAGAATCAACCAAGGGATCAAACATACAACCAGATAGTCACCTGGATAGAGTGTTACTCCGTATTTCCAGTTTACGTTACGATTATACCAGTCTTCTTGCTGAACTTGGATTGCTTCAAGAACAAAATGGCAAGATTATTAAGTTGGTTCTAAGCACATTGAGACCCACTACCGAAACCGAAATATTGAAGTGCTATTTCTTAGGATTCAAAATTTGTATTGAATTGAATGGTGTGGAGAATGATAACAAATTAAACGACTTTAAGCCGTATTTGGATATCTTATGTTCTACAAATGTCGATGGGATTGACGTTAACGAAAATAACCCAATTTTCAAAGAAACCAGATTTCTTTCTAATCTTGTCCATAGAAGACAATATCAAAAGAAACAGCATTCACAACTTATAGACGCTCTTCTTGACACTTTCAGTGAAACTACCGCTACTTCTAAAGATGAACTCACTGAAAACATCTTGGATTTTGAAACTTATCAGCAAATTGATGCAGCAGTTCGCTCAAGGGTTCTTGAAATTCCATTTGCCTCTAATGACGATGAACCTTCAGATGTTGAATCAGATTCATTTTTTACAAATATATCCTTGGTACCACTACTAGATTTTGTGAATCATTCAAGTGAATACACCAAGAACGCTTATTTTGATGTTGATAAAACAAATGGCGATATTCTATTATGCTTGAAGGAAGGCGTGAACGTCGTCAATGACCAAGAGATAACAATCTGCTATTCAACTAATGAAAATATTCAATCCTTTATATCAACTTATGGGTTCATACCTCGACTTTCAAGTACAGATAACAGTGTCAAATTATTTGAAATCATAATTCCTGAACACTTCTTAAACCAATACCTTAATAAATTTAATTCGACCAATGGTGTTGAATATTCTAAGATTTTAAAATGGTTGCAGATATTTCCTATAATTCAGTTGGTGATCATTGCTTCAAAATTGTATATGAATTACTTCTCAAATCTAGTTCCACTTGCATTCAAAAAAGGCTTGAAATACAATCCGTTGTGGGAATCTGAAATCTTTGCAGAAAACGAAAAATTTAATGAAATCAAACTGGAACAAGAACAAAATGAAATAATTGACCTTATCAAGTTGCAGGAAAATAATTATGATACTATAACAGGAGTGGATCAGAAGGGAGTGTTATTGAATGAACTGTATCCGACCGTGAGCGATATTTTACAGATAGCCGATTTAGAAGAAGTCGAAGATTTCACACTTTTACAACTGCATTGCACTGATATGGTGTATCAATATTGCAAAGAAACCATTGATGACCGAACCAAGTCCTTGCTTGAAAACTTGTCTTTGACCCAATCGAACAAGCTTCTTAAGCAATACATCGAAGTGGAAATTGAAATTTTGGAAAGAGTAGTAAGGGCATATGAGAACAAGGAGGATTTGGTACTTCCAGTGGAAATTGCAAAAACCGAATGGGAAACTGAAAGAACTGGACCAAGATTCTACTATTGAACTGTTTGTCCGATACAGATTCAATACAAAACTAACTGATTATTACGACGACAATTATTAGGACCAAGAAGATGAAGTCTCTTTGGTTAAATATTGGGAAGGATAGAGATAAGTGTACTGTATATACCATTTCCGTATGCAGGAACACCATAATTTTTATTTAATATGGTAGAAACTGTGGCTGACACAACCATATTTTACAATCTGTGAGAAGAAAGACGACTAAGAATAGGAGAAGGGAAACGAGGAACACGGAATTAACATAAAGGTTGAGCATTTGAAGACGTAAAATCTTTAAACAAAAATGATTTGTAATTATATGGGATCCAATCAGTTGCAATTTTTAAGTTTCTGATTGTCTATATTAAATTTTTCACATTTCTTTCGATTGGGTAGACCAGACCAAGAAAAAGTGTGCGAGCTAAAGGGCTGGATTTTTTTTCTGCCTTGCATCGCGAACATCGCATTTGATGAATGTAACTTCAACTGTAGTAGAATAGCGATGAACACTAAAGGCATTTGTAAATAGTCATCATACACATAAAGATTATACCAACAAGTACAAACTATTCCAGTACGTTCTAGCACTTTCGCAAGAAATTGAGCAAATTTCTTATTAATCCGGCCCATATTAAATGACATCTATTCCTTTACTAAGCAAATATGTCATTTACTTTGCCCTTGGTTAACATTTGTAAGATCGCGTACTGCATACCCGTAATTTGTAATCCATATTTGTTCTAGGGAAAGAATCTCAAAACGTATATAAATTAGCGCAACGTCCAAGCGAACGGAAGTAGGTCAAGTTTCTTTCTCGGTATAAATTCATTTATTTATAACTAGATACACACATTTATCGAATAAACAGACAAAATGGTGGCCACAATCAAATCCAAACAAGAATTAACAGATGCTCTTACTCATGACGGATTAGTCGTTGTTGACTTCTTCGCAACCTGGTGTGGTCCTTGCAAGATGATTGCTCCATTATTAGACAAATTCTCTAATGAATACCCACAAGCTAAATTCCTTAAGGTTGATGTTGATGAATTTGGTGAAATTGCTCAAGAATATGAAGTTTCTTCTATGCCAACTGTCATCTTTTTCAAAGGTGGAAAGGTTGTTAACACCATCATTGGTGCCAACCCAGCTGCTTTAAAGCAATACATCTCTGCTAATGCTTAAATAATTAATACATTGTTGAAAGTACTTGTGATCCATAACCCAATTGTAGAATCGTTTAAAATGCGTTTAGATAGAGTAGATAGTTGTCGACAGTTCAACTCTTGGTGCGGATGGTGTATCAAGCTAAGCTCTTTGTTAAGCCGCTTACTCGTACTCATTCTAATTGACGCTACTTTAACTAATTTATCATATTGAATTTGTTACAGTGATATTTTTCTACTCATCATATAATATTAAGATGTAAACCCATTTAACTAACCCTCTAAAATAATCCCTATTTACTGTTGTAGCTCTTGATTTGTTCCACGAAATTATCAATTATTTTCAAATGATTGAAACTAACCCATTGACAGTTTTCTGGTACTTCTTCAGATACTGAAGTACTATATATCTTGTTACGCAAATAGATTAAAATCAAATCATAAATTAAAAGATACTGTCTCAATGTCTGAACCATCGATACTCTTTGCTTTCTGAAGACATTGACAGTAGAAAATATCGGATCCATCACATTGTCACCTTCATTTTGTAATTGTTCAATGACGGTATCCATGGCACACAATGCTCCAGTTCTACCGCATCCAGCGGAACAGTGAACTAAAATCGGCACACTTGCATCATAATTTGCCATAATGAAATTCTTAAGATAAATAATTGACAATAAATCATTTGGATACGTTACTAAATCCATATCTGGCCATGATAATACTTGAATTTGAATGACCCTATGAATAGGTTCGTTATCAATTTGAACTTCGAAGCTTCGTATGATTATAGATTCAGATGAGGAGCCAAAAACTTCTGATTTAAGAAAAGTTTTATCTGAATCAATCAACTTAATGTTGATGTCGTTTTCATTCGATTTATATATTCCAGACTCCCAGAATGGTGAACATTTCGAAATTCCATTCTCCTGTTCTTGTGTTAGTGAAATTATTACAGGAACCTTATCATTGATAACACACTTCCAGAAATCTCCAATGGTTTCAGTCAATGGTCCTTGGGTAGCAATGTATCTAGTTCGACTACTACTCAAATAGGATGCATTTATGTAATCACTTTTATGGTCATTCTCAAATTCAAGTTTAACTCTTGAATGCTCATACAAAAAGATATCCTTATATCTGTTCTTATACCCGAATTCAATTCCTGAACTAATGGTTGGAGGTGGTGAGGTGATTCCATCTAATGATGGGTCAACCATATTACTACTATTCATACTATTGATACTAAGAGCGCTGGTCAATCTTTTCTGTTCCATCTTTTCTAAATGGATAAATTCTTCACCAACTTTTGTGCTTGATTTCTTGATCCAATCAGGAAGTTTGGTTTGCTCCCAACTTGGTAATGTTTTGTAATCAATTAATAGCTTAAAATCCTCTTGGTTTTGAATTTCATTACTCAATTGTTCTTCATCATGTCTAATTTTGAATGTAGCCTTACATTCTGGCAAAATGAACCTTGATAGAACTGGTGATGATGCATTAGCCAGATTAAAGTTATCAAGCGAAAGGTTTCTTGGCCCAAGCTTTGGCTGCTCTGGAGTTGATGCAGACAAAAATGCATTACTTTCGAATGAATCAATTGATTGAAAATCTTTTGCTTCAAGGTTGCGTTTATCTTTATCAATGTCCTTGGTCATCAATTTCTCCAAGTTGTATAGTTTTGTTCCACTTTCAGAAAGGCTTTCATACTTAGAAATGAATTCTTTGTATCCGTTTTCTAATATAAATACCTTGAAATTACTCCAATCATTCAAGAACTTTTGACACATATATGAAATTGTAGAAGTATTAGTATTATCATAACCAGTAGAATAATTATCGTACAATATCAATATAGGCATTATTGGAGCATCGCTATTATTTTCAATTGAACCTATAGCATTTTCGTTAAGATTTTGATTTATGATGGAGAATTTGGTTAGTACGGATTTTTCAAAATCTGATAACGAATTTATACATTTAGTTAAACTGAAATTTTGTCTCTTTATTAACGTGGTAGGTAAACACACGTTAATCGCTCCCTTTATATGTGATTTAATATAATCATTAAACGGTCTTATATCGATAACCAACATGTTTTCTCGGGTATTCGATATGTACGATGATAGATCATTTGAGGAAAGCACTCGTACTGCTTCGGGAACTGTTGAAACTAAATCCTTTTTAGCTATATTAAATGAGGGATACATTCTATGCAATTTATCTTTTTGGGTTTGTTGAATATTATCAAACGATAGTTCACGAGATAAATTTAATGTTGGAAGGGTATTTTGTTTTTTGAGTTTTGGAGGTGAAAACTTACTCGAGTTAAGAGAACTTGGACTCTTTAATCGTTGTTTAAAGTCAAAGTTACTTACAGTTGCTGACACCACTTTACGTTCGTCGAATTGTTTATTGGTATTCAAAGAATTATTAGTTGATTGGCTAGCACTCAAACAGTCGGGAAATCTTTCGGTTGGAACAGTTATGGATAGTTTTAGTGAGTTCTCGATATTATGACCATTTGCATTTTCATCATCAATAAGGGTGTCAGTGGATATTATTGAGTTTTCCCTATCATTACTAATCCTTTTATTGGCACTTCCAGTTTTGGAAGTGTTGACACCAATAATAAGTTTGTTGTTAAAGCTATTATTATTAATTATGTCAACAACGGTCTGATCCGAAGTTATCGAAGATAGTGAGTCGTTTAGTTTTGAATAAACAAGTGACGGTCTAGATGAATGAGCTGGGAACCGTAATGTATTTTTCGTAATACTGAAGTAATCTGGACTATCGTTATTTGATGGAGATGTCTTTTTTGGAGGAAAAGAATAGTTAGGTGAGGCACATATGGTAGGGGAAGTACTCATAGTAGAGTATTTTTTTCTTCACTCAAATATAGACGTTGAATCTCTTCTTTACTAATCAAAAACTGAGGAAGGTAAAAAAAATAACAATATAAGGAATAAGGGAAAGATAGCACCGTTATATTCTGAGGATGTAGGATGATGTGAAGGAAATAAAATAATTCAAGTTCTGGAAAAATAAAAGAAATGACGTAATAAAGATTTCTTAATGATATGGGTAAGGACTATTAAGCTGGAAGATAAGACAGAAAGATCTGGAAATCAACTTTGATTAATTAAAATGTGGTTACAGTGTTACCTATAAATTATGAAGGCTTTCCTGATCTTTTGACAAAAGAACAAACTGAAGATGTGCTAAAGTAGAAATGTTTAGAATAACGTGTCTAAGTGTGCATCTATTCAGAAATTGGTCTAAAAAATTTCCCAGCCCTTTCTAAAAATTTAAATTTAGTTCAGGACCAAAACCGGTAACTAAGTGGGGATGAGGGAAGTGAATCCGATGATTAATATTTATTTGAAACAAGATATAACAAAGAGTGTTTAGGAAGAAAAATAGTTTATTACAAATAGATTAAAGGGAGGTTGAACATTTTTGAGCTTCAGGTTTAAGGTCAGTGTAGAGGGCTGAACTAAATGTATGCTTCCCTTCCAAACCAAGCATTTCTTGTGAGACACTTTCACAATCTCAAAAATAAAAATGAGCTTATGCACCTCCAGCAGGGCGCGGCGCCACTTCATAACTTTAATCCGGTATTATGTATGCACTTGTAGAGGTGAGTACGACTAAGTTATATTTTTACTTTTCTTTTTCAATGGAAACTCAAATCTGTTACCAAGGCTAAAGCGTTTATACTTAAAATAAAAAAAGAAAAAGAGAATACCATAAAACACATGGCTATTGAAAAAAATTAAGCCAAAGCTGTTTATCTTTTCGATTTCGAACCCAGGATAAAGTAGATTTCTGTTCTCCTTCAAGATCCTTTCCTATTCTCTATTTTTTTTCTAATACTGTTGTCATCGTAACCAAATATCTACATTAGCGTCAAATACTGGGGAAGTACTGTGAATCCCGAACCTGATCATATCGCAAAAGCTTAAAATCAAGGAGAAATAAGCAATTCTAGACTCTTTCGGTTGCGCGATTTTCGGATTTAATTCATCAAACCATGGATTCTACTCATATAGAAAGTGAATCAATTTCAACTGGATCCTGAGCTCCGTAAACGAGGGGGGGAAGAGGAGGGGATAAAGGTTAACATTGGCCGAAGCCACGTAGTAATAGGCTTCCATAAACCATACAAATAGTTGTTCTGAATAATCCTCCAATAACTAAATAATTGTAGTCAAATTTGAGGTAAGTACTATTTGAAAATATCGACTAACTCCAATATTTGTTGAATAAGCCTGCTTTTTGTATTTGGTGAAATTCCGCCAAATACAAGGCTTATTTAGGAATGAAAAATTGGAGTATTAAGACGATTTCCCATGTGCTATTCTTCAATTACATCAACTTCTTACCTTCAACTGTAATATATTTTTTTGTTCATCCTATTCAGTCCAGTTTACCCTCCTAAAAATTATATTTTTTCCCATTGAAAGTATCTATAAACGATCAAAAGGAGATTGATAAAATTTATTTTCTTAATTACCTTAGGCAACGGAGTTAGGCATGCACCCTACGAAATGTTTAATTTGCTGCAATCAAAATTCTCCATAGATTTCTAGATAAAATGTTTTCAATCAATGAATTGCTTATCAAAGATTGGGTCGAACTAAGTTTTAAAACTTCTTTTGACACTAATAACCTTGTTATCTGACTACACAACTTCAAAAAAAAAAAAAAAAAATTATTTATTATTTTTTCACACCTAAATATTACCTCTTTTAAGATTCATCACGTTCTAACATAATACCAGACTATGACGTAACTTCAATATAATCATTCTTTATCATCATTTACTGCACTTCTTTTTAATTTTATCTTCAATTTGGGTAATGACGGATTCTTAGAATCATTCTTACTAGAATAAGTTCCTGGTTTGGAAATCCGAACCCCACTACGACTCTTACGTCGTTGCCTTTCTTTGCGTCCTTCTGTTTCTATGGATTTATCATCCACAGTTTCTTCAAGGTTATCTTCATTAATTTCCTCTTCTCCATTGAAAAGATGTGAATTTTTTACTTCACTAATTGTATCTTTTATCAATTTATTATATTCTTCTTTATTATGGGTAATTCCTTTTTCTATAAGCTTGTTCATTAGATGATTCTTTTCTCCTTTCTTTTTGTTTGTTGCAGTTCTGGTTGCTATTGTTGAATTTGTAGTTGAATCAGACTCTGCTTTCAAGGTAGTTGGTTCAGTGGCATTATCGGGTGTATCATCAAATGGACTCTTTTCAATGCTGTTTCTATGAACAGAATTAAGTGAAGTACTCAATCCGGTGAAATATATTTCATTCACATTCAATTGTTTACTTGGATCTAAATTTTTCTGTCTAAGATTCTGAAGACTTGCAAGACCTTCCTCATCTTGTTCTTCTTCTGGTAAAATCTCACCACACGTTAACGCTGCTGCATCTTGAGATGTGTACTCCTTTGAATGTGCTATTCTGCTGTGATTAAGGAACCCCTGTGCTGATGAAAAATTACTTCGAAGACAATTTGGACAAGTTAATTTAACAATGATTCCATCTGATCTTCTGTAAAGACAACCATATGTGATTCTTCTGGATACTTGAGCTGAAGGTCTTAGAGACGATGTAGTTGATCTTGTTCTATATGAATGAGTTGGAAAAGCATCTTCTGGATAGGCAACTGGCCCTGAACTTGAATTATTACCTCCTATTGATGAACCGGAATATAAAGATGATGAAACGGATAATTTGGACATATTTTCATAATTTACAGATAACGCTTTACTTAACAAATTCGAATATTTATGAGTGAATCCATTTGGCTCATTATCAAAATTAACATTGGATGGAATCTTGAAAAACTTACGGAGCGTTATCATCTGAGATTCGCATTTCCCTATCTCTTCTTCTGTGAGTGCAAGCTCTTTATGTTTAAGCCGTATTTCAAGATCTATTTGGTTAGTTATAATGGATTTTAAAGTATCAAGGGGCATATCCTGAAGGCGTTTCAATAGAACTTCCCTTTCATTTACTTCACTTGGGTGATCATCCTCTATTGGAGATAGCGACGTCGATTCGGGAGTCGTCATTATTGACTTAAAATCATTGGTTGACATAATAAATTCCAAACAAAAGATTATAAACCGAATTCAATTTAAAAAGTAAACATGTATTCACTTCAACTATTTGTTTCGGAGTCTGTACTCACTTTTGATTTACTTACTTTGCCACAGGCGTGTACAGGATAATTAGTGACGAGAAGATTCTTTGTGCATCATCATTAGAATGGATTCATAGTAGCATTATATACAGGCACACGAGGATCCCATCCCATTCGTACCACTTCACATCAACTGTCAAGTATCTTGTCACTAGATTTATACTAATAAGTTTATTGGGTCCTTTCCTTTCGAGCTCATAGCAGCTAGTTCTAGTCGTGTCAAACCATGATTCGATAATTTAATCTTTTCAAGGATTTCTTCGGTGGTATTCAATTTCTTGTTTGAATGGCCAACATTTGGCTGCAAATATGCAGTTTTGACTTTGGTATTGTAACCAAAACCAATGCTACTAGACTTATGTAGTCTATATTCATCATCCATTGTCTCATTTGTTATGACATTTAGATCTGATAGTGTTGTATATGGGTTAGAAATACTTGGAGGTTGTGCCTTTTTCTCTGAATTGGGAATTATTTTCGTTGGTTGAGATTTTGAAGGTTTCTTAAATGATTGCGATCTGGATGATTTAGCATGTGATCCCAATTTATGATTCAGCAATGAAGTACAATCCTTTCTATTAATAATTTGCAGATATCCAACATGGGCACTCTCAATTTGTTGATCAGCAAATATTGCCCCAGGGCTATCTTTCAATTGATTATTCTCATACAATTCTCCACCAGCGTTAATATCCTTTAGCTTTGATCTCTTGTTAACTTCTTTAACGTTACTCGTAGTAACTGTAACGCTCTTTGATTTCATTTTCAAGGAACGTTTATTGCAACCTTTACTTGACTTCCTGGACATTACAATTGTAGTAGATTCTGCCTCCGGCTTTTTCATTAAAAGAGGTTCCACAACATTTAAAATACACCCAGTTTCTTCACCAATACCCGCTATCGGTAATCTCTGTAGTTCAGTACTCACAGCCATTCTATTGGATTCAATACCGATACCACCTTGACGTTGTTTCCCATTACCCAGAAAAGGAGCAATGGTAGTCTCTACTGCTGCCCCAATCACATTTGTATCCCCCAATTCGATCACAACATCTGCATCATCTTCAATTAAGGAGCACATTGGTGTCGATGTATACCTAAAACTAATATTTTGATCCAGCTTAGTTGAAAGTAAAGCCCTCGACTGAGATTGTGCTTTCATTCTGGGTTCAGATTTAGCGTTGGAAACAACACGAGAATTGGAATCTGCTGATTCTTCATGGCTTGCAAAAATATCCCTTAAAATATCAACAGTAGGTATTGAAACAAACAGAGGCTGAGAATAATAATCAGAATCGACTTTTTCCTGTCTTTTGGGTAATTTTGCTGGTTTTTTGACTTCCGATGTTCGTTTCTTTCTCAGCCTAGACCCATTGCCAGAATTACGTGAAGCCTTCCTCTTCACAGCTGCATGCAGAGATTTCTCTGTACATAAAAAAGGTCAGTAAGTCTATCCAGTTAAACAAGTATTCTGGTTGGTCTTACCAAATATTCTAGCCGCAGTTCTTAAAGCCTTATCCCTCATCACTTTCGTAGTTGTATATCTAAAGTGATGGGACTCTCAAGGCTACTCCACACAAAATTTTATCGCAAAAGTATCGCGCCTTCAAAGGCTCACAAACGAAAATCAAAATTGATTTTGGTATATTCTTACTTAAAGTGATTAGTTTAGATATAAGTGGTCCACATAGAGAATTGTTCCATCGAGATTCTGGTATTTTCAAAATTTAAATTTAAAGTGGAGATATATAGATAAACCCTTGTGCTTACGACTTTGGTTCAGCGAATCCATTTGAAACTCCTATTGTTGCTTTTACCTGCCTATAGATAACAGAGACTATATTCAATCTTGCAATATATAATACTCCAAATCTTTACAAATACGGCCAAAAATGACAGATAAATTAATATTACCTTCAATATCGTCTATAGGATCGCTAACTATTTCAGATTCCAATAGCTCTGGATTTGGATACAATCCTGCTATTGGAACCAAATCAAACGCTATCACCGAAGAGACCGCTGCATTATTATTAAACAAGAAAACAATATCAGTATCAACATTAGCAGTCGATTCTATATATGATCGGAATATCAATAAGAAAGGATTGGAAATTAACTTGTCTTCGTTATCATTTTTATTCTGTGAAATTGTTAGCTTTTCCCAAAGTAAATCTAGAGGAATACAAGATCTTGAAGCAAGATTGAATGGACTAGGATATCAAATTGGTCAAAGATATCTAGAGTTAGCGAAGTTACGAGAGGGCTTAAAATATGGTAAAAGAGAAATAAAAATTATAGAAATACTTCAATTCATTCACGGACTGTTCTGGAAATTAATATTCGGTAAAGTTGCCAATGAACTTGAGAAATCGCAAGACGTTGATAATGAATATATGATTATAGACAACATTCCGTTAATATCCAAGTTTATCACCGTTCCCAAGGATTATGGAAATCTTAACGTGTCAGCATTTATTGCTGGGATAATAGAAGGAGCATTAGACTCATCATTCTTTCAAGCAGAAGTAACTGCTCATTCTGTTCCTAAAGAGGGCTACCCACTTAGGACAGTGTTTCTTATAAAGTTTGACCATAGTGTATTAATTAGAGAAGATATACGATTCAACAGATGAAATGACTTGGCAAGAGAATCAGAGAGAAATGTTAGTTACAATGAATGGAGAAAAGAAATGTTTTTTCACGAAATTGAACTTTCGATTTCGTATCCATATATAAATATGGAAACTTGCGGCTTTTGAGATTATTAAATGTAGGTTGAGGTTAACAGTACTAACGTTTGAACTGTTGTTTACAAGATCCATAGAGAACTGGATCAAAGAACAGAAAGTTCTTCACCCGCAGAGAGGAAAATGGACAAACAGAGGCTATTATTCCAAGAACTAATTTGAACTTTTTAACTCTCTTTAAACAAACCAGTTATATGCTTTCAAAACAACCTATATACCCTCTTTTTTAGCAAATACAAACTTCATTCTCTACTTTTGTAGATTTAGAAAGACTCTTCGTACATAAGACACGAATCTGTAATGATGCATATTATATGCAGGTACGAAGCAACCAAGTTGTCGACGATTTTTTGAAAATGATCTTCAAGTTCAATGTACAATTATTTAACAGATCATTAACAGACATAATACAGAAGCCAAACACCTTCTTAGGGTAGTGGACCGGTGCAATGGGTATAACAATTAGAAAAGCTACCATAAATGATATACAGGCTATGCAGAATGCTAACCTTCATAACCTCCCTGAAAATTACCTTTTGAAGTATTATATGTATCATATATTGTCTTGGCCACAAGCATCTTATGTGGCTACCACCTATGATGAGATAATTCAAGATCCCGAAGCTTTAATAGAAGATCCAAAGGGTGATACAGCATATATAAATAAGGGAGAAAAAATCGTTGGCTATGTGCTAGGTAAAATGGAAGATGATCCAGAAGCTGAAGATAAAACTCCTCATGGTCACATTACATCATTATCAGTCATGAGAACTTATAGAAGGATGGGGATTGCCGAGAAGTTGATGCGTCAAGCCTTATATGCAATGTGTGAATGTTTCGATGCTCAGTATGTGTCATTACATGTTCGTAAATCAAATCGTGCTGCTTTACATTTATATAGAGACTCTTTACAATTTGAAATCACTTCAAATGAAAAATCTTATTACCAGGATGGTGAGGATGCATATGCAATGAAAAAAGAATTAAAATTGGACGAATTGATTCCTGGATTGATGCAAAAATCTGAAGTAATTGATGATTTGACCTCGGATTTACTCGAAGGATTAGAATAAGAAACAAAGAATCCCAATGTTCCACTTCCATTGATGGATACTCTGATAAGAGATATAGTTTCAGAATTTACATGTATAGCATGGGATACTTCATCTTTCCCACCTCACCTCGCCCCCTCCATTTCATTCACCATTCTGGGTTTACCACATAGTCAACTGCATGACACTTCACCTACAATCACATAATAAATAAAAATCGTGTATAGAAACAGACATGCAAATGTATATATGTTTATATAACCCAGTAATATACAAAAAGAAGAATAATGTAAAGAGATTGGATCCTTAGGTTAGCTCTTTTTCTCTTTACCCATGAAAAAATGCAATTATAAAAACAAAAACAACACTAGTAACGTTCCTTCATTCTAGAAGCAACAATACGTAAATTTCCATAAACTTTTCCTGGAGGCGAACCTAAAATTAAAGAAACAACTGCTTCTCTAGCCATTCTAATATGCGTGAACCCTCCTAATATATGAATTTTGGAATCAGCCAATACGATTCTTGTTCTGGTTGCATTTTCTATGGCAAATTTAGTCTTACCATCTTTACCTGCGATACGACCTATTGCTCTAGATAAATGATCACCGGTTAAAGTTTTCACATCTTTGATTTCAAATGTTTCAATATATAAATCATCTAATCTTAATAAAGCAATTGCATCATCAACGTCAAACCCTAAAGTAAATGCCTTGATGAAATCGGCACCTTTTTGTAATGCTCCTACATCAGTAGTATATTTATTAGTTTTCAATTCAACAGTTTTGGTTTTCAAATTCATTCTGACTTGAAGTTTTAAATGATCTACAAGTGGTGGATAAACTTTAGACCAAGCGTTCTTTAATGGTGATAATCTATGAGGAGGTACAGGGACTTTTCTGCTCTCTAATTTAACTTTCATTCCAGATTTGGCAGCCGCTGAAAATTTAGGTTTCCCAGATTCATCCAATACCATTGAATCAGATTCTAATTGATTGGATTTAGCCTTTAAGTTGGATTCTTTATCATCGGTGTTGTCTTGTTGGGGAATAGCTGATGCTTCAATTAAGATATCATTGTCATCGTCCACTACTGGACTGGCTGTTTCCTTTAAAGGTATATTTTTAATAGCTGTTGGTGCAGCCATTTTCTTAGTTTTATATAATGACGGGAAAACTTCTAAAATGGATTGTTGATCGTTGTTGATCTAGATGTATCAGTCTCTTGTAGCCCATAAGAAGGTTTGAGTCTCATCGCTGATGCTAAATTTTTTTCTGTTTGTGTAACGAAATCGCTCATGGGGATTATTTGCTATGACTATACTATATGCAGTCTTCAATCACGTGAAAACATTGAATAGAAACTAATGGAGTGATCCAAAACTAAACTAAATGACTCGATCGTGGAATGTAAAATAACGGTATATTTTCATAAGAGCGATTAAAGAAACAGTTTATGAGAAGTAATTCAACAAATATTTCTCTTGTTATGTTGATATACACAACTTTATAAATTCACCCACTTTCTATTGATTTTAGTTGTTAAATCAATTCTCCTCTTTTCTGCATACCAGCTGGTTCATATCTCCTGTGTGCGTTTCTTTTGTCGCTCTTCGTGCGCTTTTTTTTCCTTAAAGAAAAAAGAAATTGAACTCCCTCGATTGGATACTAATACCCGAAAGGACATTGCTTTAAGTGAAAAGAAACAGAAAACCGAAATCTTTGATTAGCAACCTAGGTCATAGTGCGGCCCGAATTCAAAAGTGCTATTATTGCTTCTGGTTAACTTGTGATTTGTGATCATCCATTTACTTTTTGTGTGCATCAATTGGACTCAGTAGTAGTGTTAATGTCATTACCGCAAATTGGAAGACGAGGGAAATAAAGTCCGGGACACACAAATTTTTCATTTCAGGAACTGGTGATAGAATACAAGCTATTTCTTTTTCAATTTTTTTTTTTCTTTTTTGGTTTGTTGTATATATCTACATATTTATTTATTCCTTTAGAGTTGGATTCCAAGTGTCATTATACTCTATAGATATTATCCCGTTCTATTGATTATTAGCTGTATCTGCTCAACCAGATGTTTGCTCAATTACGTTCTATGGTGAGGGCAGGGCCTTCTCAAACCATAGTAAGAACCATTTACAATAAAAATTTATACCAAGGGATTTATTCCAAACACATCCATAATGCATTACTTACTAAAAAATTTATAAGCACTACATCATATCTTCGAAACATCCATTCCGAACTTGATAAAGTTTCTAAAACTCCTACCCATCCTGCATCGTCATCGTCATCACCATTGCAATCACAGGGTCTTACCCCAGACTTGGGCACCAAGCATAACAGTAGAATTGAAGACACCAGTGTCAACACTCTAACCAATCCCAATATTAATAGTAACACTAATGCAAAAGCTGTGACCAAGAGTATCTTACTCTCCCAAGCATCAAACCGATTATCGAGGATTCTCATTCACATTAAATGGCCCTTAACCAGAAATAATCGACCATTTTCCATGGATGATTTCTCAGCATTTGCTTCATGGGTAGTAATGGGAAATCTTCTTTGGTTCATACTTGGTACTACTACTTTCTTATTATTTGGAATGTATCTGGTTCAACTTGTGAACAACATATGGGAATTTTTCGGAGACAATGATGATGAAAGGGAAAATAACATCGATAATAGTTTCCTTGGCTCCATCACCGGATCCATTTTATCACACGGTCTTGGATTCAAGGTGGAATTCCAAAAGGGTAACGTATTACCAGAATTGCATGATGGATTATTGAGGTTCAAAAACATTAATATTCATTTCAATGAGGATTCCACCGATTTGAACTTGAAAGCAAACATTGAACAAATGAATATTTCAGTGTCTTTTGGTAAATGGCATAAGGGCCAAGGTTTAATTGATGAACTTGAAATATACGGTATGAAATGCAAGATGTATAAAAACCTGACCGATGGGTTTGAAGACCAACACCAATCGAATCTGAAACCAGCCATTTCTGATGATGGACACAGACATCAAAAATCATTGTCTTTGTTTAATGGATACAATGAAAGTATTAATTTCCAACAAGAATTGAATGAACAGGAGATCGTCGATGAAGGAAATAATAATATCAACTCTATTCAGTCAGTGATAGATGCTAATTATTTCATCTCAAGATTCAAAATCCACGATTCATATTTTGAAATTTATGAGAATTCCCAATCTACAAATCCATTGACAATAACTATCTTCAATTGTGATTTGCCAGAGTTGAATGGTAACAGATTGTTATTAGACTTATTCAATGCTAATAATGTTACTGGTGCTATAAACAATTCAATGTTCACCATCCATAAACATCAAAAATACCGAAATTCAAGTGACAACGATAGTGAAGACAAAATGGTTAGATTCAAACTAGATGGTATTGATATGGGTACTATATCTAGAAACCCAAATCTGAAATTCAATTGGATCATCAATGGAAAAGCCGAAATTATTGCTGATATCTTACTTCCAAAGAAGAATGTCCAAAATGAATTCAATATTACTAATGAGTTCAGAAACATATCAAATATGTTCTCAGAAGCATTTAACGAACTAATTAACATTACAGCGTCATCATCTTCTTCTTCTGGTATATCTTCAGACAAGAACGCAAAGGATAAGATTGAGGATATGGACAAAAGTTTACTCAAGAGTGCCTTAGTTGCAATTTATGATACCTTCCCACTGGAAAGAGAACAAGTTGATAGATCGATATTAACTTCGGAATATGTGGTTGTTAACTTTAAGGTGAAGTTGTATGATTTAAAGGCATCTTTACCAAGCCAAATTCCGTTATCGTCATCAACTTCCACTCCTTTCCTATCATTGCACAATTTAAGATCACTTATAACATTTATCAATAATCATTTTGATTCTGAAAACAAATCACCATTAACCATTAAAACCACAGTCATTGAAAAACTCTCCAAGTTACAAAATAATTCAAGTCTTTCTCAAACAAGAATTTTTGATTTAATCATCAGTGACATATATGAAGATTTAATTAAATTGGTTGAAATTGATGAAAAGAGAATTATTCACGAGAAATCAAATATGTGGTCTCATTCTTTGGCCAGTCAACTATTGTTGCTTGGTTTAGGAGTTCTTGCATAGTAAATAGTTCCGTTTATGTACATGTATTGTATATATATATGTCAAAGCAATAAAGAAAAGGGCAATGTATATATTATATGTATATAGGTTCCTGTTATCCTGTCCCATGTAGTGTCTCATTTATCCTGTGATGGTCATGCATTGAATTAACTTTACTTATTGAATCCACTTACAATGATTGTCTGCGTCTCATTCAGCTCTTTCTCATTCAGCTCTTTCTTATTCAGCTCTTCGTCTTTTAATCAACGGTACTTCGAATGGCTTACCCTTCTGACCTTTTAAGTCATCCATTAATTCGGCCTCCACAGGTGCTGCACCTATACCTAGGAGCTCCCCGCGCTTTCTACTATCTATCAATGCTTTATTAGTATCTATAGCAGTGACTTTTTTAGGTTTCCAACCCATTCCTCGTAACATCGCAGCGCCAAACTGCTCAACTGGAACTTTCTCATATTGGACAGGATTGTCATCAGCATTATCCACATCTTCAACCTTGACATTGTCTCCTTGATGATCTTTTATGTTTGAATTTCGATTCATTTTGATTGTCAAACCATCGGCTTCATGAATAGGTTCGCCTGATATAAGAGCACTTCGTATACGTTGTTCTTCTTCAGTGATTGTGTGTAGGTCTTGATTCGCAGCAGTCTGCTTGTCAGCAATCTTCGACTTCTCATTCAATCGTGATTTCCAGCTTGAAACATCATTTGCAGGTTTGATTATTAGCGGAGCTGCTTTTTCCTTGATATTTATTCCCTTGTTCCCTTTGACTGCTCCACCTTTACGTATATCAAAGGAATCAATCTTAACTATTTTGTCAGAATCAGAGTCCGGTTCGGAATCAGACCCATCTAATGTGGATCTTTTGACAGATCCCTTTTTGGAAATAAATGGTGCTTTTTGCAATATTAGAGACAGCCCAACACTAGCCACTTTAGACCCCTTGGACCCCTTCAATTTCAAATTTATCCGGATTCCTGACATGAATATTAGTACAGATAAATAACATAAACTCACTAGGACCCCACCATTCTAACATTCTCATCTGACCCAGTCTTATCGATCCTGTATATACTGCCACACATACAAAGATGAACGCGTTCAAGCTCTATGCAAGACTTGTTAGATGAACTATAAACATAGAGCCGATTCTTCCACTGACAGACAAGGCTTGTGCCGATAAGACTTCAGTTACTACAGTTGACCTGTCGTATCATATATGCAGATTGAGATATATGTATAGATAATAGGTGGCCCTCTTTCCCCACACAACAAAATAAGAACGTGCCAAAAATTTGGAGAAATTTACAAACCACCGCCATCACAACTTAGCTTGAGATCATTCGATCATGGCTGGTGATGGATTGGAACCAGATAAGCAGCAAGGATTTCCTGAATTGAACTTGAACAGTGACGAAATTACAGACATTGATGATAATAACAAAGAAGAATGGCCAATCGATACTTGTTTTTCAGAACTTAGCTCGATCGTTGATATAGATATCAAGGAAGATAGTCAACCAAAATTAGTACGACACTCTTTGATGAGTATACTATCAGGCACTCAAAAATCAAAGCCCAAGACTAATAATCTGCATGCTGAGGACAGTGTAGAGCAGAACTTGGCTGAAGAAATACTTCAAATATCAAATTTGCCATCTTCAATAGACTCGTCATTCACAGAATTGCAAAGAGATTCAATTCAGAACGATTTTGAGATTGTGGAACTTGAAAAGAGAATATATTCAGTGAGAAATCCTAAAAGTGTTTCTGCAAAGGACTTTTTGATGAATAAAAAGGAAGTCAAGAATAACAACTCTTCTGCTTTAGTTGAACCGGGAGAAGCACAGGATATTGTCGAAGTTATCAGCGATGATGAAAGACACAAGTCCCTCGAACAAAAAATATATGGAGATAACTACAAAAGAGCATCAGCAAAATCCTTGTTGCAACCACAAAGATCTTTCAATTCCAAAGTCAACAAAAAGATTTACGAATCCAATGAGTCTAAAGAGTCTGTAAAGTCGTTGAAACGCAAGAATAATACTACAATTCCTCAGCTGCATATCCCATTGATGGTGAAACTACGAATATCTCCAACTAAATTGATGGAAATTCAAAAAGCAATCGATAATCCATTCTTCACCAGGGGTTCGGGACTTGCTTCCTCCGGTTCTTCAAAGAGTGTGTTTAAATCTATGATGGCACATTCTGTTGCGCATACTTCCAAGTTGACTACATTTCAGAAACTCAAAGAACTATACCCTGAGCCTCTTACAAGGGAACAGTTTCATGTTGTACCTCTGGAAGATGAAATTGTTTCTTCACAATGTATATTAAATACTCTACTTCCCAAAAACGAGCTGTTGCAGTCTCTCAGTACGGATCAAATCTATTCGTATGACATTCCGAACGATGCTCTAGTTAATAAATCCCTATATACAGTTGAAACAGCTGAAATAATTGACGTTGAGCAGTATGCAGAAAGTATGGCTCCAAGTTTATCTAACAGCTCAGCATGCAAAAGAATTTGCCATGAATTCATTGTCAGTACACCTTCAGAGAATCTGAAGTCACTACTATGGACAGAACTTTTCAAACCAATGAAAACTGAGCATTTAGCAATAGAATCTACCAAGGTAAATCAAATACGGTCTTGGATTACAAACTCATTCAATCGGTTGAGCCAACAAGCATTAACAACTCCAAGAAACGTATTAATAAAAAAAAGGAAAAAACAGCAGAAACTCAATAGTTTTATGGATAGTTTTATAATTGCCGATGGAGATGAAAGCGATACAGAAGAAGAAATCTTTGTCCCTGTTTTAATTGTCCAAGGCTCAACCGGAGTTGGAAAGTCGGCATCTGTTTACGCTGCAGTAGAAGAAATAGATGGATACATTTATGAAGTCAACTCAGGGCAAGCTAGAGGTAGAAAGGATGTTTTTGGTACTTTGAAGGAATTATGCACGACACAATTAGTACATCTGAGTAATGACAAGAACGAATTTCAGAAAGGAATCATATTATTTGAAGATATAGATATTCTATTTGAACAAGATAAGACGTTTTGGACGGTTGTCAATGATTTAATTAATATTTCTCGAAGACCTATAGTTTTGACTTGTACAGATATTTCAAGCATTCCCAAGCATATTTTAGAATATTCATCAGAAGAAAATGCTATAGTGAATATCGACAGCTCAAGAACGAGTGAAACTGATGCTGAAATGTGTGACTATCTTTGGTTGTGTGCATTTAGTCAAGGTTTTGACATTGATAAGAAAGTGATTCGTGATATAGTTGATCAAACTTCTTCTGACAGAAATATTGATTTGAGAAAAACGTTGATGTTCTTACAAAATATATGCCAGGGTAAATCCAATGATTCTCATTCCATTAACAAGTTGCGATATTCTTCTATTGAAAATAAGCTAAAGCAGAATGAAATTCTTGATATCAATGAACTCGCAAAGAAACTTGATTTACTTTCAGCAGCAGATGTTATTTCAAATAATTCCAACTCTCTAATTAATGCACATTTGCAAGAGAATGAATTGATAGACGTTTACTTTATTGACGAGAGTAAATTGATCAAGCAGAAAGTTCTTCCATTCGAACTAAATATTGGAAAATCTTTGGGCAAAATCATTCAGCCAATCCCTCAGGATTCATTCCCAAAGTTAACCTTCAATCAGATAAGAATATCAATTTCCAAGTACACTGGATCCCGGTCTAGAAGGCTACCTAAGTATCTCTTGGATGCAAATCCTGTTGTAACCAGGAGAACTACTAGGTCTTTCACTTCTGACAGCCACTCCAACTCGATTTCACCAAATGGTTCATTTAATGAGAATGACTATAAACAAAATTCTGTTGGGATACCAGATGGTTCGATCTGCAAGTATCTTTCACCAACTCCTTATATTTTGGAGCTAGCACCATTTAATAGATTCTGGGCTCGGTTTCAACTGTCACTTGATAAGACAGAATTAGACACCTTAGCCAAACATAATGTTAGCGTCAAAAAGTTTTTGGAGTGGAGACAGTTTCAAGAAGACCCAACTGACACTTTTAACACTTTTTACTAAATGAACTAAAAGTAATGACAAAAAACTCTCTCATATATACAAAATGTTTACAACAATAGCATACGATAATAAATAGTTATTTTACAAGCTTTTAAGCATCAAATGAGCCTTGTTCTCGACTTAAGCATTCCTCCTCCGAAGTTTCTAGCAGCTCTATGTTTAAAATCAATATTTTGTAATCTTCTCCATGCTTCTTCAATATGATAGGGCATCAACGGTTTAGCTAAAGTATCTGGTTTATCGAACAAGTACTTCCTTTTTCTTTTAATTATTTCTTTGTCTAGACTTCCAGATTTCAGTAACAGCTTTTGAATTAATTTTTCTTCAGCATTTCGTATCAAGATACTTTCTTCAGTTAAGGAACATACTATTTCGAAAGTTAAGAATCCCAATATATCAATGACATCATCATGGGGCCTTGAATCACAAAGTTGGGGAATCAGAGCCCATTCTCTAAATCTTTTGGCTTTCCTGAAAGTAAATGAAGCTTGTCTACATTCCGACCAGTGAACGTATTCTTCCTTCGTCATATTCTTGGTTCTATCATCCGCCATTTTCAATCTTTTCAAAGATGCAATTGTAGCTTCTCTTTCATCATCATCAACTTGTTCAGATTCTTCGGCAGTTTCAAGATGTAGTTCAGAAAACATAAATTGTAACTCCCACGGAAGTCTAATTTTCAGCTTCTTGTAACGTGAAAGCATCTTAGACGAATCATTTACTTGACTTGCAGGAGCAGCAGCTCCTGATCCAGCAGCTCCAGCACCTTCTCCTTCGATCAAAGCCTCTGTACCACCACCTTCTTGATCCTTAGCATTCTTACGAACGTCTTTCCAGGAGAGATAAGACCTTAGTCTATTCACTTTTGCCTTGTCATTCCTTATCAAAAATATAACATCTTCAGGAGCAATTGACTTTGTTCCTCGTAATGTAGCGGTCTTTGTTGCTTGAATCAATATCTCAATCACTTGTCCACGTACGATATCTTCAACCAATGATGTTGTTTCAAGCGGAGGATCATTAGTTTCTCCCAGCACAAACATCATCTGCTGAATCTCCACTCGATACTTGTATTTACTATCAGACATGGTTCATTATTTGACAATGTTTTATCATGAAGTTGTAATGTTACGATCATTCTAGTATGGTAGTTTACATCTTTCCTTAGAAACTCGACTGCCCTGTATACAACTAAAGTCCGGGTAATACATGCCAAATACTATAAAGCATCGCACAATTTGTTACCGTTTCCTAAATTTTCATTTTCTCTTTCTTTATACTGTAGCACTAGTATTAAAGGATCAAGAACAACTATTACCTATATGGATTGACTCGTAAGGGCTATTATCTCAGTAGAGATTTAACTCTTACGAGTTAGTTTCTATACTTAAAACATGAACAGATCTATTGTGATGACAAGAGTGCATTTGGCTCGAGACATTTTGTCGATGTGGAAAAACCCAAGCTACCTTATTTTTTATTGTCTGAAAATTTCTTGTTCTAGTGGAAGCATAGTGAGAAATAGTTGTTTTTGAACCTTGTAAATGGTGCTCAGTATGTTGTAGAGTAAAACTGTCTTAATTTTTTTGAAATGCAATTTTTTTTTGGAGTCAAGTTGAAAAGTTAATTATATTCGCAATTGCTTGGATTCATATTTGAAACCTGTAGTTTTCACACCAAAAATTAGAAATGGTAAACGTCTTGTTGAATTTCATATCCTTGGACATCTTGTTGAGGTGTATTACCGTCGATGATTGATAAGTTCACAAAAAAATTAAAATCTACAAAAGTGGTTTATGTCTAATGGCTACTTATCTAAATTGTTTTAATCTTCTATTTTATGTATAAAGTATGACGTAAATATGTTCATACTAAAGTCATAGACAATTACAACACTATAAGTAATACTAGTAAAACACATAATGCGACCACCAATAATCCAATGCAACAATCACTTGCACGTTCCTTATTCTTTTCAATGACAAACCCAACCCTTTTCAATCCTCTTTGTAACTTACCTCCAACAACATCCATCTCTTGATCTAAATCTTCCAACATGTACCCTTGCTCCTCAAGTTCTTGACCCATCAGCAATGCTTGCTGATTCAAGTTCTGCATTGTTTGATGGATGGAATCCAATTGAATATCTTGATTCTGGGTTATTTCTTGTTGCTGAAACTGTTGGAATTCTTCATTTAATCTATTACTATCACTGAATGGATTTTCATCTTGTTTAGTATCCTGTGATATTCTATTTGACATCGTGGTGATGTCTCTCTTCCTATTAGGATCATTCGTTATATTTCTCCAATTCGCCACCACCGATTGTAAATCAGTCTTTAATTGAGAAACTATTCGTTTTCTCTCATTTATGTCTGACAATGTGAGATTAAACTGACCAGGGTTAGATTCTGATATATCAACTGCCTGTTGTAAATCTTCTAACGTCTCCTGTATTTCTTGATAAGAGTTATCAAAGTCAAGCTTTGAATTATCCGTTACAGGACTAGCAACAAACCTTTGAAGAAAGTGAAGCTGAGACTCGGCATCAGCCTGCACATCCTTAAATGGATCCATGATGACTGAACAATCTAATAAAAGAAGCTAAAATCTAGCACCAGTTGTAATCCAAGCTCCCCAGAACCACTCTAGATTTCAAATGAATTCGAAAATTCCAGTTGGTATGGATGATACTGCATATAGTTCCAAACATAACAATCGATTTTGGAGTTCAATGATCAAAAGATAAATATTTGGACTAGTTTACTTTAGAATAGTTCAATTGAAGTGAGATGGAAGTAACAGATCTTAAGAGGACTGAAAGTCCTAACTCCAATGAGACTGGTGTGAATAAAAAGCTTCATGTTCATCCAACCCCTCCTGTTCATGAAGTTGCAGGTGGATCTTCAGTAAGGCAGTACTTAAATGAGCGTTTAACGAAGGACCTACTTGCTGGCTTGAAAGAGGTTAGCAAAGTTAAACCAGAAGACCCTCTAAGGTGGTTAGGCGAATATCTATTGCAAAAGTCAGCGGAGAATACACAAAAGAAAGACAGGGATGAAATAGAAATCAAGAAGGAAGAAGCAATTCAGTAGATGAAACAGAATCAGAATTCGAAAGAGTTTTTGAAGTTGAGTTTTTTAACCATTTATTCAAAGAATGGTTAAAAATTATGGAAGTTCGTCTTCTACATTTGTCGTTTAGACTGAGGAGAGAAGGTCAACTTTTTGGTAATACCTGCTGACAGAATCCAATCTCCGTTGTTAGGTTTGATTTTAGACATGGAATATAATTGTACAATTGCAATCCTATAGTGATGCGATATGATGTGAAATTATCAGAGACAAACAAATCAAGATCTTCCAGATTTTCTCACGGATGCACAAGTCATCAGCAGTGTTAAATGCCGCCAAAAAAGAATCGCTATTAGAGAACTGTTACTAGAGACTTACATAAAGCCCTACGAAGACGCAAAAAGTACAGACTACTCCAAAAGCTACTATGAAATGTGTAATGTGCAAGTATCTCAATATATATGTATATAAACAAATAGTCTGATCAATATCGACAAATAAAGAACCTTGATCTCATTCTATACATAGCTATGTAAATCACCAACCTTTATATAAGGCCTCTGATAGATCTCAATATGGAAAGACCACGACCAGAAAGTTACGTTGCCTCCCATATCGAATGGTTCCCTTTCTGCAGGATATTTACACCGCTAACAGAAAATGCTAAAGGATGATTTGCTTTTAATGACGATTATTGTCTCTCCTTTTTACAAACTAATTACTTTCATTGCAGTTTTAGTATTTTGACCACTGCAATTATTTTGTGACCTCCTGCATATCTTAATCTGATTTGTTGTTGATGTCGGAGAGTTTACGTCCATATTACGACCGTGATACATTTGATGCGGGATACTCAGTGTTCTTTAAGCCTGGTGTAGGACTTATAGATACCGATACTAAGAAGCCAATAACTGCATCGTTAGCATCTACTTTAGCTCAACAATCATCGAAAAGATCGTTCAAATCTGCTAATGGAATAGGAATTTCAGGATTTGGAGGGGCTTCGATCTCAAATGGCTCTGATAAGAATTATGTGTACGATCTTGAACTTCAAGAGTACCTTGATTTTAATAACAGTACCGAATTGTTTAAAAATTTGGTTTGGAATTTTTTGAAGAATTACTTTAGGGTGTTATTGACTCAACCATTGGAAATAGTTAGATTGGTATTGCAAGTGGGCTATTTCCAAGAACTTGAATTCAAACCTAAACAAAAGAAACATTATCCAAGATTAATGGATGAATCGGTAGGTTCCATTGGATCTGTTGATATTGATAATGATGATGAGGATGATGAAGAAATCAATTACTTCCAGAGTCTGGTTGATGTGAAGAAAAGCAGTAAATTTCAACATTCAAATTATCTAGACACGGTAAAATCACCTAACTCTTCCAATGTAGAACTGGATCAACAGCTGCAACATTCGTCTAAAAAGAACTTCAACAAGATCCATCCTGTTTCCAAACATACTTTAGATATCATGTCTGCTATTGTTTCAAAAGATGGTCCCTTTGCACTTTTCAGAGGTATCAATGCCTCATTTATATACCAAACCCTTTCCCATACCATTGAGGCTTGGATTACTGGATTTATGTCTCCATTTTTAGGGATTCCCGATCCTTTCTTTTTGGATCTTACCCATCTGACCGATCCTTTAAGGTCTCTTTGGTTATCAGTGCTGGCCTGTGTATTGACAGGTATTATATTGATGCCATTGGATTTAATTAGAGTCAGGCTAATGATTACTCAATTTACTCGTCCAATAACTTCTGATTCAGAAGAAGAAACTGCGGTGACAGCCAATGGTTTGGCAGCCAACAATAGTATTCGTGATAACTTGAAAACAAATCATAATACAAGTTCAAGTTCAGGTTCAGGCTCAGATGAGGATGAAAATAATGATGACAATGATAATGACAAAACACCCAAATTTCCTATTAATGTTAGATCTTTACGAGATTCTATTCGTAATTATCCATTAACATTATTTATACAACCACCATCGACCATAACTGTTTTAACGATATTGCATCAATTTTCAACTACAATATTCCGTAAAGCAGCTCCTTATATCTTATTCATTCGATTTAATGTGGATTCATACCTGTCACCAAAGCTTTACACAATGGTTAATTTACTTCTGTTAATACTAGAATTTTTTGTCAAGTTACCGGTTGAAAATCTCTTACGTAAAGAACAGGTTAGATTTTTATTAAAACCAAAATCGTTTGTTGAAGATGAGATGAAAGTGGTAACGATTGAGAATCCTGACACCGATTTAATTGTTGAATTTAATGACGGATGGAGAGAAGATGAAAATGAACAAGTTACATTATTTGAAAGAGTTAAAAGATTAGGATTATTCGATGGTTGGAGAGTAGGTGTTTTGAATGTTATAGGATTTTGGGGTTATAATATCATAAAGAGCAACGGAACTGATTTGAGAGAGGAAAGACTTTAGTGCCAAAGTGAAAAGGGTACTGAAAACTTATGAATACATCATAATATTAGTTTATAAATAGGAATGATATGTGCAACGATATGGCACTTTTAAAGTAAATAAAATACTTATTAACAAGCATATATTGTATGTATGTTCAATTGTACAAATGTTCAAACTATCGAGAACTTTGTAGGCAGAAGCTGCTCGTATTGCAACGGTTGATCCGATGCTCTGCGCTGCATTTTCAATCTCAGTGGGTCGCTGAGTCGCTGCATCCCAGCCGCCAAATGATTGGGCTTTGTGTAACTTTAGCCCAGCAAGACGGGGTAGCGATAGGGAACTAAAAGTACAGCGTCTTCTGTATCAGAGCTTTAAAGATCTTACCACAACATCAATACATTTAACATTGATTCAATATGGCATCAGCAATTCCCTATGACCCTGACGATTTTGAAAATAACAATCCCTTTGCACAACCAGAATCCTATCCTACACAAGTATCAAATGAGCAACACATAGAAGAAGATTCTCCTAGTGGTTACGATAACGAACAACAATCTGGACATTATGGAAATTCAAGGTCAAGTCATGAACATAGCAATGAGTCAGCCACCAGAGACAACAATCAAGATGCACTTCCCGGCTCTGCACAACCTTCTGATCGTACTGAGATGCCTGATTATCTGACCCAATCTTCATCTTTGGCACAGCTGCAACAGTATCCAGGTCAACATCATGAACAACAGCTGCAACAGCAGATAGAACAACAAGAACCGTCATATCAATTGACAGAAACTGAATTGAGAAAATTGATTCCTGAAAGATTTACAAAGAAATATCTGATTAAAATCACCCTCAAGTTGATTGAGATTAATAAGCATGGGAACCCTATTCTTAACTTTGACGCAGTAGTAACAGGATTACCAAGGTTCAGACAATCATCATACAAGGAGATCAGGAGAACATATTCTGAAGTGCAAAAATTCAACAAATATCTTTCGGTGTCAAATCTTGAAGTATGTGTGCCAGTGATACCACTGGCCCTAACCTCATATCCATCTGGAGGGGTTGATGAAAATAAGCATTTATTATATGAATGGCAAGAGTGGTTCAATCGTATCACAAGCAATCCGATTTTAATTAGAGATGAGGAATTCGTTTACTTTATAGAAAGTGATTTTGGTTATTCTGTGATTAATAGCAATAGAAAGACTGCTATTGCAAGTGGCTTATTAAGGAAAACTTTGAAACAATTTCAAGTGCCTTATGATCCTTACAAGGAAATCGAAGATTTTAGACCATTGATCAAATCTGCCTACATTACAAGTCAAAAGCTTTATAAAGCTTTAGAAAAGAAATCTAAAGCAGAAAAACAGCTATCGATTCATACCAATGATATGGCAATTAAACTAAATCAATTGTCTGATTTTGAAATAATTCATCCAGGAATGAAAAATATGTGGGAAAAACTTTCAAAGATTACCTCGATTCAATCAGACTTGTTACTCATTGAACTGGTTAACGATATGGGAAATTTTGGAGATGGAATTCAGGCAATGGTTGATGATTTTTATCAAATAAAGGAAGCTTTGACTAATCGTCATTTAATTATGAGAGAGTTGACTACCGCTGAGAAGGAAACTAAGAATAAACACATTCAAGCTACAAAAATTAAAAACAAATCTTCTCTTGATCCATTAAAAGTCGATGAGGCTATTAGATCCCTTGAATATGCAACAAAGACTGAAGAATCACTAAACTTACAATTAAAGAGAATTTCTGGTGAAATTTTATTTGAAAAGAAAGAGATTATGAATCATACAGAAAAGAAATTCTGCCATATGTTGAAAAAATTTACTTTGTATAAAGTGGAACACCATAGAAAGATATTGAAACATTTGGAGAATATACGGTTGGATATACGCATAGTTGACGAAAAGGGAGGATTATCCAGATTAAATCGGGAAAACTTATCTAGTTTGAAACATAATTTAACTCAATCACAATCTGCAAATGGAGACTCGTGGTCTCATCGAACATTTAGATCGTTGAATACTGAGAGTAAAGAAGACGAGGTGAAAGAAGAAGCAGAATTGGAAAGTGATTTAGATGCCAAAAATGCCGCTAGTATGTTAGGAGTTGCTACATTTTAAAATAACGCTCAGGAATCATTGCCATTATGAATAATCTGTAACATGAAAAGAGTTTGACATGAAAAGATTATGAAAAATAATAATAAGTGAATATTATGTTGAAGAGATAATTTTATATGAACTCAACAGAGATAAAGTAAAATAAACTCAACATATATTAGAATATGGATATAGAACCGATAAATACAACAATGGTTGACTTAAAAGTGACGACAGACTCACAATTTATGAATATGTGTGGCAATCATAATTGAAAAAAAAAACACAAGGAGAATACTAATGAAACTAACTAATTAACCAAGTATCTCTTTTCAGCTTCTTTCCAATTGATAACATTCCAAATAGCTTTGAAGTAGTCAACTTTAACGTTTTGATATTGTAAGTAGTAAGCATGTTCCCAAGCATCAATTGCAACTAATGGAACCAAAGGACCAGTAACGGTGTCTTGATTATAAGTAGTAACAACATCTAAAGCACCACCGTTATCTTTGTTCTTAACAATAAAAGCCCAACCGGATCCTTGAATACCAGCTAACTTGGCATTAGTTAAAGCTTTCAAATTGTCAAGAGAGCCATATTGTTCTGCAATTTTCTTGGCAAATTCAGAGTCTGAAGCTGGAGGTTCACCACCACCTTGCTTTTCTGGAGCTAAATTTTTCCAGAAAAGACAATGGTTAGTGTAACCACCACCATGGAATTTAATATTCTGTTGAATTTCAATGGTCTTCTTGACTTCACCTTTAGCCTTGGCTTCAGCAAATTGTTCAATTGCAGCATTATAACCATTGACATAAGTCTGGTGATGTTTGGTATAATGCAATTCATTGATTTGTCCAGAAATATGAGGTTCAAGAGCAGCAAAATCCCAATCAAGGTCTGGTAATGATACTTTAGTTCTGACAGCTTTAATGAATCCTGCAGCGGATCTACGAGAACCAATTCTAACGGTTGAAAGCATTTTTGTTTCTTGAATAAATTACAAATTGAGTATAACTGAATAGATTCAATTGTTCAATATAGCAATATTAATCTTTTAAAAAAAATTCATTTAAGATGGGGAATTGATTATTATTTAATACTGTATAAATTGGTATCGAGGAGCACACAATTGGCTAAATGGGTATTCACACACTCTTAATAGTTGGTTCTGGACCTAAATTTACCGTAACAGGTAACCGCAGTTTGTAAGCATAAGAGGATCTAGCAGTTATGACAATTGTGCAACCAAATGGTTGAATTGTGCTGAGCTATGGGTAGTGGATCATGATTGAAGCCTAATGCTGCTATGTTGATCATGACAAATTGATAATTCTCTAATTTCGTGACTCTAACCTGTAATGTATGTTACATCAAGGGTATCTTTTACTCCCACAATACTATGAGCATTGATGTGTGGTTGCGGACATTTCACTCTTTGCCCCGGCAAATACCGCTGGGTGATTTTCCACTCATTCGGCTGTAATTATTTGCTTGTCTATCGGTGCCACCTCGGATAGCTATACATTACACGTTGGGGTTAGGGGCTAAGGATGGTGTAATACTTGCTATTTGCAATAGTTCTCCTTGATCATAACCATCTATTTGCAATTGGTTCTTGACTATACATGAACATAAAGAACAGAAACTCTCTTAATGGTGTGTGTAGTAGTAGCCATACCGCAATTACTCATCCGCGCTGCCAGCGGAGAGTAAATGCTGTTGTACATATCACAACCAATTTGTCTTAATCAACTGTTCTTTGTTATTGCGATCTTGTTGTAGAATGTCTTCGACTCTACGAAACAGAAATCTTCACATCACATAGACAGATGGATACGATCTATTTTTTTAAGTAATTGTGTTATATAATCTTGAATCTACCGTTCTTATTTTGTATTTATTTTTATGTCAATTTTTGTTTTCACTTTTTTCTTATTTTCCTACTGATTCTATTTTATTTTTTGTCTGATGTGACAGTTTCATATCAAAGCTCAGGCATTCTAACGATGGAAAATGCTGCCGATTTGTTTGTAGTGCTATTCTTCTTTACTCACATATGCTATCAGTTCCCATCATTAGCAATACCGTAAAAGTTTTCTTCTGAAAGACTTACTGTTTAATTTTCATCGTTTTACTCTCTTGAAACATGTTATTTACTGTGGAGTCAATTAGGAGAAAATATTCAGTATTTGTTTCCCAAGCAATTGTAATGACGACAATCAATAATCGTGCACTCCCAACTACAATTTGGTAGATTTCGAACAACACAACTAACGTTGCATATTGGCATACATTCATTTTTATATAATTGTCTATATGGGCCCTATTTTATGAATGCATAGCGGCTGATATCTCTGACAAACTGACACTTTATAACTCATGAAAAATAGTTTTAGCGGTCCAAAAAGCTTTTTTTTCTTGTTTTCTAAGGTTGAAGATTGCAGATCTAATTAACGAATAATTGTTTGCTGCAGATATTTTAGAGCTGATGTGTTTTATGTGCAGTTCACGAAGGAAGGATTAATATATCTACTGTAGAAGGAACGATTAAAGGAAAAAAAAAGAGAACAAGAGCCGAGATCTAAAGATGATATGTAATTATATTAATGGTTATGTTTTCTCTTTCTCACATCCTGAACTGTAACTTTTATCTATCTACTAAATATTGCTTGAATTACTGCAATCAGAGATGCATGAGTCTCTAATGTCCTGAGAAACCTTCGCTCTCCCGTTTCTTGCATCATGAGGTGTCGCAAAGATTCTAACTGAGAACACGACTGGCACCTTATCTAATCAATCGTTATAGCTAGCGTGATACACTCTACATAAAAATTATTCCTGTGAACCGAGCATTCCTAGATTGATTTGCTTTTTTTCTTGGTCTAGTTCCTGTTTCTGTGCCAACTAATATATAAAGGAAATCATTTCCAAGCACCGAAAACAGTTTCCCGTATCTTTACTAGTTTGCTCCTTTTTGTTATTTTCTTTTGTTCTTCTTGTTCTATAGTCGATTAGCATTCAGGAGGGGATTACATTAATCCAGAGTTGATTCGAAAAGCTTGAAAAGTATAAACTGTTTAATATTTCTGAGAAAGGTAGAACACTAGCTACTCATTACTAATGAAAATATCGGAACCTAAGAAGAATAGTAGAGTCAAGCAGGCTTGTGACTACTGTAGGTCAAGAAAGGGAAAATGTGATGGAAAGTTACCCTTTTGTTCGACTTGTGCTTCAAACCCGGAAAATTGTCATTATACGGTGTCAAGTAAACGAAGAGGGTTACCCAGTGGTTATACACATGATCTTGAAAGGAAAGTGCTTTTATTTCAAGCATTATTATCTCATATTATAAACGATGAAGAAATTGGTACAAAGCTCAAGACAAAATTGGAACAAAGTCTTAATAATAAACACAATAGTTTTATAGATAAGATCGATTCTTTATTAATAGATTGGGATAATAGTTCTATTTCGAAAATGGTGGGTAAATTCATAGTTTCAAATAGTGAAAGCATACGTACTGCTAAAAGGCCCACCAAGGGATTAAATCCAATATCCAATAAAAATGAACCGAATTCATCAAACGATAAACCAATAATACTAAAAGAGGAAAACTCTGAGCAAAACTTATCACTACAGCATCATTCTCAAGATCAAAAAGTTCAGATTTTACCAACACATACTCAAACTACCCATACACCGACTGCTCAATCATCTATTTCTTCTACGGTGCTAGCGTTTAATTCGTTGTTATCAAATCCTTTATTCAATATTAGTAACGGATCTCTAACTCAAGACTACAACTTGTTAAACGATTCATCATTTTTCTTAAAAGATGACATATTTCAATACATCTCCAATGAAATTGACAATTCAAAGGCTAATTGGGAACCGGTTGCATTGCAATATAATGCTTTGACTTCTTTAATATCGGGATTCACTACCAAATCTATTTTAAAGTATAATAACAATTTAACTGTTTGCTCAAAACAACCGTTTAGAGTGGGTTCAATATTTAATATCTCTTCATCCTCTATTACCGCAGCCATGGAAAATACCCTTAAATTACCACTTGAAATATTTCAGTTTCCTGATAATATGAATGAATTATTGGATACTTATTTTAAAGTTTACCATCCTTGGTTCCCCATGCTTAACAGGGTTTCAATTATGCATCAAGTTCATAGGCTACAAAGCTTATATTTAAACTCAAGTTCAACTGCCCCTTCATTTCAAGCTTTGGATTGTAATTTGATAGCATTGGTATGGGCTATCTTGTCGTTGGGAAAATCTGCATCATCAACTGGTGAATTCAAAACATGCTCTATTTATGCTAATAATTCAATTAAAGCTTTGGAAAATTCACCAATAACTACAATTGAAACTATTCAATCAATGGTTATTTTGGGACTCTTCTATTATCAGTCTGGAGATTGGGATTGTTCGTGGGTATTAATCTCCTCAGGAACTCGAATGACAATTGATGTACGACTTATGACAAGCACGGTCAAAGATCCAATGGAGATTAATATGGAAACTGACAATATTCTGCAATCAAATAAAACAAATGACAAGATTACTTTGGATAATGACAATCGTGACAGAACTTGGAGCTGTGTATATATTATGAATACTCTTCTTGCTTCAAGATTGGGCAGAATTCCTTTGGTCAGAGCAATGGACTGGCCTGTTCCAAGCATTAATGAAGACGGTTGGGAAGAATGGGAAGGCTGGTCTTCGCCCAATTCTCCAGACAAATTGAAATTAGACTGTGGGAGATGTTTACTGACATTTAATCAATTACTAAAGATTATATCGATTTTAAATCTTGCATTGACTTGTATCTTAGACATATCTGAAAACACTCTTGCTGATGATCAAGATGAATCTGCATTATATAAAATTCCTAAACCTCAAACAAAACCTAAAGTTGCTGATCAGAACTCTCATACATTGGCATATTTCCAAAAGAGACTTTTGGACTGGGAGAAAGAACTACCTGATTACTGCAAGCTTGAAAACTTTTCAAGTATTAATAAGGTACCTCCATTTGTTTTATATTTGCATTTGAGCCATGCTATGACCTGGTGTATTATAGCGGTGAGATTAAGTGAATTGAAGGAAAGCGCTACTACTACCATAAAACAACAAGTTATTGATATTCGTAACAAGCAATATTCTAGGGCAATTGCTACAATTAAAAAAATCATTACTAAAGAAACAATTGCAAATCTCAAAGAATACCCATTTTTTGACTACTTTATGACTATGAGTTTCACGTTCCCTAAAATGATGAAATTTGAGGGAGGAGAAGAGGAAGTTTTATCATTTTGTAAAGATTTTGAAAAACTATTAGAATATGCCTCGAAAACTTCCAATCCTTGTTCAATATCTTTAAGTGTTTATAGAATCATGCTCAAAGACCGAGATCCGATATCAATTAAAAGAAAATCTGATTTCAAAGATTCCACCCTTATTAAATTGCCAAGGACAAACAAAATATCACCTTTGTTTTCCAGTAATCAGTCACAATATAATACAGGGTCTTCATCCAAGAGTAATCCAAGCTCTACTTATCCTTCGGGAGCAAACACACCTTTTTTCAAAGCTGCGAAATCAAATTCAATAGTTGTGCCATCATCGACTGGGTCAGCATCTGCAACTACCTCGACTACTACATCAGCAGCTGAACCACCTAGGTGTCATGATTTCGATATATTTGTCATCGACTTAGATCCCAGAAAATCAAACCATCGTGAAAGGACTTTTGTTTCCAACATGGGATATATATGAAAATCTAGTAACCAAAACATTATAGAACCATTGGAATATATATTCAATAAAACAACCCAAGATTCTTTTGATTCCATTCCTTTTCAGCCTGGCACTGTTAGTAATGTGATTTATAATAATTATTTACCAGATCCAAATGTTCTACAGAATAATGTCTTTATTCTCAGTAACGGACTTTCAGACTATTTGAGTGTTACACTTGTGAATAGACCATAGAGTGGTTGTCTTATTGTTGTTACGTGGATTCTATGGAGCTAGTATCGGAACCAGAATAGAGTTCATAAATCAATCCGAACGTTGCTGTAGACAAATAAAATTAAATGTATATTTTAAGTTATAATAAATATCCTTGACAGGCTGCTTTTGCTGGTGGGTAAATTACTCTGTACATATATAAGACATATCAGCTAACCAAATAATCCATCTTCCATGGCATTTGGAACCGGTTTATCTCCGTAAACTCCCAACCAACTAATGGGCCGTACCCATTTCGAGACTTTCGGTTCAATATCTAAAGTAGATAATACATCATTTGCCAATAATTCAGCATCGTTGAAATTGTCTCCTTCATAAACGTGAGATACAAACACATTGATATCGAGATTAACAGAATCTGAATTTATACAAGAAATCAAATCCAGGATATATTTGGTATATTTATATGGATTTTCTAATGTCTGGGGATCAGTCTTGGAAATTTTCAATGTCTCTAAAGATTTATTCAATAAATCTTCATTTGTAAAAAATTCAATGGTGTTTGAGGACAGTTGCTCTAATAAACCAGCATCTGATGAATCCAATATGATTAGTTTAGAGAATCCTAATTCTGTTATTATTGGTTTTATGACTTCAGAAATAAAGCTTTTGGTGAAACCATTAATTATAGGTGATCTCTGTTGAATGATTGAAAGATTGTGTTTCTCGCTATAGAATAATTCCAAAGGGTTTAAAACTCCGTTGACAAACTCATTCTTTTCAGTTTCTGGAATATCAATTGGTGATGAAAATGGATAAATGTATGTATTATCCAATATTGCAACTTTGTGAAATTCCAAGGTATTTATTAGTAAATCCACTGTAAGTTGAGGAATATTACCGATAGAAACGGAAGGAATTATAAGGGTAGTACCCTTAAGTTCTTGTAAGGATTGACCTTTCAATAGATGTAGCATTGTATTTGTTTTTGCTTTTTTTGTTTGGTTGGTGATCAAAGTTATATTGATGCTGTAGCTCAGACCAGAACCAAATCTCTTTCCTGTAGGCAGCAGTTTGAAATCGCCACCAATTTTTCACTTACGAGGGTGTGGAATGAAACATGTGCGAGAGTAGCTATATAAGTTGGCAGCCAGCGGCTACTCATATTACCAATAGCTCGCAGTAGCTGTTTATGTGCTGTGAAGATGCTGTCTAGTTGCGTAGGTGCTGTAGCACAGCTGCTACAAGAGCTATTTAAAAGCTGTATCTTATTCTATATTTTCCAATCATTTTCTAACAACACTCTACAAATCTGTATACTCTACTATACTACTTCGAACAGTTACCTCCATTTTTACCCATTCTTTACCTATCTAATTACTCTCGTCACTTTTCTATAAAAGCTAACGAAATCTACCTCATCTGTACCTAGTCGAATCCATTTGTTCTTCAATATCTTTAATTCATTACTCTATTGCTCATTCACGCATTTATTCATCTGCTCTCACTCATTTACTCTTTATTCATTCGCTCATTTACTCATTTTACTCATTCTCTTACCACTACTACTATTTCAATTATCGAAACAACCCATTCTCTAATTCTCCACATCGCATCTTCACCAGCCATTGTAACCAAAATTCAATATATTACCAATACTGTTGCCATTTCCATTAGCGCTGGCATTAGAATTGGTGTGAGTATTGTGATTATTGGAAGATGTCAACCCTTGACCTAAACTGGTATTGTAAATGCTTGAAAGCTTGAAGTCATTGAGACTTGTAGAATTGATCGTTAGTGTGCTTCTATTACTGGAATTATTCACCAGATTGTTCAACAAATGTGAAGGATTTAAAGTAGCACTAGACATATTGTTTAATGGCATCACCATTGAAGATGAATTATTGACCCCATTCACAGAATTATTGGAGTTGGAAAAGGTTCCAAGATTAGTGGCACTCGAAGCATTATTGGTACCAGCTATATTATTAGTTGAATTACCTCCACCAACAGTGTTAGAGGAAATACTTAAAAGTGAGGGAGAAAGTGATAATTGATTCTGAATCGAAGTAAATGACGGAAGTTGCTGACTTTGACTGTGGGTTGGTATTATCATGTTATTACTGGCCATTATATTCAAATTTATACCGGGAAGATGAGTTAAATTTTCAATTGAATTTGGATTATTCGAATGTGAATACTCCGGCACGTTTTCATTTAGCAAAGGTGATAAGGGGATCAAATTAGTATTAGAATTAGCAGAACTCTGTTGATTTGAAGAATTGTGCCATAATTTTGATTCTTGGCTATTGTTTTCAATTGATGTTCGAAAATCTTGCAATACCTGATTTATAAGAGTTTGTAATAGATGATTCTTTTCGGTCTCATTAAATGCTTTATTATCGATAATATTCTGACTAACATATCGGTTCAATTGTTTTCTTATATTCAATATTATCTCTTCCCCAGAAATCCCATATTGGTTGAATATAGAAGGCTGCTTTTTAGAAGAGAAAATATCCGATGAAGTGATAATATTTGAATTTGATTGTAAAGTATTTGTAGTATATTCTTCATTCATTGAACTCAAGTTACTATCAGGAGATGCTAGACCGCTAGTAACCGGTGAGAAACTGGGAGAGTCTTTTGGAGCAGGTGTTATCGGTGATATGTCTAGATTATTTATTTCATGATTATGTCTGTAGTCAATAACTACCAATGACCAATAACCATTTCTTACTGAATAATTAGCTCGAATTCTAAAGGGACAAGACGTTGGTCTTCTTATATTTCTTGATTTTTTGTATTTGATGGAATCATCTTTCTGAAATTTCTTTGGATTCTTACAACGGAATATGATTTTGCTGGTATCTGATCTCTCTATGACAATATTAATTCCTCTTGAAGAAAGCATGAGTTGTAACCAAGGTTTGATTTTTTCTTTAAAGCTGAATTGTTTCTTCTCTAGAAGCAAATCATTTAGGGGATATTCGTAGGTCGACATATGATTTGAGATTTTGGCATAAGAGTAATTCTTGGTAGATGTTGTATATAATATGAACTGAAAATATTCTGACAAAAGTCACTGGTAGTACACACCCACAACCTATTTTATTTTCTTGTGTTTATATGTATTGTTTATTAGGAGTCTTCTGTTGTTTGTAAAGTTTCTTACAAGAGACAAGGGCTAGTGTATGTGGAAATAATTGGTGATTGAATTAGAATCTTGAGTATTTTAAAATCATGAATACTTGAAAGATGTATGAAATTAATTGTAAAGCAAATGCTCAACTTTCTCTCCTCCTAAATTTTTCTTTTTTCAACACTTTGGTTCTCTGCTAATAAGAGTTTTGTTCTCCCAATTCTACTAAATGATATACTCTAATCTAATAATAAAGAGAGTCGGTGCCTGATGTGCGCGCTAATGCTTCTCCTCAAACAGTTTACCATGAGAGTGAAAACCATCAAGATCACTTGAGTACATTGGCCCTATAGTTTACGTCTATTCAATGGAGAGAAATTGTACAGGACACACAAAGGATGTATTTGGCACTCTCAAAAGCAATTCCAATGCATTTCGACTAGAAAATCGTGAACAACATCGTCATAACACTTTAGGAGGGAAATTCCAGACAATATTGGCAACAATTGAACAAATCAACATAGAGATCAGTATAAATGAATCTATAACTGCACAACAAAGGAACTGTCTACACAAGACCTTACAATGCGTACAGAACTTGGTTGAATCCTCAATAGCCAATAAGTCTCTATCCCACAACTTATATGCTCGCATTGAAGAGTTTGTGATATCCGTCAATACTTTGATCCATAGTAATAGGAAGATCGGGGTCGGTCTCAACCATAAGAATAATGATCATAATAGCATAAGATACGGGATATTTCATGACAGAATATCTAACTTATCCCCTTCTGTATCTTCAAAATCGATGTATGAAGTAAAAGATGATATTGGCATCCGTATAGTACCAGATGACGCCGATGATGATAGTGAATTTGAAGATGACATTAGACCATCCAATGAGATAAACTACTTTGCACCAAATCAATTGGCATATACTCCTTCAAAATCTGCATTTTCGTTTACTCCAACTCCCACTAGGCCCAACAAATCTTTAGAATTTCAAGGATTCAAGCCCAAGAGATCAGGCCACACCATGCTGTCTATCATGCCATCAATAAGACCAACTTAGACCAGATATGAAGGGTCAGAAGAGCCTGGTCTTATTAGATTCAGAATGAGAGACAAGCATTTAGACTGAGTCTGAAAGTTAGACTGAGACCTTCACTGAGTCTCAAACTTAGACTGAGACTAAAACAAATAGTTTATTGTGCTGACAAGTTAAATGACATACTTGACAGATATATATACATATATATATGATCAAATAACTTTCTTGCGAGTCAAACATTGCCAGTGAAATCCATTTCAGCGCTTAACCAGAGTCTCCTTTACTATTTCTCTACAACTAAGTAAACTATTATAGTCTTATTATTGTATATATACAAGATAAATGGGATTCAATGAAAAATTAACGAAATTTATCTATTCCAAAGTAACCTTGGCTCCTAATTCTTCTAAAGTAGCCTTAATCTTATCAGCATCTTCTTTAGCAACATTATCTTTCAAAATCTTTGGAGCAGCTTCAACGAATTTCTTTGATTCGACCAATGAAAGTCCTAATAAACCTTTAACTTCTTTAATAATCTTTGGTTTAGATTTAGGATCAAAAGATTCTAACTTGATGGAGAAAATGGTCTTTTCTTCAACTTCCTCTTTGACTTCCTCTTCTACTGGGGCAGCTACTGGTGCTGGTGCAGCACCTCCGGCTGGGAATGAAATGTCTGGAATATTTAATCTATCTTTTAATTCAGCAACAAGGGCAGATGTTTCTAAAAGGGTTAAAGTAGAAATTTGATCGACAATTGTACTAATTTTTGGGTCAACAGGAGATTTTTCACTAGCAGCAGTGGAGTTGAAACGAACACTTACTGGAGCAATTCTCTTGGTAATAAATCTCAAGGAAGTCCTGGAAGAAGCACGTAATAAGGACATTATGACTGTTGGTAACTATGAGTTGAAGATCCTGTTTACAATCGGTAAAGGTGTTTGTATCTCGAGTACCTGATTGATCAACTCAATTTGAAAATTTTGAAAGCTGAACCAAACTGGAAGTGAGAGTTGGGTGGTGCACGCCCTTGTGTTTTGAGATTATTTCAAGATTGGAAGCTTTGGTATTATTATGTCAGTTGAGTTTATAGAGACTCAATACAACCCATTTTAATTGACTTGTTTAGTTAGTAAAATATTAAAGGTTGAGTTGTTTTTCTGGTGGTTCTAAATTTGCATACTAGTTCTTGCATTTTAAGAAAATAAAAAAAAAGAAGTTCCAGGTAGTTAAGGCTCATATTAAGCACATTTTTCAATTCTGGTTCAGTTTCTTGTATCTTACTAATACTAAGTTTCACAAATCGTACATTATTGTTATTGATCTCCTGTTACACTGTACCTAAACATTTATAGTGGTTGATAATTGCTTGAAACATTTTCTCTCAACACAAACAAACATATCATGGCTTCATTCAGATTCTGTGCCGAGTGCAACAATATGTTATATCCCAAAGAAGATAAAGATAATGCTCGTCTCTTATATTCGTGCCGTAATTGTGATTATACTGAATTAGCAGAAAACCCCAAGGTTTATAGACATGAACTTATTTCAAATATTGGTGAAACTGCAGGTGTTGTTCAAGATATCGGTAGTGATCCTACTTTGCCCAGATCCAACAAAGAGTGTCCTTCATGTCATAATACAAATTGTGTGTTTTTCCAGTCCCAACAGAGAAGAAAGGATACTAGTATGGTGTTGTTTTATGTTTGTTTGCATTGCAAGACGACGTTTCGAGCTTGATATTTGCTTTGATACCATTTCATTTTGTGGAGAAAACGGCGTCAAGAATTTGTTAAGTTCAATTTAGTGATAAAAAGAAAAACATCACAAGTTGAATTATAAGAGTGAAGATTATCCAATACCATCCATTTTCAAGTCTTCAATGTACTATAGAATTGCTTCAATACATATAATATATAACATGCTATTACTAATTAATATTCTACGACGTAGTTTCAAGAACAATATATATTCTCTTGCAATAATACTTTGGAAAAGAAAATGTGGTTGTATTGCTTGAATGTTTTCGAGACCGTGGGACGTAATAAGGCTGGTGGAGGCTCATACCTTGGAAAAGTAATGTGGATCATATCCAAGAAAAGAAGAGTTGCATGTGGGTTCCTTTGCAATTACTTGGTATTCCAGACTTATGTCAAATACATCCAATGGTGTCCAACACATGAACTTCAGCATATTCTCTTACTCCATTCTCTCCAGTCAAATAAAGTCAATAAATTCAATATTCCATTTTCAGTTACCGATTAATAGTGTTTGTGTGTGTGTGTTTTTTTTTTTCGTTTTTCTTTTAATTCTGTTTTGTTCTTTTCTTTTCTCTCGTTTCAAAATATAATCCTCTAAAAGTCCATGAAGAAATGTCCATAAGGATCATCTCCAACGGAATCATAATCTAATTGTTCTTCTGGATAATGGTCGAATAAAGAAGAATCTCCCACACCAGCGGTAATTGGAGGTTCGTAAGGAGTTTCGATGTCTTTAGCTAATAGTTTTTCCCAAACAACCTCTTGAAACCAAGAATGTTTTCTAATGTCAGCAGGTCCATTACTTAAGTTACCCAATCTTCTAGTTAAATCTGCAGTAATAAGTCTTGATAATAAATCTATTACATCAGGACCAAAGAAACTTGGAAAATGAATCTTTCCAGATAAAATCTTTTCATAAGTTTTCATTGGGGTTGAATCATAAAATGGTGTATAACCAGCTAACATTTCAAATATAAGTACACCAAGAGACCACCAGTCAACAGATTTATTATAAGGTTTTGTAGTAATGACTTCAGGAGCAATATAATCAGGAGTACCACATAAAGTCCAAGTCACAGTGCTAACTTCTTTGGCAAATCCAAAATCAGTAATTTTAATATGACCATTTCTATCAAGTAGAATGTTTTCCGGTTTTAAATCCCGATAAATAATATCATGAGAATGTAAATATTCTAAAGCCAATGTTACTTCTGCAGCATAGAATTTAGCAACAGGATTAGGGAATCTTTGAGATTTTCTTAACAATGAAAATAATTCACCTCCTTCAATATAATCCATAACCATAAAAAGATTCTTTGAATCTTGGAAAGTACCCCACATTCTAATAAGAAATGGGTGCTCAACCAATTTCAACATTCTTCTTTCATCATTGGTATGTTCAACTTGCTTCATCTTAATTACTTGCTCCTTTTTCAATACTTTGATTGCGTAATACCGACCATTGTGAACTGATCTAACAAGATGAACCCTACCAAACGATCCGGTACCAAGAGTTCTCATAATATGAAAATCCGTAAGTGAATACTTACCCTTAGACACAGTTGAGCGTTGGGGTAAAAGAGATCTCTGAATTGCATCATTTGAGGACTGCTGCTGCTGTACTGACAATTGAGGTTGTTGCTGTTGTTGTTGTTCCTGTGGGTGCTGTACTTGTGGTAGAGGCTGCACTTGCTGCAGGTTTTGTAATTCCTGATTGATAAACTCCATTTGATCCTGAGTATTTAAGTGGTTTACACTTAGTTCGGCAGGGTGACTATTTTCAATTGTTATCTGAGTTGAACTATCGCTATGATCCAGCTTGGCAATGTGGAGTTTCTTTAAGATATTAGAATGCATCAAACTTGATTGTGCCAAATGTCATAAGAAAAGGACAGGTTTTTGCAAAACAAAAAAAGTAATTCAAGATACAAACTCTCAGATCAAACAATGGATATATAGTGATATGGATCTAATTTATATGCTGAAATAAAAGAATTATCTGGTTATTATAATAACTAAAGCGGGCCCGCTTTCAATTTCAAATACAGGAGCAAAAGAATGGAAAACACACAAACTAAATTCAATTGATGATCTTCAGCAGTTAAGTTTAAATATCAAATTCGGTGATATTCAATTTAAATTCAGACTGCTATGAGTTAACAATTCCAAATATCAGTTGGCTAGAGAGTAATTGTATCTTTACACTTAAGTTGAGTTCAGTACTGAGTTAGATTAAGGATGAAAGAATCCCAATTGAGTATTGTAAGTTGCGTGGGTACCGCACGACCGCATCATTTACGCAACGGTTGGAAAGGGTTCAAAGGCGGTATCGCAAGATTCGTTCTTCCATACTATACAATAAGGAAGGATAAGGGTTTGAATTGAATGGCTTATATAAAATGTATATATATCAGAATAAGAATATATAATGGTTTATGTAGTAGATGTAATTGGAATTAAGTAAATTTTTTTTCAATTGAGAATTTTATTTTTTTCCGTTCAACTCATATTCTCTCTGAGATCGCTGCAGACGGGGAAGTGAGCGTAGCAAGTGTTGAGAGTGAACTGTGCAGTGAGTGAAGTGAGTGCATAAGGGGCCATGAAGAATATAGCTATAGAGGTTTAGACGCGAGTCGATGGTTTTTATATCATTTGCAATGAACTAGTTCCACCTCTGGCCACTAATTTCTATTCCCTGTTCCCATACCAGCCCCCCCTTCCCCCCTTCCTTCTCACAAATCTTCCATCAAAGCATCATCTCGCTGTCCTCTCCCATTATTCTTCTCCTGGCCCACTTCCGCAACTAGTATTTTTTTCCCCCTTTCCGTTGCTTGAAAGTGGCCACTGGCCGTTATTTTGGCCATTGAGCGCCGTTTTGGGAACTAAATTCATTTCATTCCATTTATTGCCAAATCAACAATGGCATAAACATTCAACACCGAGATGAAAATCCATATCAATATACTCAATATGGTAGTGAGCCAATTGTTATTCATATATTTATATTTCTTCTCATCTGTTGCCAATTCTTGGGGTAATTCAACCTTCATAATTGACTTCTTACAAGTAAAATAAATTAATGGTGCCGTTAATGGAGGTAATAAAACAGATATAACCACTTGCGAAATATTTAAAGCATTTCCTAATCCGTTCCTTCCAATACAGAGCGAAATTATAAGACAAGGAACAATTGAGATCCCCCTAGTAATTACCCTTCTAAGCCATGGTTTAACGGTCCAATTAATGTGACCTTCCGAAACTATTTGGCCGGCAATGGTACAAACAATTCCTGCTGATTGTCCACTGAACAAAAGGGCAACCATGAATATAGTACCAACAGCTGGTGCTATTGATGAAGATAATAAATTGTAAATCGTATATAAATCTGCATTAATGGCCTGAGGAGTGTCATGTAACGTAGATCCGGCTACTATCAATATTGCTGAGTTAACAAATAACGCCACGGTAAATAAAGTAAGTGATAGTTCAATAATCGAATATTTAAGAGAATATTGAATAGCTTCATATGATGGACGGTACTTGTTATAAAAATAATTTTCTTGTTTTTCATGGTTAATTCTTTGTAATTCCTTTTCACTGATGATTGTACTGTCTTTCTTATTTTCCGTTCTATTTGTAGTATTGGCAGCATCGATATCTGCAGTAACATTGGTAGTAGCTTCATTGTCTGTCACAATAGCGACACTATCATCATTATTTGCAATTATATCTTCGATCTTGACGTATCCATGATTAACATCATATTCTCTTAATCTGGGTTGAACTAATCCAGATCCCAAAAATAATGAATGGATCATAACCGTGGAACCAATAATAGAAGTTGCAATAGTCAATCCACCATCTTCAAACATTTCCTTGGATGGAACAAATCCTCTGAATACTTCTCGAACAGTTTTGATCCCTTCTGTCTGTATGCTGGCAAGTTCTATCGCAAAACAAACAACAACTGCAAGCACCAAGCATGCAACTAGATATTCAAAATATCTAACAAATTTGGCTGAAGAAGTATTATTTCTGTATGCCATTAACACGAACAACACGTCAACTATCGTAATAACCACGCCAGCTGGAAGGGGAACTTTTAAGAGAATATTTAATGCAATTGCTGAACCAATAACTTCGGCTATATCTGTTGCAATGATAGCACATTCTGCAAGAATCCAAAGAATAATATTTAACCAACGAGGAAAATGTTCTCTGGAACATCTGGCAAGATCAAAACCAGTAACTGACCCAAGCTTGATGCAAAGACTTTGAAGGAAAACGGCTATGACATTGGAAAGAAACACAATAAACAATAATGAGTATTTATTCAGAGCACCGGCAGTGATACCAGTAGCATAATTACCGGGGTCCATGTAAGCAACGGAAATCATTATACCTGGACCCATGAAAGAAGAATACTTTCTGAGGGACGTTTTTACTTGGGTCCATAATTTCTGAAACCTAGTACCCAGAATATTCATCTGACTGGAGTTAGAGCTCGTGGAGATGGTAGGAGTTGAAAAACTTGAACAGATAGGTATTTGATCTGAGATTCTGGAAACTCTTCTAAGAGATGAAGCATTGGATCTGACCTCAAATGATTCCAATGGAATATTCAGGGGCGAGTTGTTGAAGTTCATGGAAAGATGCAATGATGTATTTGAGGAAAAGACTGACTTGTTCCAATATATTAGATGAAATATTGTTTTGTTTGCACCAAGGTGGTTGTTTAAATGATAATTTTATTTATGCTTAATGGACAGAGTGTTTTGCATCAAGATATGGGTTAAGTTTCAGGTGTGTTGGAGTTTTTGAATGAAAAGACTCGTAAATCTGTATAAGTTTCGGTATTGTTGTAAAAAGTCTAGTTTACGGCGTTAAGTTATGCAGTTTACTATTTAATAGAAATATCCGATAGACTAAAAAAAGTGAGAAAATGCTACTTAGAGAAAGAAAAATGCTCAATGGTCTACCAAACTAAATCCTAATAAGCAATGTAGCCTGAAAAAGAAAATGTGTGCTCTTTCGAATACTGATTATAGTAATTACAAAGATACAAAAAAAATTTTTAATTTAGCATAAGACAGTAAGATATTGCTCAATAGGCAGTTGAATATACATGGCTTACATGTTTCATAGCGAATTCAATGCCTTACTCCTGAAATTCCAAGACTTTGCCAATTTCCTCAATGCAGAAGTGATTTCGGATTAATGCAAACTGAGTACGAAACGATTCCAAATAGGGAACCTTCTAATTATAGCAACCAATGGATGCAAATAGTAGAAACATCGCAATTGAACAATATGCGTGGAGTGTTTCAAATAAAAATAGAAAACCCCTATTCTCTATCTGATCTGATTTCTGTATGCATATACTATTTTTTTAGAATAAACCAACACAGCAGAGTTAATTGCGAGCTGATCTGTTAATCTCGCCAATTATCTGAATGTCTAGGAGTGCAAATTGTGGAGACAAATATCGATCACCGAAAAAATAATATATTTTTCACTCTGGAACAGCTCTATAGCAGAGTAGGATGACGTCCTTTTTGGATAAGGATAGCATTTTTGGAAGCCTATAGCACCGTACCACTGCTTGATAAGTGCAATGAACTGCACTGAGTCTTACACAAACGGAAGAGTTGGTTGCTTGCTTGAATCTGACAATTTCTGGTAATGTTGTGCCTCACGTAAATTACAGCATTATTCATATTATCACGTTAATATCGATGCTCATATAAGTGTATATATGTCTATGTATCTATATCATTATCTATATGTATATGTATATGTATATCATTTTTATGTGAATATAAATACAGAGATAGATAATTACATTCTAAGCTGTATATTTTGTAAATTTGTGAATCTATCACTTCTATTTCCAATTTCACTTGTTTTCAATAAAGTCAGAAATGTTTTTACCATCAGCTTCAACAATTTTTTGAACTTTTTCAAAAATATCTTTAAAACTATCGAATTCAGTGTATGGAATACCTTGCTGGACACAATATTTGATCAAATCTTTTCCATGCTTTGCAAACAACAAATTGGTTTCCTTTGCTGCTGATAAATCAGAAACACCATCCCCACAGTATAATAGAATTGGATTACCATGATCTTCTAAATTAGTAGTATTTGTTGAATAATTGTGTTTTAATAAATATTCACGAATTGAATTTGATTTATCGTGACCAAACCCACTTTCTGGATCTTTATAAACGATTTCCCATTTAGAAGTTTTAGGATCAATCTTAACGTCGTTAGAAATGATTTCGATATTTTCAACCGCTTCTTCTCCAACTAATTGTTTTAAAAGAGCATATATAATTGGTTTCATACCTGAAGATATAACAACGATAGGAATTCCTTGGGACTCGCACCAATGGTAAAATGAAACAAACCCTGGATCTAATTCAATATTCTTTAATAAATAATCAACACATTCAGGAAATGGCACCGGGATAGACTCTAACATTTCTCTGAATCCATCTCTGAATGTAACTTTTCCGTCAAAGATATCATCATTAATCTCTAATCGACGTGGCTTACCAAATCCAAGATTCTCGGTAAGATAATCGTTAGAATCTTGGAGAGTAACAGTACCGTCCCAATCGGAAAATATAATTGCTTTTGGAGGCATATTACTTGATAATTTGGATATCGTTTGCCAAAAAATTCAACAAAATTTTAGAAATTGAGATACAATTAGTCAGAAGTGTAAACAGTCTAATTGTTAAGTGGATTTGCTGATTAGCAATCGCTTCGGACAACCTTGAGTTCCTGCTTGTGCCTGAAAAACGGGTTATATGAAGGAAAGAGATCTCGACTATGTCTTTGTGCTACTTTCCAATTTTCATCAAAATTTTACCAATTTCCAATTATTTCTAACTTCAGAATGGTAGATGTTTCCAATAGGTTTTGAAATTTCTAATGTATTAGAAGTTTCTAAAACAACAATTCAGAGACCCAAATATTTTGCTACTTCTTGTTAAATTTGATATAATTTTGTAGGTTTCAATTGCCTCAGATCATGGTTTCCTTGATAAGTAGAGTAGAGCTTGCGAAATTCTGCCTTTACAAACGTACTGCATTTTGTGTTCTGAATAGTCTTATTGTTTGCCAATTGTCTGAGAATGTTTTTCAGTGACAGTTCTCAAAACGCTTGATCTAAATACTAGAAAGGCCATAATTGTCATATAGCTAAATGCATTAGGGGATCTTTGCAGAATGATTTTGTTCAATAAGAGTAAGTTAAATTGCTGTCAATTTATTCAGCTTAAAAGGACAAATTGTTATTCAAGAATTTGGTATAGAAAGAGTCTAGATGAATAATTATTTTATCTTATATGGAGTTCCGCCGAAAAATATATTATATTTTTGGTGTACAAATTGCAAATTTAATGAAAGAGCATTTCGTCATTGTGAGAGAAGGCTTCCTCGTGAAATCTTTTCTAAGAAGTGAAAAATCATGCTTTCCAACTCCATTGCACTCGCAAAAGCTTCATGCCGAGCTAAACTATTTTAAGTTCTTTTTTTTTTTCTTCTTTTCCCTCTCTCTCGGTGCTAATACTAAATTTGGACTACCTGGCACTTTGTCCCCACAAAACTATCCCCAAAGTCCTAAGTTTGACACATATTAGAAATGTGTAATTGCATCATAAGGTGAAATGGCAGCATCTATTTCCAGTAACAGAATATTAAGCGAAGTAGTTCTAGAAAGTATCAAGTAGAGTACAACCCATATGGTAGTTTCGTCTGTTTATTTTTCCTTGTTTCCGTGAATTTAAGTTAATATTTATAGTTAAAACTATATCGCCCTCTTCACCTTGAAATAGCATTAACTTCCTGAAAAAAATGTTCCCTTTCTGTTTCACCCTCAATTCCCACAGTTTTTTTTTGTGCGGAAATCCAGTGCGTGCGTAATGAAATTTACGATAATGGTGAAGGATTCTGCTAACATTTACTTGACATATAAATTTTTGAAGAATGACATATATGGCTTAATTATTGAACAAATAATATTGTCCGCTCAATCCGCTTCAAAACTAACAATAGAACAATAGTACATTCCTAGTAGTTTTTACGGCCACATTTTGTTATCTGTAAGTACCATTAGCCCCCACTTTACAATTTGACCCCCAGAAAAAGTTATTCGAGTAGACTTATTCCAGATTTTTGTCCTCCAGTTAAACATCAATTTTTGCTAATTGAAACGGACAGAGGCCGATATATTACTTTTCGCATCTATTTTATTCTCTTTTTTTTTTGTGGGAAACTCAATTATTAATCGAAATTCTATTTTCAAAGCAAAATATAACATCCAACCTTATCAATCGATCCATCCTTAATTTCCTCAAACATATATTATCTAGATCATTCCTTTTATAAAATATTACATATTCCTCAGAAAAACATCAAAAAAAGAGAAACAAAACAACGCTACAACTAAATTAAACATTGTTGTTATTTAAAATTCAGTCCCTCATTCCTAACATACTTTGTTTTTAGACTGTGTCAATATGTTTGAAAATTTAAAGGCGTTTATAAGACATGGTAAACAAGCCAATGAGTTCAAGAAGAAGCCTTTGGAATCCACTGGTAACGGGGTTGCGTCCGATCATATACAAATATCTAATTTACCTCTTGGGGCATACCAGCTGGACTCCACTTTAGTGAACGAAAACAGGTATGCTGTTGATCAACAACAGCTTCAATATGACCAACAACAATTCCAATATGAGCAGCAACAGCAACAGCAACAGCAACAGCAACAACAAGACTATCCACTAGAACATCCACAGAATCAATATGATCAAAGTCAACAGCAACAGTATCAACCGGCAACTTATATTGAAGACATTTCAAATAATTTTGGCAACTACCAAGACGCTGCTACTCAAATTGTTGAACAAGAAAACATTCAAAGACTGAAAGGAAAAGTTTACCCCAAATTAGAGAACTATACAATTTTAGAAAAGATGGGTGAAGGAGCATTTTCCGTTGTTTTCAAAGCTCAGCATGTTGCTAGTGGTCAGCTTGTTGCAATTAAGATCTTAAGAAAGTTTCAAATGGATCAAGCTCAAAAGCAATCAGTTTTGAAGGAAGTTACTATTATGAGACAATTGAATCATGAAAATATTGTCAAATTCATCGAATTTGTCGATTGTGATCAGTATTATTACATTATTCAAGAATTAGCGATTGGGGGAGAAATCTTCACCTCGATCGTTAAGTTAACATATTTCAGCGAAGATTTATCAAGACATGTGATTAATCAAGTTGGGTTAGCAATAAGATATTTACACGAGGAAGTTGGAGTAGTTCATAGAGATATCAAGCCAGAAAATATATTATATTTACCAATCGATGTCAAACCATCCATTAACCCGATTGCAAAATTAAGAAAATCTGACGATCCTAATTCTAAATTGGATGAAGGTGAATTTACTCCTGGTATTGGAGGTGGAGGGATTGGTAAAGTTAAATTAGCAGATTTTGGGTTATCGAAACAAATTTGGGAATATAATACTAAAACCCCTTGCGGTACTGTTGGTTATACAGCACCTGAAATTGTTAAAGATGAAAAATATTCAAAAGAAGTCGATATGTGGGCCATTGGATGTGTTTTGTATACATTATTATGTGGATTCCCTCCATTTTATGATGAACGAATTGAATCTTTGACAGAAAAAGTTGCCAGAGGAGAATATACCTTTTTGGCTCCTTGGTGGGACGAAATATCCCCATTAGCGAAAAATTGTGTTAAGAAACTTTTAACTGTTGATCCTGCAAAGAGATACACAATTAATGAATTTTTAAATGATCCCTGGATGAAATTAGGTGAAGCTAGATTGAAACATAATTTAGGTGAATCAAATGTTTCAGAGAATGCTTTGAATTCTATGGGTCCACCAATCAATAAGGGAACTGGTTCTATTCATCCAGTTCAAAAGATTGTTGGTAATAGTACCGGCAGTGTGAAGTCTCAAACTGCAAGATATTCCAAAAAGTATATGAATAGTGATTTGTACTCACCAGCAGCAGTAGCATTCAGAGATGCATTTGATATTTCTGCAGCGGTCCATAGAATGGGAGAAGAAGCAGCTTTGTCAAATAGATTTGGTAATATTCGCGAATTGGTTGAAGAGGAGGAGGATGATGAAGAAGAGGTTGATAGAGATGGAAAAGTGTTATACAAAATCCCTAAAGAGAACAAAAGGCAAATACCAAGAAATCAGAAAAAGGCTGGGAACTCCAACTTATTTGATTTGAATTTAGGAGGAGCTTCGATTTTAGAAAGAAGAAAGAATAAACAAGTTCCAGTTAGAATATGATACAAAATAGAGGAGATGTATATGAACAAAATCTCTGGAATTGAAAGCTTTACGCACTCCTGAGCCAAGTGTCTCCTCTATTCTCTTCTTCCCATTACTGAAGAAATCCTAGTTTGATTCCATGTTGGGGGGGGGGTATTCATTCCTTTCAAAAAATGTCTTTGTTTTTAAATCATTCAATACATATATATCTTGGAGCTACTTAGGCGAACAAAATAAACTCGTAATAAAGCTTGTAGAGTTTCTGTTTGAAAGCGATGAGTTCTATCTTTCTTCAACAATGCAATTGACTGAAAATCTCCGCAATTGGCTGCGAAATATTGGTGAGAGCTGTTGGTCAGAAGATTGATGGAGCACCAGTTCCACTACAAAACCTCACTAGAATTACTGCAAAATTTGACCAATACAGATATTTGGATTTGGTTGACATCTTAATCATTAAAAGGTATTTTCCTAGCAAATTAGACTAAGAAATTCAGTCCCATATCAAGGTCCAGAGACCCATATTGCAAAGGAAGCTATCCAAGCTGCTGCTCAAGCCTCCTGCATACGGCCCTTTTTCTATCTCACCTGCCGATGAGCTTCCAAATCTCATTTCTACATCTTCAGATATATCTTTATTTAACAGATCTGTAATTATATATTTGGTGATAACATGTCGGTAGTTGGTTCATTGATTTTCTGTACATCTTGTGGTAATTTATTAGACTCTGTAGGAACAGCGGAAACTTTAGATTGTAAAGTGTGTACGTCATCGTATCCAACATCTACATTTTCCAATCTTAAAGTTATCACTCAGTCAGCAGATGATGCTTTTCCATCTAAATTAAGATTAAACAGATCGGTAGTTAAGACTTCATTGAATAAGGGAGAACTCACTGATGGTGCTACTATTCAAGAGAGATGTAAGAAGTGTGGACATGAAGAAATGCAATATCATACTTTACAACTTAGATCAGCAGATGAAGGTGCAACGGTTTTCTATACTTGTCCAAAGTGTGGATTCGTTGACAGAGTTAATAATTAGAAGGAGTTTTGTTATGGATATTTATTTTCTGCTTTAGTTGTACTTAATTTAGTATTTTGAAGAGGAAAAGAAATAGAACGGCAAGCAACAAGATATATCCAAGTAAACATGTATAATAGTTTGATAGAGTAACCAATCAAAATGTACGTATGATGATGATTGTTTCACACAGTTGTAAAAAGTATTGTAAAGTTTTTTTAAAAATTCTAAAGTAGATGTTAAAAGGATATCATACTAATTAATTCATACCAAAGAAAATCATATGGAAGACAACCACACTAAATAACTGCTGAGATTCTTACCATACCTAGTAGATTACTAAAACGCTTACAGAATTAACTAATCTTATATCCTCATAGCATTCAATGCTTTACTTTAATTTTCACCTTTATCTACTCTATATCTCAGTGGAGTTTTCATATTCATACATATCTAATGCCACCACAGCAGAATCTCTAACCACTTCGTTTTTATCATTTAAGAAACGCTGTAAGACCGGTAAACATTCATCAGTTGCGATGGAACCCAAAGCTTCTGCTGCTTCGTGTCTGACCATTGCCGCTTCAGATTCATTTTCCAATACTTCCACCAACGAAGGAACCGTTACTGGATTACATAATTGTCCAAACACATAAGCAATTTCGTGCTTGAACAAAGCAGAAGGATCACTGAATCCACTGGCTAATGCAAGACATGCATCATCAGTACCTAATTCTCTTAATCTAAACATAGCTCTATATCTTTCAAACAAAGGCTTTTGTTGATCGTTAAGAATGTTTTTCAATTTTTCAATTTTAAGATCTTCTTGAGCTAATGGAGGAGCTGGATCAATTGACTCATAGATGGATTTCTTTATATTTGCATCATCTTGGGATTTCTTGGAAGTTTCCCACTTGATTCTTTCAATTGCCAATTCACAAGTTTGTCTAATTTCTATTTGGGGATCATTTTCAAAATAACTTTGTAACATTGGTAAGGAATCTTTATCACCAATAGCTCCTAATGCCTCTGCGGCTTCATGTCTAACCATGACTTGTTGGTTATTATCTTCAAGAACATTTCTAAGATATGGGGCAGCGTACAAGTTTTTGATTTGTCCTAATACATAAGCAACTTCATGCTTTAAAAGTTCAGAATTGTCTTTGAATGATTCAGCTATGTAGTCAATAGCAGTTTGAGACTCTTTGATATCCTTTTGCTCTGAACTAATACTTTTCAAGTTGAAAAGTGCTCTAAATCTATTTGCAAGTGGAACTTCACCACTCTTGTTTATCAATACATCTCTAAGCTGTTCTAAAGATGCAGTATCAACATCGATTTCTGACATGGTTTACTGTGATTGCAACACGATAAAATGGAGCTAAGAATGGTTTTAGAGATCTGGCAATGTATTTAAAATTTCCAGGTAAACAAAATTGTATATATCGTTGTAGATAGAAGTACTCTGAATGATTTCTGTTGCTCGTGTGGACAAGGTTTCGGTAAAAATTTCAAAATTTCGAATCCTTTAGTGCCATCTCATTAAGAGAATGATGAGCTAGCGTGATGGTTGTGAGTCTTGAGAGTCAATCAAGACAGCGCCAGAAACCCCCCAAAAAAAAAATAAAAAAAAAAGAAAAGAAAAAGAGAGAAGAAATGAAGAGTGTTGTTAATCAGATGCAGTACACCATGGGTGGAGTGAACCTACTGGAGCAAAGAACAAGTACAATTAACAATCGTTCAATTTAATTCTTGCCTACAAAATTAGTTTTAAGATAGCCCAAGAATAACCTCAGTCCATTGAACGACGCTTTTTTGGTTAAGATTTGAAGTTCATGTGTCTACTCTTGTTCTCTCTTTATTCCGAAATTCGGAAGTTACTTACGCAGCCAACTCCAGTTTCACTCAAAGTGTACGCTTGGAAGTTCATTTGAGAGTTCACTCTATCTATAAATCCACGTGATATTTGACACCTGACCTCCCAGTTTGTTAATGTCTATTCTGGATGTTTTGTGTAATTTTTCACACCGTTTGGTCTGGTCGCCGCCAAAGAAAAAAAATCGACATCACCAAAAACTCAACCCAAACGCGAACCAGTTGCGCCTTCTGAATCTTTATCCAACTCTTTTCTTTTGTATAACTTCATAGATAGATTCCATATCCTTTTATTTGTGTAAGCTTATCAGAAATATCCATTCAGAGTAATTTTGTTGTTAAGTTGTGAGCTAAATTATCCAATTTTATTTTATTTAATCCTAGTTGAGATCACTCTTATTATTACAATCTTTTCTGCTTTAGTTTCACAATCATGGCCGCTCCTCAAGGTATGCCAATGCCCGATCTTTCAAATGCAATTGTTGCACAAGATGAAATGGGAAGACCATTTATTATTGTAAGGGATCAAGGGAAGAAGACAAGAAAACATGGTGTTGAAGCCACCAAATCTCATATATTAGCAGCAAGATCAGTTGCATCGATTATAAAAACGTCCCTTGGACCAAGAGGTTTAGATAAGATTTTAATCTCTCAAGATGGAGAAATCACCATCACCAATGATGGTGCAACTATCTTATCAATGATGGATTTAGATAATCAAATAGCCAAACTTCTTGTTGAATTATCAAAATCTCAAGATGATGAAATTGGTGATGGTACCACTGGTGTCGTAGTATTGGCTTCTTCTCTTTTAGATCAAGCATTGGAATTAATTGAAAAAGGGATCCATCCAATCAAAATTGCCAACGGGTTCGATGAAGCTTGTAAAATTGCAACCGAACATTTGGATAAAATTGCTGACGAAATTAATGTCAGACAAGAATCAACTGATACAAATTTATTAAAAGCAGCTAAAACTTCTTTAGGTTCTAAAATTGTTTCCAAATCTCACAGTCATTTTGCTCAAATGGCAGTTGATTCAGTATTAGCGGTTGCTGATTTTGAGAGAAAAGATGTTGACTTTGAATTAATTAAAATTGAAAGTAAAGTTGGTGGTGCCATAGAAGATTCTTCTTTAATTAAGGGGGTTATATTAGATAAAGAATTTTCTCATCCTCAAATTGCTAAAAGTGTTAAAGACTGTAAGATTGCTATATTGACTTGTCCATTTGAACCACCAAAACCTAAAACCAAGCATAAATTAGATATTTCAAGTGTTGAAGAGTTCAAAGTGTTACAAGAATATGAACAAAAGAAATTTCAAGATATGATTAATAATGTTAAAAATTCAGGAGCAAATGTTGTTGCATGCCAATGGGGGTTTGATGATGAAGCTAATCATCTTTTATTAGCTAATAATTTGGCTGCAATTAGATGGGTTGGAGGATCTGAATTAGAATTACTTGCAATAGCAACTAATGGTAGAATAGTACCAAGGATTGAAGATTTAACTCCGGAAAAGTTGGGAACTGCCGGATGTATTAGAGAATTGGAATTTGGTACTACCAGAGATAGAATGCTTGTTATTGAAAATTGCTCAAATACTAAAGCAGTTACATGTTTTATTAGAGGTTCCAACCAAATGATTGTTGATGAAGGGGTAAGAGCATTGCATGATTCCATATGTGTTGTTCGTAATTTAATCAGAGACAACAGAGTTGTTTATGGAGGTGGGGCTTCTGAAATAACTTGTTCCATAGCAGTATCTGAAGCTGCTGATAAACAAAGAGGTATTGATCAATATGCTTTCAGAGCTTTTGCACAAGCTTTAGATAAAATCCCAATGACTCTTGCCGAAAACAGTGGGTTGGATCCAATTGAAACCTTATCGAATTTAAAATCAAAACAAGTTAATGAAAACTCTTCACATTTAGGAGTTGATTGTTTAGGTAATGGCACCAACGATATGAAAGAATTATTTGTAATTGATCCATTAATTGGTAAGAAACAACAATTATTATTGGCTACACAATTGACAAGGATGATTTTAAAGATCAATGATGTTATTATCAGTGGTAAGGATGAATATTGATAATAAGAATATGTAATTTAATAGATTTTACGAGTAAGTGCCCCATTTTGATTAGTTCCTGGCTGGCTATTTCTTGTATGAGAACATAATTGTAGCATACTGACAGGCGATACACAGTCACGACAGAAAAAGAAAAACAATGGACCCTAGTGCAGCAAAATCCTCTCTCTACTAGCTTGAAGTAACTTGACTAACCCTTCCATCAAGTCTTTATATCACTATTATTATCAAAAGAAATGAAAGTTGTTCCTACCGTAGTCCATCTTTCTACTGCAATGATAATAGACTCTAGCTCAATATCCTGCATATACTCTTCTATGCCAACTCTGCCTGAACCTCCCCTTTAGTTAGTCGCGCCTGCACCAAATATCCCTCTCAACGTCAACGCTTACAGTAACCCTTCAAAGTGATCAAACGGTCTCTACAGGTAGTACAACTTCTCAATTGAATCCATTAGTAAATATTCATTAGTTTAGATTATTTCTCTAGTGTTAGCGAGGGATTACTTCTTCACATTTTTTGGAATCCTTCTTTTGAATTTTGTTGTGAACATTCAATCTCATTATCGCTGTGTTCATCTTTCCCTTTTTATCCTCCTAACTTCTTTATTTGTGAATAGCTACTAAAACATCAACAAAAATTCACAATGGCTAGTATGGGAACACCAGCAGTGGTGATGGACAATGGTACTGGTTTAACAAAGCTAGGATTTGCGGGCAATGACTCACCATCTTTTGTATTTCCAACTGCTATTTCCACATTATCAGCATCATCCAAAACCGGTTCCAGTAATACCAAAACATCATTTTTATCTGCTAAAAGAGGTTTAGAAGACTTGGATTTTTTTATAGGAAATGAAGCATTGAACGCTGCAAATGGTCCTGGTTATAATTTGTCTTATCCAATCAAACATGGTCAGATTGAAAATTGGGATCATATGGAAAGATTCTGGGAGAATTCCATTTTCAAATATTTAAGATGTGAACCTGAGGATCACTATTTCTTGTTAACTGAACCACCATTAAATCCACCGGAAAATAGAGAAAGTACTGCAGAAATTATGTTTGAGTCATTCAATTGTGCCGGGTTATATATTGCTGTACAAGCCGTTTTGGCCCTTGCAGCTTCTTGGACATCGTCAAAAGTTCAAGATAGATCATTAACTGGTACAGTTATCGATTCTGGTGATGGTGTCACTCACGTTATTCCAGTTGCAGAAGGTTATGTTATTGGAACTGCAATTAAGAATATTCCATTAGCCGGTAGAGATATCACCTTATTTATTCAGTCACTTCTTAGAGATCGTGGAGAATCTGATACTTCATTGCAGACGGCAGAGAAAATCAAACAAGAATTTTGCTATGTTTGTCCTGATATTGTTAAGGAATTCAATAAATTTGATAATTATCCTCAAGAAAAATTTGCTCAATACATTGTTGAATACACCGATAAGAACAAAAAGAACGTGGTAGATGTTGGTTATGAAAGATTCTTAGCACCTGAAATATTTTTCAATCCAGAGATGTGTTCTTCTGATTACTTGACTCCTTTACCAACTGTTGTTGATCAAGTAATTCAAGCATCTCCTATTGATGTTCGTAAGAAATTATATAAAAACATTGTGTTAAGTGGAGGTTCTACCATGTTCAAGGATTTCGGTAGAAGATTACAGAGAGACTTAAAGGATTTGGTAAAGGAAAGAATTGAATTAAGTGAAAGATTAAGTGGAGTTAAAAGTAGTGGGGTTGATGTTCAAGTTATTTCTCACAAGAGACAAAGAAATGCAGTTTGGTTTGGAGGATCGTTATTGGCACAAACTGCTGAATTCAAGAGTTATTGTTATACTAAACAAGATTATGATGAATATGGGCCAAGTATTGTCAGAAACTTTTCATTATTCTCTGTGCCATAGTTGAGACAGGGTTCTATAAGTAATCAATGATATGTTTAACCACCGATAAAATTTCATTTACAGTCCTGGTATAGCCATATAGATTGCTAAAATAACATACAAGTATATAAACGATATTAAAATATAAGAAAGTTCAAAAGTCTGGTGTTGAAAGTATCCCAAATGGAGGTGAGAGTAGCAAAGTATGTGATGGCGCACCAACAGCAGCGTTAAGATCTGGGATGTCTTGATTGTGCAATGGTGAGAATGGAGAGAATTGTAGGAATTGTAGGAATATTACAAGGTAAAACTATAGCATTGTGAGCTCACATTCAGCTCTTTCATTTAATACTAGACCGATTCCTATCAAATGAGTTCAATTGATTCCAAAGGGTCTAAGTGGGTTCAATTCTTCCAAATCAGTCCAAATATTTCACTCTATGACCAGAGTTTAATAAGACTACAATGTGTGTCCTGCCCAAAACTTTGGAAAATCGATAAGCACACCCTCTGACAAGCTCGAAAGTTTAGAAATTGTAATAGAAATTAACCTATGGTGGATACCAAATTGGATATAAGTACTGTTGTTTGTATCTGAATCCAAGCATTAATATTCAACGTTAGTCTTCAAAAATTAATCATTGTTCCCCATTTTGGTACCAATTCAAAAAATTAGTTAATGCAATGTCAGTAACTGCCCAAGTGCAGATAGTTGATGGAATGGCATTACCACAAATATTCAACGGATTGAAATCAACTAAAGAAGAAGAAAGAAACAGATACGCGTTGGAATTAAGAACTTATTTGGCGTCTATTGCCAGAGACTTATCGTCGGAACAATTCAATCGTTACAATAATGATATCAATAAAAAGATATTTGAACTCTTGCATAGTAATGAAACATCAGAGAAACTTGGAGGAATCGCTGCACTTAATTCGTTAATTGATTTTGATTCAGGAGTTGGTGAAGAAAATGCCACTAAAACAGCCCGGTTCTCGAACTATTTGGGAGCCTTGATTCTTTCCAATGATTTAACAATTATGAAACAAGCCACCAAAACGTTGGGTAAATTGGCCACTCCTGGAGGAACTCTTACCATTGATTTTGTTGATTTTGAGGCAAAAAGAGCGATTGAATGGTTACAGAGTGATACTAAACAGCACGAGAATAGACGTCATGCTGCCATATTGATTATAACTGCATTAGCAAACAATGCTCCTACGTTATTATATCCATTCATAAACCAAATATTGGAGCATTTGTGGATACCATTACGAGATCATAAATTGATCATACGAATGGATGCAGCCGTTGCTTTACAGAAATGTATCTCTATAATTTATGAACGTGACATTGATTCTAGAAGATTTTGGGTGAAAAAATTAATAGATCTGGCAACAAAAGTCCTAAATGAACGTCAATTACATGAAAATTCCGATGAATTGAATTCTTATAATAACAGCAGTAACTACAATAATGGTCATACCCTGAACGGGTATTTGGAACCAGAAAATCCTCTTGGAATAGCGGCAAACACTGCTTACAATTTGATTACTGCCACTACTTCAGGTATGCAATCAAACGAAGCTATTCACGGATCACTTTTAGTGTATCGAGAACTAGTTAAATATTTTGAAGATCCATACATTCAAACAAAATTTGAGATAATATTTGAGAGTACCATCCTTTATAAGCATCTGAAGATTCCAATTATAAGACAGGAATTGACAAATATCTTTCCATTGTTGTGTCGAGTCAATCCGTCGCTTTATGTTGAAAATTATTTGCATAGAACTCTTCTCTACTATTTATCACAATTGAAGAAAAATAGAAATCATCACAATGAAACTGCAAATGCCGATAAAAGCGCTATATTTATCAGTATTGGTTTAATTTCCCTTGAAGTTGGGAATCAAATTGCTACTTATCTTGATGCAATTCTAGATAATATCAGAGAAGGATTATCTTATCCTGGAAGCTCAAGTGTTCAACTGATCATTGTTAATGCTATCACTGGAGGTGGATTAGATACAAATAATGGAAACAATGGTATCAATGGAAATTCCTCTAACGGGAATGTGAATTCAGGCAACGGAATTAATAATGGCATGAATGGTAATATCAATAACGGTGGTAATGGTAATCCAAATAATAATTCAGCAAATGGTGCTAGCAGTGCATTGAGTGCTATATCCACAAGTGTTTCAAGCTCTGCAAAATACAGAATCAGTAGAAAGGATACCGAGCCAGCGATATTTGATTGTATTGGTAAATTGTCCATTGCAGTCGGACCTGCTCTTACAAAGCATTTACAAAGAGACATTCTTGATATGATGTTTAGCAATTGTTCTTTATCAAAGCACATGCAAGATGCCCTTGAGACACTCATTATTAACATTCCAACTCTTATTGGGTTGATCAATATGAAGCTTTTGAATTTATTAAGTTTGGTACTTTCTGGTAAAGTATTTCAACCTCCTGGATCTCCCTACGGTAGTATTAGAATGAATGAGTCCTTAGCAAAAGATTACCGATTAATTATGATCTCACGAGACACCGGTTTGAGTATTAACAATATCTTGAGTAAAAAGGAATCTTATGAAAACTATGATAGTGGGATTCTAATCAAGGCTTTGGAAATGTTGGCTTACTTCAAATTCGAAAATTATCAATTAAATGAAGTGGTAAGATATTGTACAATTTCTTATTTGGAGCACAACAATGCTCAAGTCAGACAAGTGGCAGCCGTGACTTCCTGCCAAATTTTCGTGAGAGATTCAATCTGTAAGCAAACCAGTGTTCATGCTCTAAATGCAGTTAACGAAGTGTTGGACAAATTGTTATCTTTAGCAATAACTGACCCTGTTCCAGAAATCCGTCTTCAAGTGTTAGATAGCTTGGGTCAGTCAGGTAGTTTTGATCCACAACTTTCTCAAGCCAACAACGTTCACTTGCTATTTATTGCCCTCAATGATGAAGTTTTCAGTATACGTAAGACTGCAATCAAAATCTTAGGGAGGTTATCTTCTATTAACCCTGCATACATTGTTCCTTCCTTACGGAAAACTCTTATACAACTATTGTCAAGATTAGAGTACTCCACAACTAGTCGTAAGAAGGAAGAAAGTGCAGTTTTATTGTCATTATTGATTGCCAACTCCAAAGAACTTACTCGACCATATGTCAAACCAATCGTTGAAACTCTTTTACCCAAGGCCAAAGATGCTAGTTCTTCAGTAGCTCTGAGTGCAATTATTTGCTTGGGAGAACTTGCAGTGGTTGGAGGAGAAGACTTGAAACCATTTATTCCAAGTTTAATGCCATTAATTCTTGATACTTTCCAGGACCAGAGTTCTTCATATAAAAGGGATGCTGCTTTGAAAACTTTAGGTCAATTGGCAAGTTCCTCTGGTTACGTTATTCAACCATTACTTGATTATCCTCAGTTGCTTGGTATGTTGGTAAGTATCCTTAAACTGGAAACTTCTCCCCATATCAGAAGAGAAACAGTTAGATTGTTAGGTATTCTTGGTGCTTTTGATCCTTACAAGCATCGTGAAGTAGAGCAAAACTCCAAAAGTATACCTGCAGAGCAAAATGCTCCTCCTATCGATGTTGCCCTTTTGATGCAAGGAATGTCTCCTTCCAACGACGAATATTATCCAACAGTGGCTATTACCAATTTAATGAGGATTTTGAAAGACCCATCTCTAAGCAACCATCATAATAAGGTGATTCAGGCCATTATGTATATTTTCCAAACTTTGGGTTTGCGTTGTGTTTCCTTCTTACCTCAAATAATTCCTGGAATCATCAATGTGATGCATACTTGTCAACCTTCAATGCTTAAATTTTACTTCCAACAACTAGGAGCTCTTATTTTGATTGTCAAACAGCATATAAGACCATTTTTGTCTGAAATCTTCGACGTTATCAAGGAGTTTTTCGATATCAATTCCCAACTTAATATTCAGGTGATTATCATTACATTGATTGAATCCATTTCCCGGGCATTAGAAGGGGAATTTAAAATGTACTTACCTGAAGTTTTAACCATCTTGTTGAATGTATTTGAGGATGACAAATCAATAAAAAGAGAACCTTCCATTTATGTCCTTCGAAGTCTTGTTGTATTTGGTAGCAACATTGAAGAATTTGTCCATATAATTGTTCCTTATATTGTCCGAATGTTCGAGGTGGGTCCTTTGCATTTACGAAAGGCTGCTATCGAGACCCTTGGAAGACTATCAAAAAACATTGTGTTGAATGATATGATATCCAGAATCATTCATCCAATCCTACGGGTTTTAAGTCAACCTGGATTGACTGAAGACTTGAAGATATCTTGTATGAACACCTTGAGTACTCTTTTAACCGTGTTAGGAGGTGAATTTTGTGTTTTCATTCCTGCTATTCAAAAAGTTTTGATCCAACAAAAGATCAATTCTCCTCAGTTTGAGATCTTGGTCAATAAACTCTTGAGTGGAGAACCGTTACCGCCTACTTCGTCTTTACCATACAAGGAATTGGATACCCATATGAACACTTTCGATATGCCAGATGTGGATATGCCATCTAAAAAGTTGCCTGTGAATCAAGTTGCATTAAGAGCTGCATGGGATTCTAGTCAAAGACGAACTAAAGAAGATTGGCAAGAATGGATCGGAAGATTGAGTAAAGAATTATTGAAGCAAAGTCCCTCTCATGCTATCAGAGCCTGTGCAGGGTTAGCTTCCGATTACTATCCTTTGGCTAAAGATTTATTTAATGCTAGTTTTGCTAGTTGTTGGAATGAATTGTATTCTCAACACCAAGAAGAGTTAGTTCAGTCGTTTTGTATTGCTCTTTCATCTCCAAATAACCCTCCAGAAATTCACCAAATCTTATTGAATTTAGCAGAATTTATGGAGCATGATGATAAGTCATTACCGATTAGTATTTCTACTTTGGGTCAATATGCTCAAAGATGTCATGCGTATGCGAAGGCATTGCATTATAAGGAATTAGAATTTTACGAAGAACCAACCACTCCTACAATTGAGGCTCTTATCAGTATTAATAACCAACTTCAACAATCCGATGCTGCAGTGGGTATTTTGAAACATGCACAACTTCATCATGATTTGCAATTGAAAGAAACTTGGTATGAGAAGCTTCAAAGATGGGACGATGCACTTCGTGCTTATAATGAACGTGAAAAGCATGAACCTGATAACATGGAGATTACCATGGGTAAGATGAGATGTCTTCACGCATTAGGAGAATGGGAACAACTTTCGGAATTAGCCCAAAGCAAGTGGAACAACTCCAGTAGTGACATCAAGAGGAGTGTTGCGCCATTGGCGGCCGCTGCTGCATGGGGTTTGCGTCAATGGGATAGAATGGATTCTTGTATTAAAGTTATGAAAGCAGAATCTCCCGACAAGGCCTTTTTTAATGCAGTTATATGTTTGCATCGTAACAATTTTGAAGAAGCATCCAATCACATTTTGAAAGCAAGAGACTTGTTGGTCACTGAGATTACTGCTTTGGTGAGTGAAAGTTATAACAGAGCTTATGGAGTTGTGGTGAGAGTTCAAATGTTGGCCGAATTAGAAGAAATAATTAAATATAAATGCTTGCCTCAAGGTTCAGAAAAGAGAGTGGTAATGAGAAAGACTTGGAATACCAGATTACTAGGTTGTCAGAGAAATGTCGATATATGGCAAAGAATGCTTAAAGTCAGGGCCCTTGTTATTAAACCTAAACAAGATATGGATATGTGGATTAAATTTGCCAATCTTTGTCGTAAGTCAGGAAGATTGAATCTTGCCGAAAAATCTTTGAACTTTTTGTTGGAAGAAGGATCACCAGAAAACCCTTCAAGAGCTCCTCCTCAGGTAGTGTATGCCCAGTTGAAATATATGTGGGCCAAGGGTCAACAGAAGGAAGCATTGCGTCATTTAGTCGACTTTACTACCAGAATGTCTCAAGATTTAGGATTGAACCCTAATGATCTTATAACCCAGCCTGTGCCATGTGATGTGCCCGGGATTCCAAAACATGTCGAAGAGTATACCAAATTGCTTTCAAGATGCTTTTTGAAGCAAGGAGAATGGCAGATTGCATTAAACAGTAACTGGAGAACTGAAACCTCGGAGATTATTCTTGGAGCTTACCTTTTAGCTACTCATTTTGATGACAAGTGGTACAAGGCATGGCACAATTGGGCCCTTGCCAATTTTGAAGTTATGTCTCTTTATACATCACTGAATGCTAATGACCGTAATCATGATACACTGAATGATATAATGGAACAAAACGAATCTTTCCGAGTTCAAACTGCCAACGGACAAATCCAAGCCGATGGAAATTCAACTTCAGATTTTCAGGTTCAAGGACAAGACCAAACTCAAGACCAAACACAACAACAGGTGAAACCTTTGGGACATCAAGCAACAAATGTTATACCAGTAGAAGCAGTCCTACGTCATGTTGTGCCTTCAGTTAAGGGATTTTTCCACTCAATTGCATTATCGAATTCAAATTCTTTACAAGATACTTTACGTTTGTTGACTCTTTGGTTCAAATTCGGAGGTATTCCAGAGGTTGCCCAAGCCATGACTGAAGGATTTAATATGGTGAAAATTGATAATTGGTTGCAAGTAGTTCCACAATTGATTTCCAGAATCCATCAACCTAACCAAATCGTTAGTAGCTCTCTTATTGGACTATTGACTGATCTTGGTAAAGCGCACCCACAAGCTTTGGTTTATCCATTGGCAGTTGCAGTGACATCTGAAAGTTTGAACCGTAAACGAGCTGCAATGTCTATCATTGAGAAAATGAGGTTACATTCTGCAACGTTGGTGGATCAAGCAGAGTTAGTTAGTCATGAGTTGATCAGAGTAGCAGTCTTATGGCATGAGCAATGGTACGAAGGTCTTGAAGACGCTTCTAGGTTATTCTTTGGTGAGCATAATACAGAAAAGATGTTTGAAGTATTGGAACCATTACATAAAATGATTCAAGAGGGCTCAGAAACTATGAGAGAGTCTACATTCAACAATGCGTACGGAAGAGAGCTTGCAGATGCGTATGAATGGGTATTAAATTACAGAAGGACCAAAGATATCACTAATTTGAATCAGGCATGGGATATTTACTATAACGTTTTCCGAAGGATTAGTCGTCAATTACCTCAATTGCAAAGTTTGGAATTACAATATGTGTCACCTAAACTTGAAGCAGCAAGAGATCTTGACTTGGCAATTCCAGGAACTTACCAAGCCAATAAGACATTTATCAAGATTTCTAAATTTGATTCTATTTTCACTGTTATTATGTCCAAGCAAAGACCAAGAAAGCTTTCATGTCGCGGTGACGATGGGAAGGACTACCAGTATGTCTTGAAAGGTCACGAAGACATTAGGCAAGATAACTTAGTCATGCAACTTTTCGGTTTAGTGAATACACTTTTAGTTAACGACCCAGATTGTTTCAAGAGGCATTTGGATATTCAGCAGTATTCTGCAATTCCATTATCACCTAAAGTTGGATTGTTGGGATGGGTTCCTAATAGTGACACGTTCCATGTTTTGATTAGAGAATACCGTGAATCAAGAAAGATTTTGTTAAACATTGAACACCGTATCATGTTACAAATGGCTCCAGATTATGATAGTCTAACTCTTTTGCAAAAAGTTGAAGTGTTTACGGGAGCCTTGGACAATACAAGAGGTCAGGATTTATATAAAGTCTTATGGTTAAAATCAAAGTCCTCTGAAGCATGGCTTGATCGTCGTACAACCTACACCAGGTCATTAGCGGTTATGTCAATGACAGGATATATTTTAGGTTTAGGGGATAGACATCCGTCCAATTTGATGCTTGATAGAATCACCGGAAAAGTCATTCACATTGATTTTGGTGATTGTTTCGAAGCAGCAATTTTAAGAGAGAAATATCCCGAAAAGGTTCCATTCAGATTAACAAGAATGCTCAACTATGCCATGGAAGTTAGTGGAATTGAAGGTTCATTCCGGATTACTTGTGAGCATGTCATGCGGGTTCTAAGAGATAACAAAGAGTCATTAATGGCTATTTTAGAAGCTTTTGCATACGATCCATTGATTAACTGGGGATTTGATTTCCCTACAAAGGCAGTTGCCGAAGCTACGGGAATCCAAGTACCTCAAGTGAACATTGCCGAGCTTTTATTGAATGGGCAAATCGATGAAAAGGAAGCCGCCAGACTAACAAAACAGAACGAATTGGAGATTAGAAATGCTAGAGCTGCTTTGGTGTTGAAGAGAATTACAGATAAATTGGTTGGAGATGATATTAAACGATTAAAGGGACTAGATGTACATACCCAAGTGGATAAATTAATCCAACAAGCAACAAGCGTGGAGAATTTGTGTCAGCATTATATTGGTTGGTGTTCATTTTGGTGAAGTTAAGGTGATAAAGTCTTTGCAATTATACATAGATGTATATACATATATATAAATATATCACACTTAACTTAGACTCCTTATGTGATGGTCATATAGAAGAAACTCTATAGTAAACTCTATAGAATAAGCTCTATGAACTAAACTCCAAAGTAATCTTTATTGTAGCAATCTCTCCAGATATTCAAGAAGATAAACATGTCCACCTCCTAATTATGAATTATTATATTATACAATCTTTTTCGATGCACTGGTGAAACCTATTCCCTTCACTGATGCAAGCATATAGTCTTCATCACCAGGGATTTGGTCTTCAGCACAATCTTTAAGGAAGACCTCAGTGCCAAAGATAGCATGTATGTCTCTTAAGTACCAAACGAAATTTTCATCAATTTGGGATTTATGCAATTTGAGTCTTCCAATATCTTCTTTTCCAATCACCATATACGTTAAGGCAAACAGGATCTGATTACGACCAATAACACAGCTATGGGATAGTTCATGTAATAATTCATATGCAACTTTTTCACCTAGATCTTCAGGCAAAGAACCTGCAGAGCCAACCCCTTCAGTTAAGATTCTCCATCCCTTCTTCAGCTCTGCAACAAGAGTTACTCCGAACCCGGGCGATTTACCAGCGTTTTCTCCTCTCCACACATCTGCAGTGATATTGACCTCAACCCCAGTTGGTCTAAGGGTATTTCTAGCAGTGTCGATTATTCTATTTACAGTTGAAGGAGATACACGAGTACAATAAGCAACACCTCTTATAGCCGAGAATTTCGGAGTGTCTATAGCATGTAATGTCAATGGAGTAGCAATCAAAGAGTTACACATTAAATGAACCTCACCTCCACCTAAAGGAGGAGATCCTCTCTTCAAAATATGAAGAGAGACTTCTCTTACCCCGAATTTTTCCATCAACGGTAATAATGCCCATTTAATCGCTTCCACTCCAGCATCACTTGCGGTATCTAGAGCGGTAAGTCCTTTAAATATTATTGAAAATTTCTGTTTGGAAAATGGGGCCAAGTAGAGCATTGGTTCAAGGAAATACCCAACTGATTTTGATGGAGGACAGTTATGAGTCACTTGACCTCCGACAATTATACCAGGCTTATATATAATAGTAGTACCGGTGTAAGAAATTTCAATTTGAGATCCATTTGTTACTGACTCAAGTAGTCTAAGGAAAGATACTTCATAATCTTTCAACCCTGGATTCACGTCATCGGATCTGATTTTCGAGATTTTAATTTGCTTTCCGGCCAATGTGGCAAGTACAAGACGTAAGCGAAGGTTTCTGTGACCTTCTAAAGTTATCAACCCAGTTTTCGACATCTATTATTTGTGGATTATGGTGTAAGAAGATCTGATATGTTCATGATAACTAGTAAACAGTTGCAAATATGATTTTTTTACCAAAACCATCGCGGAGTGCATGTAGTGCCAGGGCAGTATCGTGAGCGCTTCTTCTTGCAATGAGCACCAACAGAGCTCCAGAGAAAGGCGAGAGGATGGCAGCACAGAACAGGGTTAAAATTGTGTAAATTGGGATTTTAGTGATTTCAAAAAGGGATTTAAAGAGATTCTTTTCAAGATATAAAATGTAGCTGTTTTCCATTTGGAAATATCCCGTCTCTTATCTATAAAGTGTTAGTTAGTCCACCACTTCTGCTATCACCTGCCACCACCACTAGCTGAATTGGTTATGTGCACGACTTTTCTTGTGGCTTTGTTGGAAACTCATTTGTTTGGATGTGCGACTTTGGTCTAAGTCACATACAACATCAGCTAATCGAAACTACACCCACTATCCTTTTTGTATATTGTATATTAGTTGTGGAATCAATCAGCTATCTGTTGAATTATTTAGCTATGCCAGACGAGATTAAAAGATTGGCGGGGGATGACTCTGAAGGGCCTACACTCAAGCGGCCCAAGTCTGACACTGGCACCACTGGTATAAACGAGATTAATTCAGATCCAGTGGAAATAATACCGCCACCAGCAACAGGCGATCAATTGGATGATATATTTAACAACCTGATCCCAGTGCTGAATATCAAACAAGAATCAAAGAATAATGAGGAACTCGGTTTTGATTTTGATAATCTTGAAGTGGACTTCCTCGACCATCCACCAGACTTTGACCCACTTACTAGCATAGATGAAAATACAACCAGAAGAAGTTCCAACATTGCCACCACTACCATAAATTACTCTGACAATTCAAATCCTCCAATTCGCCCTCAAGCGGCTTCTAATCACCCGGCTAACCCAGTAAACTCTTTACCCCATAGTAACACTCCCACTGGTTCCTTCAACTCTAACATTTCCCACCCTGGATCCGAACATACTTCCCACAATAACTCTCAAAATACATCAAGAAGTTACACCAATTCCCCAGCTTCTGGAACTCCCAAGTTAAACTCAGTGGCTTCAACTGATGGCATACATATGAAACTGGGAAATATCGGTTATAATCCATCCGGGATCCCTGGCGCTCCAAGAACATCGTCTGTTGGTCCCAGTAGTAACGCTGGATCGTCGGGTTCAAGTTTGTCAAACATATCACAGCAAACTGGAGCTGTGAACTCTAGAACTGGAACACTTGCACCAAATATAAATTCTGGACGGCTGGGATTAACTCCAGGAAATTCAAGTTATGCATCCAATATCAGTACCAATCAACAATTCAAACCTCAACTGAGTATAAGTAACAGCAATAGTAGCACCAACATAAATAACATCAATTATAATAGGGGAAATAACAATGGGGCCAATATCAATACTAATGCTGCTACCAGCGGCAGTACCAATGCAAACAATAATAACAAGCTAATGATATATAATCCAAAATCTGGATACATTACTACTGGTCCACCAATAAACAGAATGAACCCATTGGTACAGCAAGCACAAGGGATCCAGGGGTTGAATACATCAAATATCGATAGACCATCTGGGTTACATGGTAGTGCTGGTAACGGTGCTGATAATCGATTTAATTTATCTACATCAACTAAAGCTCAACAACTTCATACTAACGACCCTACGAAACTTAATGATGCATTGGCAGCAGCTGGGATTGATATTCAACAAGAAGAAGAATTACTCTCGCAACAACATACTAATAGAAATCGAATGTATACTGTTCAGCAGCGTCAGCGGCAACAACAATTTCCACGTACTTCACCATTTTTAAATCCTTATCATCTTTCTGCATTTATGCAAAAAGTTGCCCGAGAAAACGGATTTTATCAGAATTTTCTTCAAGATGCTGAATTGCTAGAGTTAATGTCTGCAGCCTGTGAGAATTGGATTTCAAATATAACCACCAAGACAATTATACTTTCACGTCATAGACGTAGAGGAATACCAACATTAGTTGATTCTAAAAGTGGTAAACTGGGAAGTAGTAGTGGAATATCCAGTAGTACTCCAAGTAGTCAAAGATCAGAGTTAAGTAAAGAGCTTCGAAATTTAGCAGTCAAACAAAAGGAAAATGAAGAAAAAAGAGTTCAGAAAAGAATCATCTTGGGATTAGAGAATGGATCTGCGCAGACCGATTCTGAAAATGGTAAAGCCGGAGCGGAAGAGACTCTCCATAGAGCTGCCAATGCTACCGCTGCCATGATGTCCAGTAGTAAGAAGAAATATTCATGGATGACTGCTGGGTCAAGTGCAGGAGGTGCCAATGACGACAGTAGTAAAGCTTCAGACTCGAATGGGAAAAGTAAGCAAAGTTCTATAATTGCTTTGAGAGGAGATAATGGATTAAGATTCAGAGAAATTAGGACTGGGAAGACGGTAACAATGAAAGATTTACTTAGTGCCTTGGAGGATGAAAGAATGGGAACTGAAAAGGCTCTTATAAAGGGATATGCCAAACTAAAGGACTAAACTAAGTTTGCATTTCTTAGTTGACTGAATTTATAGTCAATTATGTAACTTTTAAAGTATGTGCCAGTAATATAAGCATCGTCATGAATTTTCATGAATTCTCATGAATTCTCAATACTATGTAGCTTTGATTTCATAGGGACCGTTGGAGAACAAGCAGTGTAGATTACCTTAATTTTCTCTAGCTCGTGATGTGGAACTTACTAGAGCGTTTGGTAGATCACTCTGTGCTTCTCTGAACTATCTCCCTATCTATATACCTCCAACACCAGTGTTTGATGGACCATCTTCCTCACTTTCAACCATCGTCTACCTTATCCTTCAGATGAGTGAACACTGCGACAGAAGCGCGGATGTTTTATGGATGTATGCAGGACGATATCCAGTACCAAGCTTATATGCACAACTGATCCGGACATAAACAAACATTGCAATCCATCACACCCACAAACTGGCCTCTCTATACCTTTAATTGTACCTTTGAAGCGAGAAACAAGAAGCAGAATATTTGCAGGGTACTTTATACCATCCACTCGCTGAAATATACTTTATCGTGCCAATTGAAGCGTTTTGTATCCAGTTGTTCTTTCCTTTCGCTGATTCTGCTGTATCACTGTCTCCATGGATTTCCATTTACAAACTTACTTCAATTCGTTTGATCCAGAAAACGATTATACTCTTAATATAAGTGATGTTGATGGGAAACTAGAAACTGTGACTGACACTCTAGCCAATAATCCGGAGTCTATATACTACAACCACGATATATTTGAGGAGATCATTGAACTCACCCATGGGTATCGACTGCTTGACATTAAGCATCAAAAGCAATTATCTTACTTGATAACTTCTTCATTCAACACTATCACTCATGTTTGTTTCACTTCAGTGGAAACAGGAGATTACACTGAAAATATCGACAGTTTGAAAAAATCTTTAGAAAAATATGGCTACTTGATGTACGTTTTACTTATCTATCTTGGTAAAGAAGACTGTCACACATCAAAAGGAAGAAATGCATCCCAAAATAATTCAGTATGGAAGGCAAATTGCACTCAGATCGAAAATTGTCTTGAAACCATTTCAAATGTTTTCAAAATCAAACTTTCCAAAATTTTCATTACAACCCCGGAACGTGATTTCTTCCTTGATTTGTTCATAAGACCAATATTCCATTTAATGGAGATTCCTGAAAGAATGAAACAGCCAGCAATCAAGATATTAATGTTTAGAGACATTTCAATGGCGGTCAAATCTCATGGACAAGCCAGTTCGGTACAGAATTTGATCCTACAGTCACTAACATACTATGTCCATTTACCTACTTATATGGCTGAACTTTTGCATATGTTATCCAATCTGTATGACTATGTTGTACTAACAGAAGAAGTGTTGAGAGAAATATCTCAAATTGAATTCAATTCCAATGATAACAATGGTCCTAAATCGATTGCCGAGTTTCTTATCAAATTGTCCGAGTTGAGCCCTAAATTGATCTTGAAACAGATGTCTTCAGTCGCTCTCTTATTGGATAACAGTAATATGACTTTGAGATGCTCAGTGGTGGAGACATGTGGAAATATCGTTGTCGAAATAATCAAGAATGAGTTTGAACCTGAAGAATCTGAAGATCTGGGACACAAGGCTAATAGTAAGCATCAACTTGATGGTCTTCTAGACTTGTTAGAAGAGAGATTGCTTGATCAAAACCCATACGTGAGAACAAAAGCCATTCAAGCACTTACCAAATTATGCAATTTGCTGGATAAATTTACTTCAAGGAGAAACAATTTAATTGCATTGGCTGTCAGATCACTCAATGACAAGAGTACTTTGGTTAGGAGGAACTCTATTAAACTTATGTCCAAAGTAGTACTCACCCATCCTTTTTCATCCATTCATGGCACTCAGTTGACATATAAAACTTGGAAAACTCGACTTGAAACTTCCGAAAAAGAATTGAACGATTTGCTACCAAACGATCATAGAGAGCAAGTGGTATCAGAAGATGCTATGGAGTTAGATAAGATAGAAGAGGAAGAGGAAGATGATGATGTGAAGCATAATACTGATAAGGACGAAGATGAGAATTGCGAAGATGAAAAGCTTGAAGATGATGATGATAATGAAGACGACCATGAAAACTTAGAATCTAAAGAAGATAAGGAGGAAAGAGAGAAGGAAGACGAAATTCAAACATCTGCATTAATTGGAAATCTCTCACCAGAAGATGTTAATACTTTTTACAAACTTAAATTGACAATGAAGTACTATCAAGATGCACTTGATTTCATAGAATTGGTTCAAGAAGGTGTCAAAATCGTTGCCCATCTTCTATTTTCAAAAAATCGTAATGAAGTTCTTGAATCCATGGATTTTCTTGTCCTAGCCGACGCCTATGATATTCAAGGTTCGGGAGAAGGAATACGTAAAATGCTTCATTTAGTATGGATGAAAGGATCTTCTGACGAAGGAAAATCAATTGCTTCCCATTTGATTGATTGTTATCAGGCTCTATTCCTTACTGCTCCTCTGGACTCTTCTCGTATTCAGCAAGCGGCATTCATTGCTAAGAATTTGATAGGATTGACCTATTCGGCATCTGTAGCTGATTTGGCATCTATGGAAAAATTGCTTTGCCTAATGTACGACAATGGGTTAATCTATAATGATGTGATAAATGTCTTGTGGCAGATTTATAATTTTGAAGATTCAGACAATTTGCAAATAGATACCAAGAAACAACGTCGAGGGGCAGTGATTGTTTTAGGAATGTTAGCACTTGCAGACAACGAAATAGTGGTGAAAGGATTGGATTCTCTTTTAAACGTGGGTTTAGGTGAGAAAGGTAAAGATGATATAGTGCTTGCCAAATACACATGTATAGCAATTCAAAGAATAGTTTCTAACAACAAAAAGAATATTTCTACAACTACCAATAAAATTCAGGGAGAAGTTGAAGGAGTTAGGAAGTTGAAAATGACTCTTTTAGATTATAGTGAAAACCCTGAATGGTATAGTATTGCAGAACAAGCAATTGGAGCTATTTATCAAATCTCTAGCAAACCTGATGCTGTGGGTTCGGATATTATAAAGGAGAAATCCAATTTAGTGTTTTATGCTGAAGATAACGACGAACAATCGAGAGTTGTTGGATTATCGCAGTTACTATTCATCGTTGGGCATATTGCAATTAAAACAATTGTGTATTTGGAGAAATTGGAGGCACAATTCAAGAAAAAGAAACACGATGCTGAAACTAATAAAACCAAGGACAATAACGAGGATAAAGAAGATAATGGGAATGAATTAGAGATGATTGGAGGAACTTCTGAAGATGATTTCACTGATGCAGTGATTTATATTAAAGAAAGAGAACTTTTATATGGAGACGAAGCAATTCTTGCTAAATTTGGGCCACTTGTAACTGAAATTTGTTCCAATAATAAAATCTATGACAATGAAGGGCTTCAAAGGTCTGCCGTGTTATGTTTAGCTAAACTTATGTGCATCTCTTCAAAGTACTGTGAAGAAAATTTACCCTTACTTATAACAATCATGGAGAAATCACCAGATCCAATTATAAGATGTAATTGCGTTTTGGGATTGGGAGATATGGCAGTTTGTTTCAATAACTTGGTCGATGAGAATACCGATTTCTTGTATCGAAGACTTGCAGATGAGAATATTATGGTTCAAAGGACTTGTTTAATGACCGTAACATTTTTAATTCTTGCAGGACAAGTGAAAGTGAAAGGACAACTTTCATCGATGGCTAAATGTTTGGAAAATCCAGATCAAGGCATTAGTGATATGTGTAGGTTATTCTTTACAGAATTGGCTACCAAGGATAATGCCATTTACAATGGATTTATAGACATATTCAGTGGTTTATCTAACGATGAAACATTGTCCAAAGATTCTATGAAGAGGATTGTTAAATTCTTAGTTGGATTTATTGAAAAGGAGAAACACCAAAAGCAATTGTCTGAGAAACTTCTTGCAAGACTTGTCAAGTGTCAAGATGAATCGCAATGGAATGATCTTGCTTATGTACTTAATGTCATTCCACATAAATCTGATAGTATTACTCAGGCTCTAGACGTTGGGTTCAAGATGGTTCTGGCGAGAGAATAGAAAATGAAATTAGGTGATTCTTTGTCTAAAGTTCATTATAGAAAGTTGTTGTGAAGTGTTTACCGAACTTCAGAAGTTGTTTGGAGAATGGCACCTAAAGTTGTGTAATGGTGCTGTACATTGTAAGCACCTGTTGCTGCGAAGTAACCACAAGTTTACTGTGAGAGAGAAGCATGGAAAACAAAAAATGAAATATAAGAAATGAAGTATCAACCAATAGACAAAATGCAAGTAACACTAAGCACCGTAGACAATTAAACAGTAGAGCCTTACATGAAAAAAGCACTATTGTGGGCACTATTGTAAGCACTACGCGACTCTAAGTTCTACCCTACTTTATGAAATGCTTTACTGTAAGCTCTTCCGTACCCTAAGAACATCTCGAGCGCTTCCCTCTCTAGCGCTCACATTGATGACATCTTGCTGTGCGCTTTCTAAATGTTCCTTCGCTCAGAAACAATCCTAAAGGCAAGAGAAATTCAATTGTTAACCTCCTGGAAAGCAAGGAACTTCGGATTACAACAAACATAATCTTGGACATTGAATCGAAATGGTAGTTCAAATCATCCAAGACGGAATACTTGGACTCCAACAGTATATTCCATTGGATGAAGCAAGTTTAAAAATTGTCATCTGTTCATTTTTGTCATATCCATTTGCAGTTATATTTAAACGGTTACCAGACAACTCATATACCATCAAAAACCTTTATGTGGTATCAATATCTTCATTTTATGTGGTTTTCATATTGAATATACTTGACGGGGTGCAAACTCTTTTATTTTCAGCATTGGGATGTTACTTTATTACCAGATACGTTAGAACTAATGCCATGCCTTGGATCAATTTCTTATTCTTGATGGGACATTTGGCATTAAATCATCTTCATTACCAATTCTTTGTGACTCCAGATTTTACAAAGATTGATATCACTGGAGCCCAAATGGTGTTGGTGATGAAATTATCTGCTTTTGGTTGGAACGTTTATGATGGTAAACATCCTAAAACTCATCTTTCTGAATACAATAAATCAAGAGTTATTCGTAAACATCCAAATATTTTGCCATATTTGGGTTATGTTTTCTTCTTCCCTTCAATTCTTACTGGTCCAGCATTTGATTTTGCTGATTATGATAAGTTCATTCATTCGACATTGTTCAATGATGTTCCAGAGTCAAAAAGACCTGGTGGAAAGATCAAAAGAAGGATCCCCAAAAGTGGTAAACAGGCATTCTCCAAATTAGTTCAAGGGATATTTTGGGCTATATGTCTTGTTGTATCATCAAATTATATTTCAATGGATTTTGTTTTCACTCCAGAATTTGTGTTGAATCACAATTTCATCTACAGAATCTTCTATTTATGGATATTGGGATTTATCTATCGTTTAAAGTACTATCTGATCTGGCTAATTGCCGAAGGTAGTTGTATAGTTTGCGGAATTGGTTATAACGGGTATGATCCAGAGACCGATTCTTTCAAATGGAATAGAGTACAAAACATTGATCCGTTGGCATTTGAAACGGGACAAAATGTTCACGTTTGTTTGGAATCTTGGAATATGAATACAAATAAATGGTTAAAGAACTATGTCTATTTGAGAGTTGCTAAGAAGGGGAAAAGACCTGGGTTTAAGAGTACTCTTTTCACTTTTTTGACCAGTGCGTTTTGGCATGGAACGAGACCCGGTTACTACTTATCCTTCACCATGGGAGCATTTTTGCAAAGTTTAGGAAAGATTTATCGTCGTAACTTCCGTCCAATGTTTTTGAACGCTGATGGTTCGGCAAAGCCTTCAAAGATAGTTTATGATATTGTTTGTTATATTTGTACTCAATTAGCATTCGGATACGTTGTTCAGCCATTTGTGATATTAGATCTCAAACGGTCATTTATTTGTTGGTCAACTGTTTACTTTTACATTCCTATTGTGATAGTGATAACTGGATTTGCATTCAAAGGTCCATATAGTAAACAGGTGGAATCATTCTGCAAATCGTATCATCCTATTGCAGATACCGAACAAAGTCAAACTGCTGCCACTCTAGGCTCTGGTGTTGCCGCAAAGGTAGTTACCGATTCAGGATCCAAATTCCAATTAAACGCTGAAGAAAAGCAGAAAATCAAACGTGTATATGAAATTAATGAGAAGGATGATGAATCTCCATCCTTGGGAGTTCCTTCGATTGATGTGCTTGAGAATATGGACAAACGAGAAATAGATCGGGAAATTAAAGAAATTGGTGAAGTGTGGACTTCATTCAGATCTAGAAGGAAATCGATAACTGATGATGATTTTGAAGGTCTTAAAGATGCTTACAACAATTTTAAAGGTGAAATTAATGATATCTTGAAGTCACAAAATGTGAAATCTGAAATTAAAGTGAAGAGTAGTTTTGAGAATGGAGAAGGTACCAATGATAATGATAATGAAAAGAAAGAGAGTTGAGTAGCGATTATGTGTTTGTTTAGTGTGCTGGTGTACATCCTATTTACTTAGTGTACTTGGTGTACTTGGTGTACTTGGTGTACTTGGTGTACTTGGTGTACTTGGTGTACTTGGTGTACTTGATGTACTTGGTGTACTTGGTGTACTTGATGTACTTGGTGTACTTAGTGTACTTAGTGTACCTAGTGTACCTAGTGTACTTAGTGTACTTCTTATATACTTGGTGTACTTCTTTTATACTTGGTGTACTCTATATAGCTATATACTAAATAGGAAATAGGTAATCATATGAAGCATTAATGAGGAAAAGTAGGCAAGTAAGAACTGCTTGTTTTTATTTCTCTTATGAACACTTCAGACTGATTGACAAACTGACTAACTGCATTAATTGTCCCTTTAGTAGCCTCTACATCCTTTCCTACTTCAGTAGCTCTCGTACCACTGATTAGGCTGCGATTAGTAACAATAGCAATCAAACAGATCAAATCCTGCATACTCTCGATTGTTCAGATCTTCTTCCCCAGAACGTTGAACAGGGCATTTTATAAATCATTTATGGATTGCTATCTAATTAGATTTGAACGATATTGTTAAAAATGTTCAGAAATACCCATATAGGGCTTAAAAAGTTAATCGGAAGATCTCCGGCGAGATTCTTTTCCAGCTCCAATGTTTCAAAGAAATCTACTGCCATAGTATTTATGAATATGGGAGGTCCCTCCAAAGTAAGTGAAACTTATGATTTCTTGCTTCGCCTCTTTTCAGACAAAGATCTTATTCCACTTCCATTTCAATCCATTTTAGCCAAATTTATTGCCCGGAGAAGAACCCCAACTATTGAAAAACATTATGAAGAAATTGGAGGAGGTTCTCCTATTAAATATTGGTCCCAGTATCAATGTGAAAAAGTATGTTCGATTTTAGATAAAACTAATCCTGAAACCGCTCCCCATAAACCATATGTTGCATTCCGTTATACTAGTCCACTTGCTGAAGATACCCTTAAACAAATGTTAGATGATGGAATTGAAAGAGCAGTTGCCTTTTCTCAATATCCTCAATTTTCTTATTCAACGACTGGTTCCTCAATTAATGATTTATATAGACTCACTCAAACTCTTGATCCTAATAGAACTATCCAATGGTCAACCATTGATCGTTGGCCAAAACATAAAGGTCTTGTTGAAGCATTTTCTCAACATATCCAAGATAAGCTTGCTGAATTCCCCGAAGCTGATCGTAAAGATGTGTTGGTTATGTTTTCAGCCCATTCGTTACCAATGGATGTGATCAATCGAGGTGATTCGTATCCCGCTGAGGTTGCTGCTACCGTTTATGCCATTATGGAAAATTTGAAATTTTCTAATAAATATAGATTGGTTTGGCAATCCCAAGTTGGCCCCAAACCATGGTTAGGTGGTCTGACTTCAAAGCTTGTTGGGAAATTAGAGAAAAAAAGTGAAGTGAAGGGTATAGTATTGGTACCAGTTGCATTTACATCGGACCATATTGAAACATTACACGAATTAGATATTGAATTAAAAGAAGAATGTGAATTTCCTGACAAAATCAAAAGAGCTGAATCATTAAATGGAAACGAACAATTTATTGAAGGTTTGGCTGAACTTGTGAAAGATCATTTGAATTCTGGCGAATTGTACTCTAAGCAATTAGAATTAGATTGTTTGCTTGGAGGAGAATATGCCTCTGATACCTTTGACCACCCAAGTGAGTTATTTGGTGATCATAGAGTTAACAAGTAAGCCTTTGCATCGCATATTCCCTTCTATGTATTTTTTTTTTCATTTAAAATACTTGTAAATACATTGTATAAGTTTTCAATATGCCATATAACAATATTAACATCATAACACTGCAAAGCAATCCACTTCAGTTTAATATGCTTTAGTTCAGTCCTCTTCTTGCACAACTAATCTGAAAATTCGTCCTCTGGATCGAATAAGTCCAAATCAAGAATTTTCGGCTTCTCTTCACTAGTAGAGTGACGCTTGAATTGTATACTTTGTTCTTGAGTATGCCTTTCAACTTGGGCTGGGGCTGGTACTTGGGTTTGTTCTTGAATATGGCTCGGCTTCTGAATTGTATCCTTCTGTTTTGGTTGCGTTTCTTCTTTAGTTTCTACAGCTCCAGCTGGATTTTCTGTGCCACCAAGCTCGCTTTGAATCATCTCTTCCGATTTTAACGAGCTTATAGCTAACATTCCTCTTCTCAAAGCATCTTCTGCAGGCCATATATAATTGTTAGGATGAACTGATTGAATTGGTAAGTCTACTGCACTGGGAGGTATTCTAGTGAATTTAGATAGTTTCATGGCGTACTTAAGTATTTCTTTAATATCAACCATATCTTCAGTTGATTCAGATGACTTGAGAGAAACTCGTTTTGTAGGAAGCAGTGGTAATTTCTTCAATTCATTTCTATATTCTATTAATGTTTTCAATGTCTGCTTGGCGGTATTGTTCAATTGTTCTTTCTGTTCGTTCAATAATTTTATTTTACTGCCCAACTTTTGATGTGTTTCCACTCTCAGTATACTTTCAAAAAGAGAATCGTTAAGTTTTATTAATTCTTCCACTGAGTCTTGAAACTTATCGTCCTTAAATGAAGAAATATCGGCTGAAAGTTGAGACAATTTGGTTTCAAACTTTCGAAGAGTTTCAACTATGGGCAATTTGTCTAATTGCTCGGGTTCTATATTGAACTTGGAATTCAGTCTTGACTGAACTGGCTGATTTCTGGTGGGGTTTAATGAAGATGAAACGTAAGGTATTGGGGTGGAAGGTATACTGGTATATGCATTTGGAGTACCAATGCTCTGAGAAGATAGCTGGTTGAGTCTCTGGGACGATGGCACTCGAGATACTGGAACCGATATAAATGACTGGTCCGTTTGTTTTCTGTGAGGAATCATGACAGTGGATGTGGGTAATGTTATATAAGTGGATGTGGATGTGGATGTGGATGTATTGAAATTTGGTGATAAACAGAAAAGTTGATTTCTCAGTTGATATCAACCTCAACGGAATGTTTGGATTAAGTTCAAAAGATTCGCGTTATGTTGCTCAAAGGAAGGAAGTTGTAGAATATCTTGTAGCGATGTCAAAACGATTGAATGTTTTTGGAAGTGACTCTGAATCCGACAGTGAGAATGAATCGAAAACCAAGTTGAAGGCGCAGATCGCCAAAAAGAAGCTATACATTCCAGCGGATAATGATACTCTTGGAGTTGAACCAATTGAACTCAAAGATGGCAATGATAAGACAGAGGCTGATAACAACTATCCCAATTATGAAAGCATCGAAGAAGATCAAATTGACTACATGAAGTTTTACATGGAAACGTTTAAACAGCAATCGCAACTAATAGATTCACCTTCGATGGATACTTCATTATTTGACACCAACTCTGGTTCAATTGGTCTTTCCATTATGAAGAAGATGGGATTCAAAGTTGGTCAATCCCTAGGGCAAAACCCAACCGGTGAAAATGCTCTTGAACCGATAAGAGTGCTTCCAAAATCCAATAAGAGTGGTATAGGTGAATCGAAACCATCGCCGCAGATAAAAATCGAAATTACCCCAGAGGCTATAAGTACATATAGAAATCATCTAAATCAAGTTAAATCAAAAGAGCATCTACAAAACCTCTGGATAAAGTTGATGAAGATATGTTATGAATTGAATGAACATGAAGATCAGGCTAAAGTTATTTCGCAGATCAATGATTTATGGAGACCGTTTCTCATTCAAAGATCCGAAACTGAACAACAAAAGAAATCGAGAAGCAAGATTGTGGTAATCGATAATGATAATAATAATGAAAATGGTAATGGTGATGATGCCGAAATCAACCAATATCAGAAAACTATCCCCATTGATATTCTCACTAAAAAGGAATACTTAACTGTTCCTATAGAAAAAAGAATCTCAAAACTTCTACAATATCTACGAGGAAATCATTATTATTGTTTCTTCTGTGGATGTTTTTATAAAGATGCTAAGGATTTGGAAAAGAATTGCCCTGGACCACTGGAAGATGACCATCGAAATATCTAGAATGAACTTTTCTTATTGAGTATTCGAAAAACTATGTATTCCATTCAGTTTTGATCTGTGATCTGTGGACACATCTAAGTACTGAATTTGATGGAATTAATGCAAAGAAAGTAAATCAATCGTGTTGAGTTTGCTTTGGACATAAAGTTCATTAATCTTGGTTACTGGTATTGGTTCACTAGCCTCTACAAGTTTTGTTTCCAATAATTTGATATCATCCTCTAATAAATTACTGAATACAACTCGCTTATCAAATGACCCATAATACCCACGATGTGGTGCAAGTTTCTTGTAAATTTTTGACTGGCCAGGTTGAAATCTTACTCGCCTGCCACTTTCAACTGAAGGTTCACTTTGACCCCAGTTCACTATGAGCCTGCAACTGTTGATTTCAAAGCCATCCAATGCGAGAATAACACACTCGGCTGAAGAACGAGATAAAAATTGAATATGTCCAGTTTTTTGATCAGAGGATAATGTACAATATACAATATCACCAAATGAAATTAACATAAGCTCCAAGTCTTCTTTGCTAAACTTCTCATTCAATCCCTTTACACATATGGTGGTATTTGATGGATCAGTATATTTTGTGAGCGGTGGTTGAGCTTGAGCAAGATGTATTGACAGACTGGGGACTGGGGTTGTTTCAGCTTTCACTATTGTTGAAGAGTTTGAAGTCTCTGAGACATTACCTCTTGCAGCCAAACCTAGTCGTATAGATCTACCTCCAAGTAGAGCTCCATTCATTTCCTTAAGGGCTCTTTGATGGGTAGGAGCTGAATTGAATCTAATGAATCCAAATCCTTTAGAGGTATTGGTTGCAGGATCGATCATAATTTTAGCTTGTTTTATCTGATTTGGATATTTTGTATTAAATAATGCAAATAAGGCAGATTCCTTGACTTCAGGAGATAGGTCTCCAACAAATAGGGAAAGTTGATCGTTATATGTTTGAGGTGATTGACTTTTGTTGAAGGTTGAAGCATTTGAATTGAGACCACCAGTTGCCCAATTCAACTTAAATACTTTACTTGATCCTGGGATAGGCTGTCCATTGTATTGCATTGCTGCTGTCACGGCATTCTCATTAGAGAATGTAACAAAGCAATAGGCAGGTTTATGGGGATCAGTTCGTAACTTTTTGATTGCCGTTGGAGCTTCTCCTAAAGAATCCCAAATGTCGTGAATCTGCTTCTCATCCCATCTTGGGTCAAGATCTCCCATCCATACTTGAAAGGTATCTTGTCGTTGAAACGTTGGCAGCTGGTTTCTTTGCGGTCTATTTTGGAAACCGTTATTATTGTTTTGGTATGCTGGCCTGTGTTTTGCTTCACCTTGTTGATTTAGGTAATAGTTGCTGTAGTTATTGTGGTTATTTTTATATCCATTCCCATTACTTCCTCCTCCGCCATATTTATCGTTGTAACCGTTGTAGCCTCCTCCATGAGAACTATTGGCACCATTGGTATTGTTTCGAAATGGACGGGATTGTCGTTGCTGGTTCTTATATACACCTCCGCCAGAAGGGTTGGATTTATGATACGACATCAATTATCTCTTTAGGTTGATATTGATCATAAAGTAGAACTCAAGTAGTTCATCGAAGTTGTAAAAGATATCAGTGAAATTATTGATACTGTATGCAGGTGTGTATTTGCTGCTTTTGTTCCAAAAATGCCTAGACTGGGTCAACTTGTTAAGAGAGAGGCAATGAACAGAGGGCAAATTAATGAACAAAGACCTTCTAAGCTCATTTTAAAGATGTTTTGTATTTAATTACGATAAGTAAGTTGAAAATAAAAGATAAATGAGATGAAGAAAGAATTTAATGTGTGGTTGTTCAATGTTAATACCACAATATATGTTTTCTTTTCAATTGAGAAACTTTCTCAAACTATTCAATTTCTCAGCAGAAAGTCTTAGAAGGTTGACTACAAAATGCTCCAAATTACTCTAAGATAAGCTTTGAAATTAGATACCAATACGAATGCTTACATTCACTTCTATAACCTCCTCCTGCCTTATACTCGACTTTCTGTTAGCTATAACTGGTTATACCTGCAGATCTTTATCAGTTTTCTATTTTGCAACTTTGTGAGTAGTTCCCTCGCAGAGGACCCCAATGGCCTGCACATTAGCTTTGTGTAATCTTGACCAGATGAAAGATTTCAATAAAATTCATTGGTGTTTTGGATTCCATTACAACAATTCATTCAAGACATAATTGACTTGTTGATTATTTGTTTAAATCAGTATTTATTAGATCCACCATGTTGTCCAAATCTATTAGAAATTATGCCCCAGTGGTTACCAAGAGATTCCAACATGCTGCTTCTACCCCAGTCACCAAGTCTACATTCACAAATAAATATAATTTTGATTTAAGTCCCCCACAAACTCATAAATATTGGAACTTATACAACTCAAGTTTAGTATTTGGCATTGGTATCAGTGTTTTTGCTTTAAGTGATTACATATATGGAGGATATTTTGAAGCTATGAGTACTCCATTTACTCCATTACGCAGACCTTTAGATAATTCTGTTCCAGTCAGAGACGGTAAATTTGCCTAAAATCCCAGCATATATGTATACTAATGTATAAGAAAAAAAATATAATATACATCATAGAAATTAATTTGAAAAAGAGCAAAGAGAACAACCAACTAACATACAACGTTTAGATGTTATTCGATTCCGTGTAGAAAAATACGAAACATTGTACTGACTCTTGACCAATAAATTGTTGTAGGGGATATCTTCACTACTACAGAAATCGTATTGAGATTTGAGATAGAGTAAGTTTTTAGTAAAAGAAAAGAGCTCCGTGACTTCAGCCCATTCAACTTTTTGCTTGATTGCTTACTTTTTTCACAAATCTGAGTGACACCTTTACAATTGCAACTCTACCTACTAGCTATTTCTCGAACTTTCTCCTTAAATCTCTTTACTAGCTATTAAGTAACTGTAGTATCCATTCGGTTTAACCGTGGCCAGCTCTCAATACAAAAGCGACACTCTATATCATGTGATTACGTAATTCATTACCAAAGAAGTGATTTTTTTCTCTCTCGCTTTCATTGGCTATTCGCACACACAAACAGTTTGAATATCAAATAACTCAATAGAGTACAAGTAGTGATAGAGATAGATATTGAAATCTTTCTAGTGGGTAGATATATTCATACATATATATATTTATACATATTACCAAACACCAAATATGTTGTCAAGACTTGAATTAAGTACTTTCAGATTGGCACGTAGGAACATAAATGTTCGTTTGTTGACCACCAAGACTTCTATTGTTGACCACACCAATGGTAAGGTTATTCAATTGAGTGACTCAAATCATCCAGAATTAGGAGATTATCCTCTTTATAAGCCTACTTTAGCTCAAGATAAAGATCCATATGCCAAATATGACGATCCTCAAAATAGAAGAAACTTTAATGATCCATTAACTCACGATGCTGATATGTACGATATTTGGTCTCCTGATTACTATGACTTTGTATCAGATAAAACTGCTTTAAAGCACAATGGAATATTTTTTGGACTTTTCTTTGGATTTGGAGCTTTAATATATTATTTCCAATTGAATCCTGAAAAGCCAGCTATGCCAAGATCATTCCCATATGGGGGTTTAGCAAAAGAATTAGGTTCTGGTAGGGATGAAGATGATGAATTTTATAGAGTTAAACCAGATTTAACTGCTGAACAAGAACTTGGAATCTTAACTCCAGTGCAACTGATTACTGAAAATAAAGAGATTTATGCAAAGACTTATGCTGAATATATTAATGCTTAATAGAAAATTGGTGAATATTACATAGAGGTAATATAAACAAGTCTAATCATACATTTAAAAAATTTTTTTTTTCTGACTTTCAGATCAAATAGGGAGTTTATTACAGGAGATGAAGTGAAGTGAAGAACAGAAAGGAGCGGAGTATTAGTATCAAAGCATATGAAACAGTGGAGCAATTGGTGGTCACCAATTAGTCTTAGATTAATGTTGTTTATTAAAGGAAAAGAGTTAAAAATAACAATAAGCCTGATGGCATCATTCTCAAACATCCATTGTTTTTTCTTTCGATACAACGATAGCATTATATAGGAAAACCAAATATACAAAGTTTAGCTATAAGCATACATGGAAGTGAGTGACTCTAGTGATTATTCTGGTGATTACTCATAAATTTAATCTATTCTGTTTTTGTTTTGTCTTTCTTTTTCTCGACCATACACCTTTTCTGATCCTGTAGACCATAGCACAATGATAGTGCTTAGGTACTCTCGATACTCTGGCTCTTAACATCACCAGAGAGCTCTTAGTTACAGACAGCCTCCTGCATACAACCACACAACAAGCCATAGTATTTCTCGTTAATCTTCCTACTATACACTTGAAGTAAACCCAATATAACATTCTCTGAACATAACTTTGGTTTCTTACTCTTGTGTTAATAATCCTTTTAATTGCAATCTAAAATAGTGACATATTACTAGCTTAATAGAGACTATTTGCTTGCAGTTTCAATTTATAGAATATGGGAGGAACTGCCACTCGAAGACCAAAACGAGGTGCTTCTAGACAGTCAAATGGTTTAGAGGCGAATTCAAATGGTAATAAGAAGGCAAAGCAAGACCTTTCAACAAGTCTACTTACAGCTGAAGCATCCATAGTGCCGAATGGTAAGAGAAGAAAGTTCACATCTGCTCAAGATAAGATATCCCATTTAATAACCAAACATAATCTTTTGGTGAATGAATTATTCAATTTGAAAGAATACACTTCGGTTCAATATTGGGATCCACAGATATACTCTGGTTCTATTTCTCAACAGTTATCTGAGTTGTATGGGGATTTCTGTAAAGATCCTGACTATGAGTTATCGTGGAGTGATACTCCAACTGAAGATCGGAAAGAACTTGATAATATCCCATTAAGATTTCAACGTAAATTGATTGCAGAAAGAGAGAAGAAACTACTTCAACTGTATCCATTTAAACCAGAGGTGATTCAGAAGGCATTAGATATGGAACGTGATCTACTTTCGATAATAGATACGTCAAAGGCAAAGTCCAAGAGTTTACAGAAAGAATCGATGACTCCAAAATTGGAAAATATTGATATAGAACTTGGTAATGTGACCCTGGGAAAGCAAATCTCCGCAAAAATAACGAAGCGGAAATCATCAAAGGGTGGTAAGGAATCTCTGCAATTAAAGGCAGTTGTTAAGAGCCAACCCAAGAATGATAACAATAGAAAGATCACCAAAATAAAACTGAAGGAAGGAGAAGAAGAAGAAGAACTGCAACAACAACAACAAGACGTCTCCTCTGCAAATGAAGACTCTGAAGATCAAACTGTTGATACTAAATATAAACTCAAAGCTGTCACCTTCTCCATCCCTCCACCATTAGTAACACATCCTTCGCATATTCCTTCTTGGAAACCTAGTCTTGAAGATTCAATGACTCATAATACAAATAATGATAATACAGAGGAGAATTCCGTGCTCCAATTTGACCCACAACCAATACACGTTGTGGTGACTAAAGATGGCCAGAGCACAGAGCTCAATGTTCAGGCCAAGATCCATACTTTTTTAGAAAACAAATTCAAATCTGCGATAGTAGATGAATCGATAATGCCTGATTATAACAATACTCCAGAAGAATATGAAGAAATAATGAAGCAACAAGAGACTTTGTTACACAAGCTCTACCAAAAGGTTAGCATCGAAAAAAGACTTGAATTGCACGGTGACAAGATCGAACTTAGAAAGACGATATTACCTCACACCAGTATGAAACTTATCACAGATCCGTTCAGAATGAATGACCTTATAATAACTGCTAAATCAGTTCAAGGATCCGTTCCAAATGCCACTCATATGGACACATTGCTAGCGCAGGGAATGGCATTTTCGAAATTACATCAGCATACACGTAAACAACATCAAGTAAGAACAAGAAAAATAGCTCAGATGGTGGATCAATATTTTAAGAGAAAATCTGGAGAGAAGGAAAGATTTGCTAGAGAACGTGAACAAAATTTGAAGAAGCTAAGTCGTCTTGCAGTGCAGGCAGTCAAGAAAAGATGGGTACAAGCTAGTAAGGTTTACCGTCACTTACAACAGCAAGAGGAGGAGGAATTGAAAAGAATTAAAGGTAGGGAACATCTTTCTCAAATGTTGGAGCACTCTACACAACTCTTGGAGGCTCAGTTGGCAAAGCCTGTTACTGAGGAAAATACTACAAGTGAGAGTGAAAACAGTTCATTGAACTCTGATGAGAATCTTACTTCAAGTTCGGACGAAACATCCGACGAAGAGGAAAGTTCTCAGGTAGCCACTGAAGGTGCAAATGGTGGGGGAGATGGAACTCTTTCTGTTGAAGAATTACGATTGAAATATAAAGACATCAGGGCCTCTACGACACCACCGTCGTCTGCTACCAATTCTGACTCTGAAGAAGGAGACAGTGATGATGACGACGACGAAGATGATGATGACATAAATTCAGCTGATGGTCTTTGTGCTCTATATGGAGGCAAAGACAAAATAAAGACCCCAGAGCCACCTACTGACATTGAGTATACAGACAAGCAGAAAGATATCATCAAGATGGTTGCGGAAGACGAAAAAAATTCAATACTTGACTCCAGTGAGGAAGAAAGCAGTAGTTTGTCTGAGAGTACAACCGAAAGTGATCTGGAGAGCGGTGCTGAAAGTCAAAGCAACGATAATTCAAAAAAGCCAACCCAAAATGGAGGCTTGTCCGCTTTGTTTGCTAATGGGAATATCTCAGAAGATGATTCGAATGAAATTTCAGCCAGCGAAGAAAGCGACATCAATTCTGATGATGAAATGATGTCGGACACTACTGATGATGAAGATGAACCTACTACTCCCAAATCGTCTGAAACTGCCCATATTGAAGAGAAAGGTAAAGAAGAAATAATAGAAGAAGAAATTAATGGATCAAAAGTTAGAGATGTTCCTACTCCATTCTTACTTCGAGGCACTCTTAGACCTTATCAAAAGCAAGGTTTGAACTGGATGGCCAGTTTATATAATAATAACACCAATGGTATTCTTGCTGATGAGATGGGTTTAGGTAAAACAATCCAAACCATCTCATTGTTAGCATACCTTGCTTGTGAACACCATATCTGGGGTCCACATTTAATTGTTGTGCCAACTTCAGTTATGCTCAATTGGGAGATGGAATTCAAAAAATTTGCTCCTGGGTTTAAAGTTTTAACGTATTATGGATCTCCACAACAGAGAGCAGCAAAGAGAAAAGGCTGGAATAAGCCGGATGCTTTCCATGTTTGCATCACATCTTACCAGTTGGTGGTTCATGATCACCAGTCTTTCAAAAGAAGAAGATGGAGATATATGATTCTTGATGAAGCTCATAATATCAAAAATTTCAGATCTACACGTTGGAGAGCATTACTTAACTTCAATACCGAGAATAGACTTTTACTTACAGGTACTCCTTTGCAAAATAACCTTATGGAGTTATGGTCCTTGTTGTACTTTTTAATGCCTTCTTCCAAAGTTAATCAAGCAATGCCAGATGGATTTGCTAATTTGGAGGATTTCCAAACTTGGTTTGGAAAACCTGTGGATAGAATCTTGGAACAGACTACCCTTGGAAGTGGGAATACCGATCTTATTGATGAAAGTGAAAAGACTACCGCTAAAATGGACTTTGAAACTAGAAATACCGTTTCTAGATTACATCAGGTCTTGAGGCCGTACTTGCTTCGTAGATTGAAAAAGGATGTTGAAAAGCAAATGCCTGGGAAATATGAACATATAGTGTACTGTCGATTGTCAAAGAGACAACGGTTTTTATACGATGATTTTATGTCAAGAGCTAAAACTAAGGAAACACTTGCTTCTGGAAATTTTTTGTCGATTATTAATTGTTTGATGCAGTTAAGGAAAGTGTGTAATCATCCGGATTTATTTGAAGTTCGTCCCATAGTTACTTCATTGGCAATGCCTCGTTGTGTTGCGAATAGTTTTGAAAATGAAGAGATTATAATTCGAAGAAATCTTAAAGATGAAGCGTTCCGAGGTCAAGTTTCAATGAGTGTTTTGAATCTTGATATCACCAGTTGTGACAATTTAAACCATTTCACTTGTGAATCTACAAGACTTCTTAAGTCCACTAAAGAATTAAACGAACAGATAAAACAGCTAGATGAGTTAATTGAAGCAGCTTCTGAATACAAGGAACCCAAAATGAATGAATACCTTGAATATTTCAAATTTGTGAAATTAAAAAATCAAATCGAAGTAAGGGAATTGATCAAACATCGCTTGTATTTGAACAGCTTAAGATGCAATAGACAACCTTTATATGGAGAGTCTTTAATTGGTTTGATCAAATCAGCAACTTCAACTACAAAGCTTGAAGATACAGAATTTTCAAATGAGTTTAAAATTTCCATCCCGAAAAGAACAGACATGATGTCAGATACAATCGACAAATTTTCAGTTCTTACCCCAGCAGTGGTTGCTTTAGATATGAATGATCAGATTATACCATTATCTACACAATGCAAAGTTAGAGAGGAAATCATGAATAACAGAATTACGAATCCATTTCATAAATCACAAGTCAAACTATCCATTGCATTTCCTGATAAATCGTTATTGCAATATGATTGTGGTAAATTGCAAAAATTGGCAGGCTTGTTACAGGACTTAACTGCTGGTGGACATAGAGCATTGATTTTCACTCAAATGACAAAAGTATTGGATATTCTTGAACAATTTTTGAATATTCACGGTTATAGATATATGAGATTGGACGGATCTACCAAAATTGAAGATCGTCAATTGTTAACCGAACAGTTCAATAGAGACTCTAAAATACCAGTGTTTATTCTTTCGACAAGATCCGGTGGGTTGGGGATCAATTTAACTGGAGCAGATACGGTTATCTTTTATGATTCAGATTGGAACCCAGCCATGGATAAACAATGTCAGGATCGTTGTCATAGAATCGGGCAAAGCCGAGACGTGCATATTTATAGGTTTGTTTCAGAGTATACTATTGAATCGAATATTTTACGGAAAGCAAATCAAAAGAGACAATTAGACAATGTTGTTATTCAAGAAGGGGAGTTTACAACTGACTACTTTGCAAAATTATCAGTCAAGGATTTAGTTGGCAATGCAGACCTTGGAGATATTGCCGATAAACCAATTGCTGAAGAAATCAGTAATGTTGGTAACGTGTTAGCGCAAGCAGAAGATGAAGATGATAGAGCTGCGGCCAACGCAGCAATGAAAGAAATACAAGTTGACGATGAAGATTTTGATGAAGAAAATAAACCTGGTACAGGAGCAGGAACTCCATCCACTACTCCAGGACCTTCAGATGGAGGCAATAAGTCTGTTACTCCAGCTCCAGAACTGTCAATTAATCAAGAATTATCAGATGTGGATTACGATGCAGGAGTTGGACATATCGATGAGTATATGTTGCGGTTTATTGCTGACGGGAATTACTGGGACTAACTGAAAGGAACCCCGGTGATACAAGCTTTGTACCATATAATATTATAGCCAGATATAATTGTAACTTTAGTCATATATAAATCAATGTAAGGTAATGGATTATAGCATTTGTTGAAGCATCAGTTGGAACAGCATTAGACATTACTAGCCATAAAGTTGAAAAAAGTTCTTGAAGAAATTGTAGTGTTACGAGCCCTTATCCAGAATTATGCTCATAACCGTCTCGCGGCCAGTTTCCGTCTGTCGTTCTCGTCCTTTGAATTACTGACAATAGATAACACCAATATGGAGTTATAGTTGTAGTTCTTAATCATATACAATCCCCCATAAAAAAAAGATGTCATCAGGTATTCAAGCATTGTTAAAGACTGAAAAGGAAGCAGCCGAAATTGTTAATGAGGCTAGAAAGTACAGAACCAATCGTTTGAAGTCAGCCAAGGCCGATGCTCAGAAGGAAATTGATGAATATAAAGCTCAGAAGGAAGCCGAATTACAGAATTATGAAAAGGATCATTCTGGTTTGAATGAAGCAATCAATAAAGACGCTGATATTCAGGTTGAAAAGGAATTGGCTTCCATTAAGGCCAAATATGCCGAAAAGAAAACTGCGGTAGTTAAGTTATTAGTTGATGCTACATCCAAACCAACCCCTGAATTACATATCAATGCCTAAGCAGTGTTTCTACTTCTTCAAAAGAACTTGATGTTTTTTTCTTTTTAATCTAAGAATGCTTATGATCCCCTAGAGGTCATGAACGCTAAGGTGTAATATTTAAATAAAACTAATAAAATAATAAAAGATTGACCCCATAACAGAATTGAATTGTTTAAGTTGAGAGTTGAATTGTTTAATTGAGAGTTGAATTTTTCATGCTCGGCTGATAACAATTGTAGGTTTATATAATGAAGAAGACCAACATATGGTGGAATTTCCTAGTAATGTCACCATAACTGGCCCCTTCTAACACTTTTGGTGTGGTTTGATCTACATCGACAATACCCACTTCAATTTTCTATACCGAAATATCTATCAAACACATATACTAACTTATATATATATATACAAACTCTATCTTCAACAGTAACGATCTGGTTGTTAATTTCCACCTCTTGCCAACTTTCTAAACGCTTTAACAACATTCCACATCCTATAATCATATCCTGCTACATTTAAGGCACTCACAAACCCCCATGCTTTCTTACCATCTTGGATTGGATAATCAATTGACGGTGGAATACTTGTTGCGATTCCAAGTAATCTCAATAATGGTTTATCCATAACCACCGATTTAGAAACACACAACCCAGTAAGTCCTTCTTCTCCACCAAACTTACCATATCCTGAACTTTTAATTCCTCCAAAGGGAAGCTGAGCAACATAAAAGGTTGCAAAATCGTTAATAGCAACGTTACCAGATTTTAACCTATTTGCAATATCACTGCATTGTTGAAAATGTTTACCAAATATCGAATTACCCAATCCATATTCGGAACTGTTAGAGATTTCAATCGCTTCTTCAATTGAATTTGCCTTCATCATGGTGAGAACCGGACCAAACACTTCTTCCTGAGAAATTCTCATTGTAGTGTCAACGTTAATTAATAACGTTGGTTCAAAATAATGTCCCTGAGGATAATTTGGATGTTGGAATGTCTTACCACCAGTGATTAACTTAGCCCCTTTAGAAACGGCATCTTCAATCAATTCTTCAATTTCTTCAAATCTATTATTCGAGATCATTGCCCCCATATCTATTTCATCGAGTTGATCAATATCTGACCCAACTCTAAGGGTCTTAACTCTCGAACTAAGAATTTCTACCAATGCTTCATAAACTTTTGGTAAACAAATGACTCTTTCAATACCAATACAATTCTGTCCGGCACTTTGAAACGTTCCTCTCATGATTATAGATGACAAGCTTTGAACGGACTTAATCATATCATCTAAAACAATAAAAGAATCTTTTCCTCCAAGTTCTACAACACAAGGAATTAACTCTTTAGCAGCACTTTGAACAACCTTATGGGCCACTTGCTTGGATCCAATAAAGGTTATATGTGATAATCCTACATGAGAAGTAAAATAATCAGCATCTTCTGGGAAACAACAACATAATTGAACCAAGTTTATATCCAAATTTAACAGCTTTAAAGCAGTATGAACCAATTCTTCCACAAACCATTTTGAGGACCAATAAACTTGTTCCGAGCACTTTATTATAATAGCATTTCCGGTAAATAAAGAAGCGATAATCGGACCCATTAAATTATGAAATGGATAATTCCACGATACAATGGCTGCTACAACACCCAAAGGTTCGTAACGGACTTCACCATTTTTCATCATTCCAAGCAACAAATTCGAAGGACCCGGTCTTTGAGAAGGTCTTAAAACTTTTTCTCCATTAGCAATAATCCAATTGATTTTTTCCAATGTGACCATGATTTCTCCCATCAGTGCATCCAATCTTGTCTTACCACTATCTCTACAGGCAACATTTGCAATTTCTCTTTGATTGTCGACAATAAATGCATTAAGTGTTCTTAAAAGTTTCCTTCTCAAATTAAACAGAGATGACGAACCCCATTCACGTTGTGCAATTGAACCGTTCTCTATCTGCAAATCCATTTCTTCCCTTGAAGTTGCTGGAATAATCCCCAATGATTGTCCCGTTGCTGGACAGTAACACTGAATCTTGGTGGGATCGGAAGCTACTCTTGTTGTCAAGTTAGGAGCATACAATCTTTTACCTTTCCAATGAGGTTTAGCTTCTTCAGGTACCGGAATTTCTAACTTGATTGGAGCTTCAAGCTTATTGTAACGATTTGGATGTTTGGTAACATATCGTTCGTATAGATAGTATAGAGAAGGCAAGATTCCAAATATGAAAAACGTTGTCAGAATCTGGATTTGAAACTTCCAAGTTTCAAACTGGAAATCAATCCCAATCATCGCTAATCTCCAAGTCAAGTTAAAATATCGACAATGGTGGTTGGTGCAAGAGGTTCTGTTGAAACATTTACAAAGAGCAACACTGTTAAGCCATTACTGGGAGTAGATCATGTACACTTGTTTATATGCAGGTAATATGCTCTTACATTTTCTTTGTGTGATCGAACGTTGTACGAGTTATATCCGAATTCGTTTAAGTAAGAGGCTCAATTCTATAGACCAAATATACAGGAGAAGAAGAGGACAAGAGAAGAAGAGAACAGGAGAAGAAGAAAACAGGAGAAGAAGGGAACAGGAGGACAATTACATCGAATGTATCAGTAAATTACCAGCTACTTAGTTGGGTACTCTATAAAATCTATAAATGTCAATTTCAATTAGAATAGTAACCTCATCGATTGAATCCAATCGCACCTTTCTCTTTCAATTTCTCAATCTGGAGATCATGCGACTAATCATAGATCATACTCTTCGTCAGCCATTGACTGATTTCGGATTATCGCCTCAAGCACATTCTGATCCACATAATCCAATAATTTATCGACAACTAGAGTATCTCCAATTCCGACAAACTCGTTATGTTCAACCGACTTATCTTTAGGAGGTAGGATATCGTATTCGTAGACATCATCTCTACTCCATACCGATTCTGGAACTTTGGCCATAATCTTATTCTCACCCGATAATATGGCAAATCTTATGAGATTGTAAGGAATAGAAGTGTTTTCTTCCTTGCCAAAGCCTTCCGTCGACAGTGAAGGTATAAATGAAGAAATGATCGACCTTTTAGTAACCCAGTTATTGGTAATAGCGGGACTGTTGGAAACCGACTCCTGTTTAAAAAGATGCAATAATTCATCGTGCAAGAATTGTCTTTCATTCTGTTGATTCCAAAGCAAAGGGGCACGGACTAAATAAGTTTCACATGAAAGGAAAGTCTCGTCATTTGGCTCTATTCCTTTACTTGGAAGTTCGTACGGCAAACCTATTACTTCAAGAAGCTTATAGGCAACATATCTGTGCCTTTTAAATGCATCAGATAACAGTTGTTTAGCATTTTCAATATCATTTAATCGTAAATATGCCAACACAGTTGAATATGCCAAACCTGGAGTAAGCCATTTAACATAAGTGGTTACCAAAGGAGTATTCACAAATTTAACCAACCATTTATATTCTTCACTCATAATTGCATAAAAATCAATAAAGTATCGTACCCCCAATGGATCATCTGTAGGACTTATTGATAATAAGAGCTTACAATATGATAAAGCTGTGAAAAAAGTCGATCTTTCTCCAAGATTTGTTATGTAGCGGAATAGACATAAATAAAATTGTCTATTCATGAACCCTTCATAAGGTAACCTTATTAATCCATTCTTACCTTCGTAAAGTAACTCATGAAAGATTTTATTTAGACTTCTGTCGAATACAAATAATGCCTTTTCAATAAGTGCATTACTTGTAGATTTATCATTTCCTTGTCTTAACAATACCATTGCAACTTGAAGTAAACTTTCTGCATGGTAAGGATATTGTTGAATTAAATGAATTAAAGATTCTGGATCAGGCGTCATTATCACTGCAGAATAAAATTTGGCACAAGCGATCTTTTCTTGAACGGAATTGGATGGAGACTTGTTGAACTTGAAATATCTCACTCCTAGTTTTAATTCATTTTTAATCTTGGCTTGTAATTCTGCTAATCCTGCAATGTCTTCTATATAACTTAAATAGTTTAATATTTCGTTTTCTTTGAGCTCATCCATATTCAAAGGCTTTTGAGAAGTTGGTAACCAATCATCTTTAATTCTTGTAAATATCAACTTTTTAGAGGTTCCAGGTATACTACGACGGTCTTTACCTCCCCAGCCTCTGGTTAGTCTTGCAAGCTTTTTAAATTGTTGTAAAACTTCGGGGGATACTGCCACTGAAGTTGTGTTATTTGCATCTTCTAAAGCATTTATAGATAACTTTCCAAACAAATTTTGAAATTCATTATCAGAGTCCAAATTCTTGATTGAACCAATGGATAAAACCGACAAAGATTCCTTTAATCTTTCAGTGGTAAAATATTTAAAATTAGAGTCGTATTCTGCCACGTTATCTTCCTCCTTGTATTTCCATTCATACTCTTCCTCATAGTTCAATTCATTATTAGGAGAATTGTCTTGAGATGGTGATGAATATTTAAGTTTATCGTTTTGTTTGACTTGCTCAAGATATTTATCCAATTCCTCTTCGTCTAAGTCACCGTGGTCAACTTCTTTTGATTTTTTAGATGTCTTTTTGGAGCCTTTTTTTGACTTGGATTTAGTTGAAGATTTGGAAACTGGCTTCTGCTTCTGCAGTATCTGATCAACGTAGGGTCTAACTTCTTTACCATCTACATCCTGGTCTTCATTATCGTCACTAGCTTTAACATTGAACCCCTGGGCTTCCCCGTCGTTTTTGACGTCTTCATCGTCTGTATCGTTACCTTCACTTTCATCCACATCTTCGTCTCCCAAGAAGGCAAATGCATTAAATGACTTCTTAGGCAATTCAGGCTCAGACTGTTCTCCTTTAGAATCCTGATCATGATCCAGTAGCAGGCCACCCAACTCATTTTGCCTCTGTCTTTCGAGTCTCTTCAACGCTCTGGAACTCATTAGTTGTAGGCTTGTATGTACACTATCAGATAAGTGGTTGACTCATCAGATCTCACCTTGCGGTTCACTAACGCTCACTTTATACTCTGGAGCGGCTATTTTTGTGTAATTTTAGTTTGCAACCTCATTGTGGGTGCAAAAAAAAGACCAGATCGAGTGGTTTGGGTGATGAGAGGGTAGTATTAGTTCTTCAGTTTCGAAGTTTTGTTTTTGAGTATAAAGGGTCTATGGAGCTTTTAAGCAATTCTGGAAAACCGCTAGTACGATCCTGTACTTATCCGCAAATTTGTAATAAAGTTAAACGGCTGGAAACGGTTGAGCTATCTTCAGCCAACGACTGCAACAACAGCTGCACCACCAACGCACAAATCAAGTCACATATATTGAATAATGGCGAAAGAATCTTGCTTGTAGGCAACCAAACCCACAACAATCCAACTTCGGGTTCTCCAAATCACTCGATCAACCAAGTCATTAACTTTTATACCAATACAGCCTCTGGAACTGTTTCAGAGATGTCCAATGAGGTGGTGACAAGTTCAACCGTAACTGCAACTGCAACTTGTTCCTTGGATGCTGTTTCTCCCATGCCGCAATTCTCATTCTCTCCAGCAGATAAAGAAGAAGAAATTAGAGCCATAAGGAGAAACAAAGTGATTGAAGAATTGATTGAGAGTGAAACCAGTTACATTACATCCATTAGTTTATTGTTAGTTCACTATATCGAGCCTTTGATTTCCCTAAAGACAACAAGTCATTTGTTCTTGTTAATCGAACATTATTTGAAGTCAATCCAACTCAATCACTCAAAACTACAGAAATACATGTCTGCCATTGTGAGTCCTATAAATGCACCGAAGATGAACTCTCTGACTTTGGAAACAATGATATCGACCGGTGTGGCTCAACTAGGACTTGACATCTATATATATCAACAATATATTGTTATATACGAAGACATCATATCTTTGACAAGAAAAGACACAATCTTTGAAGACCAAAATCGACTTATTTCTGGCATTGAATGCTTTCTTGAGGCAACCCAGCCAGCGAACAAGAATATGGATCTTTCATTTTCATCCTTAATGCAAAAACCGGTCTCAAGAATATCAAAATATAGGTTAATGTTGGAATCGTTGCTAAGTTACTCTTCCAAATCAGATCCAAGTTACCCATTTTTAGTTAACAATATTAATACTATTAAAGTAAAGCTAAAGCAGATTAATGATTATTGTGAAAGCCATAGAGAAGAAGAAATCACCAATTTACTAAATAAGAGCTTAAACTTGGAATTACCAATACAGTTTTTTGGGAAATGCCTTTTGATCGGGTCTCTAGCTGCTGCATGGAAGGGGATTGAGTTGGGGCTGGAGTTAAAGTCTGGACCAAGATCCAATTCATCATCGTCATGGAACGTCACCGATGACATTAGATATGAAACCTGTGGTGTGTTATGTTTCAAGTCGAATCTTATTATTTTCTCGGTAAGTCTCAATAAACAGCTGCCACAGCCGTACGAAGTACATTTTAATATACCGTTTTCTGCTTGTCAGATAGTTTGTGGGTGTAAAAATGAACAAAATATTAGCGGAATAATTACAAACTATCCATTTTCGCTTAAATTGTTGTTTGAATACAACTTCTGCAAATATGAGGTTATGTTGATTGCCATTAATAAACAAGAATATACTATATGGAAAGGATATCTTGAATCGTACATATACTTAAACGGACCTAACAAATTGGACTATTCATTTTCTACTTACTCAAAGTTGTCACCCATAGCCATAAAATTTCCTGCTATATCTCCTTATGATGTGAATATTGCTAAGATAAGCTCTAGATTGTTCCGACAATGCTATTTCATGGAAATAATGCTCATTGGTATTGTTGTGTTTGACAATGAAGATTACAAGGAAGACGAGATAAACGTGAGAATTGGATCGTATGAGAGAGCACAAGTGGAATTATTTCTTGAGAATGTGTGGTCGAAGGAACTTCCCTTGATATCACAACTTAGTAGAAGATCAGTGAAAATAAAGAAGAGTTTGAGTTGGTCGCACTGGAAGATGAGAAGTAGTATAGACCGAAGTCAAGAAGAAGAAGAACCAGAGAAAACTAAGAGTGAGATTTTTCAAGGCCAAAGTCGATCAGCGGGCCAAGAGAAAGATTATAAAATATCACTGGCATCTGTGAAACAAATTGGTTCAATAAAGCAAAGAGTGGATCTTGAAGAAAATGAAAAATCCAAATTCTCAACTTTTCAGTCCAGGATTAAACGACAGGGATCTACAAATAGTCTATTCACATTCTTTCAAAGATGATTTATAAAGCTTTGGTTATCATGTATTTTATTCTAAAATTAGTTACCAGTTGCACCTCCTCCCATCGAGTCATTCCTGGAAGCACCACCTCTGGAAACATCAATTTTGTGTCTTGTTGAACCTTCGCTCAATATCTTCTTAATAACATCGTCTACTGAGGTAGTATGGAATTCAGTTGAGAGTTCTTGCTTCGAAGCTTCATCTAACACACCTTCTGATCCACCAGCTCTATTGGTGAATACTTTATAAATGGAAACTATATCAATCAATGGAGTGGTGGTATCACCTTTCCTAAATTTTTCAACCGAAGTTTCATCGTCCACCAAAACTATGAATTCCTTGTGAGTCCCAGTATAAACGATTTTTTGTGGGGTAGTCATATTTTTTTTATTTGGGTCTCAATCTGTTAAAAGTAATGTATGAGATAAGTCAAATTTGAATCAGCTGCAATTTATTGTTCAACAATTTATTCGGTTTGTTTTATTTGCTTTGCAGTTGGATATTTTGATTCAATTGAGTAATTAAATCTTTTTTATCTTGTTAATGATAATCCGAAATTATTTTGCATTTGTAAGAAAGGTGGATGTATTTATATTCTCCTAAGACAAACTAGTATCATGCACCCTAAGATTGCTAAATTTAGTTGGATGATAAATGCGGCATGATATATTATTTTTCAACCCCAAAGTCACCTTACCTCATTATGGCGTTGTAAGTAGTGGAAAATACCACAATTAAAGTGGTTGAGAAATCGTATATCGTTTACCTATTCCGTTAGGACAATTATTTAAATTTTTTTAAATTTTTTTAAATTGCTATGTAAGGGTATGTAATGGTATATAATGGTACTGGTCGTCACTACAGGGGAAATCTAAAGGGGAAATGAATCGGGATTTGGAGCGCAGGACTTCAAATTCTAATCCGCGCAATTATCGGAAATTGCTGACAAAAAAACTGTATTGCATAATCTCCCTAACAGAGATCGTAAAGATATCTATTGATGATCACTTTATTATTGATTTGTTCTCTTTTACAAACTCAATTACCCCTCTCCATATAGTAATAAGCTTCTCGTATAAATAAAATCTTCCAGAGATGAATCCTTAATGCACTACTGGGCGGCGAAAAAATAAGTAGTATCAAGGAGATTTTCCAGTGAGATTTTGTGCGCAATTACCATGGTAATTGAAGAGCTAAGGCATTTGAAGAAATGCTATTAAGTCTTGATTTGGGAAAGGAAAACAATGAAATGGATTTGCCTATTGGTGATATTCGGATCTAGAATGTTTTCGCAGATATGATCACTGTGATGTTAAAGTCTGTGGCTCCAACGGAGAGATAAGAATAATGGGAAACCCGATATCTGCTGGTGAGTAGTTAGTGAGGTGCTGGTGATAATTGGCAGATAATTTAAGGGAGAGACAGTAAGTTTTTTTATGATTTCGTTGATTTCAACTTTTCATGTATGACGACATGGGTGATGCAGATGCAGGTTTGCAGGTAATGGTATTAAAGTAGAAGGATGCAATAGAAGATATACTTACAAAGTGTACAATTACAAATGATGTAATTGTAAATGGTGCAATCGGTAATATTTCAATTACTAAGGAAGCAATTGGGATTCAGTCACTAAGGATGAAATTCTAAGATTCCATTTACTACTGATTGTTTAGGTACACACGTCATGAACGTAGAAACATACTTCGAATAGAAGGCGCGTGCAACAACTGTATACGTCCTGCTTATACTCAGTACTAAAAGATACCATATTAGGCAAAACACTGTTGGAGCTCAATGCCGTCATCTAGGAGCAAATATGAGCGTCAACACTCTGAATAGCGCCAGTGCCAACAGAACCACAGATCTAACGGAGCTCATTGAACTACCTGAACCATGAATACTCTATACTACTGAACCTCCTATATTATAGAACCCTCTAGACTCAATGATTCCGCTAAACGCAATTGAGTCACTAATTCCATTAAACCCTCTAACCTCCAACCCACTAATCCACTAATCCACTAATCCACTAATCCACTAATCCACTAATCCACTAATCCACTAATCCACTAATCCACTAATCCACTAATCCACTAATCCACTAATCCATCTAACCCACTAATCCATCACCTCTAATACTCTAAACCCCTATCCCTTGTCGACTTTGAGCCCCGCAATTTCCAAATTTCCAAATTCCCGTAGCTCAGCTACATTCTTCCTAATCTGCAGAATATTGCTCGCCCATTCGAATCGCAGTGCTTCCTTTGCTCACCCGTTCGAATCGCAGTGCTTCCTTTGCTCCCCCGTTCGAATCGCAGTGCTTCCTTCGCTCCCCTCCCTTGAGTTGCTTGATGTTCGGTGAGAAGGTCGTCTGCAAGAGAAAACTCGGGGAAACTTGTCCTCAAAACACATTTCTTTTCCAGTTTCGTTCTCTATATCTTAACTAAAAGAAAGCCAAATCAATCCAAAATGGTGTCACAAGAATTCACAGACAAGGTAAGTAAATAATAATTTTTGAAGATTTTAATTTTCAGATGAATTGCAATTGCAATTGATTTGACTACATGTTAATGAACATATACTAACTGATTTATTACAGGCCAATGCCGTTCAAGCTTTAACTAAACGTCCATCTGACGATGAATTATTAACATTATATGGTTTATATAAACAAGCTACCATTGGTGACAATGAAACTACCAAGCCAGGTATGTTTGACTTGAAGGGCAAATATAAGTGGCAATCATGGGCTGATTTAAAGGGTACCTCTCAAGAAGAAGCCGAAAAGCAATATATTACTTTTGCTGATGAATTATTAGCTAAATACGAATAAGTAGATGATATAAGATAATACAGAAATTTTAAGCTAGAATAGAATGATTAAGGTGTAAAACTAATAGAATACGACTGATGGAGATTTTAAGAATGGGTTAAGCGGATATTAGTTACTTGATCTCTTACATCGTAGACAATACAAACGCAAGACTCGCTAGGATAATTTGTATTTTATCCTATATTTACGTTGGTATTGCTAATTCACTAGTTGATTCAATTAGTTAACTGATTCAATTGATCTAATTGAAATTTATATTTACTTCTATTTAATTGCTTTAAATAAGATTTATGTTTACATTATTTGGATGTTTGCACGTAAATTGACGTTATATGACATTTATATTGTGTTGAAACCATATTCTCTAAATTTATATTTTGATCATGAAGTCTTTTGTTTAAAACCCTTTGATACTATTCTCCGCATCGAGTCAACTAACATAACAAAAGGTATTACTAAGTATGGCAAATATAAACCAAATAAACCCCAAACTTCTGCAATTGACAATCCATGGGATTCTCCTTCCACTAACACATACACCAAGCAAACTAAAGTGGTGAATGACGCATTAAATCCATAGATAACCAACCATGGATATATTGTTTCAGAATTGTGGTACAATTGATACGCCCCATAGAAGAATAATGGTAACTGAAACACCAATTCAACCAATCCAAATGTCTTCAACCAAAGTGGTAAGGTATTAAGTAAGAAATCTTTATTGGTAGAGATATGGAAATGTACTGCCGTTTGTTGTAATGATGATTGCCATTCCTTGGGTATTATAAGACATGAGTCTATAATAAGGGTTACGGGTATATGAACAACAAAGTACCAAAAGTAAAACCAGTCTAATTTTCTAGCAGTTGACATTATAACAATTTGTTTAGTTGTTTGACAGTCCAAGTGTATAGGGCCCCCTGTTAAGTATTTCACGGTAAACTCTTATAGATATATCTTCAGTTTGGAGGTAATTGGGCCAAAGTAGAATGTAGTCTAGATCCCATCGTAACTCTCATTAAGTGCATGAGAATGGCAGAGAGTAATAACGGCGCGAGATTTGGATCAATGATTTAACTGGGAAGTGACGAGATGTTCATTCGTTTAATTGCTTACAATATATTTTAATTCAAAATACATACAAACGTGATCTATATGTTCAGATCCATAACTGGAAGAAGTGGATACAGAGCAATTGGCCCAAAATTGAATATCAAACCAGCATCTTTCCATATCACACAAAAAATTTCAAGTCGTTTTAGTTGTACCATGAATTCAGATGTAACCGAGTCCTCCACCAAGAGGGTGAAGCTAAGTCCTGATGTCGAGGGCTTGGAGGTGACCGAAACTCCAGAGCCAGTCGTTCATGCTCAAGTTGATACCAAGGTTGATAACCCAGTAGTTTCATCTAATAGTAATGAACCCTTTATGGTCGATAGTGCTGCTACTGACTCTCTTCAAGACTCTATCCCTGAAAAATCAAATAAAGTGTGGAAGCCTCTTGTATGGGTTGACTGCGAAATGACGGGACTTAACGTTTATGAAGATAATATCATTGAGATCTGTTGTCTTATAACTGATGGACATCTTAATTTGATCGATGACGAAGGTTATGAGTCAACCATATATGTGCCAAAGGAAAAGCTTGACAGCATGGACGAGTGGTGTATAGATCACCATGGATCTTCAGGATTAATAGACAAAGTTCTTAATCATAAAGAGAAGACTATTGATGTGGTGCAAGAAGAATTATTGGCATATTTAAAGAAATATATTGAACCCAACCAGGGACTACTTGCAGGAAATACCATCCATATGGATAGATTTTTCATGAATCGAGAAATGCCCAAAGTTGTGGAATTCTTACATTACCGAATCGTTGATGTATCGTCGATTATGGAGATTGGATTTAGACACAACCCTGGCTTAATGAAGAAATTTCCAAAGAAGAAAGGGGCCCATACTGCCAGATCCGATATCTTGGAGAGTCTCAATCAGTTAAGATGGTATAGAGATAATTATCTTGTTCATCCAGAGGTAACTGAAAGCGAAGGGTCTGAGATGAGGACAGAGGAAGTAGGAAAGGACAAATCCACCGAAGAGAATGACAATAAACCATCGGAAAAGAATGTATAGCTCGGATATTTCCATATATTGTCATTAAGACCTAGACGTTACATCTGCATTATAGTTGTGACCTTTAGCCATTTCATTCAACCACAGTAGATATTGGTGAAGCCAAAAAAAATCCCTTCATTTCTTATCTATCTAAACGTAATGACATATTTATAAATATATACATGTAATTTAATATCTATTTTCAAGCCTTTTCAGTATCAGATTCAATAGCATCATCATCTCCGTGAACCATCAGAGTTGGACCCCAATTGCAATATTTCTGAAGACAATTTCTAATCATATTTGAGTCAATTGGTTTCTCCAAAACCTCAATAAAGCATCCAGACTGATTGGCTTCTTTAGCAAATCCGGTAATTGCAACAACTGGAGTATTGGAATTCAATCCGGTAGTATAGCCAATCAATTTGACCGCATCTGGAGCTTCAACTTTTAGTAATTTGAGAGCAGTGAATATTATGTCGAACTTGACTTGACTAGTTGCTCTACGAATTAACTCATCACCATCCGACACTGCAACCACTATGCATCCCAAACGTTCCAAAATTTTTGTGATTGAATGACGAACAATAGGAATCGGTTCACAATACAATACATCAACTTCATATAATGGAGGTCTGGAATTATCACCAACCATGGAAAATGATCCTGGCCGTCTGCTACTTTGTCGTCTTTTATTGACCCGAAGTAATGCAGACGATTTGGTCCCCTCACTGTCGGAACTTGAAGGAGAAAAATCATTCAGAGATAATATCACCTGTTTGGATAAAGAGCTAATTGACGACCTTTGACCTGCGCTATTGTCAGATGTTGTTTTATATATTTGCTTACTGTTATTGGTGACTCCAACTTCAACCCCGGGAGATGGTTTATTAATTTCAAATGAGTATTCATCTCCAGATGAGTATGTACTGGCTGAAGAACCAACTCTCTCATGTCTTGATCCGGGGCCAAATAATTGAGGTGATGGGACTGAAACTTGTAGATCATTCTTTGCCGGAGAACTGGCTCTATACTGCGGTGATAATGGTCGTTTGAATAGACTCCCAGTACCTGTCAATGACAAACCTCTTGATCTTGACCGGGGAATAGATTCTGAAGATGACGAGGAGAAACTATTCCGATGCTCTAAATGTTCATTTTTCAACCTATTTATAACATCCTTATTTGCCTTTTCAAGCACTGCAAGATTTCGGAAGTTAAAAGAGCCAAATTCGGTTGGATCTGCTAATCTACTACCTCGTCTTTCCTGCTTCAGAGGAACAAGCAGGGTTGAGTTTTCTGAAATCGATGGAGATCCAAGTTCGATGGTGTTGATAGATCTTTGTTTACTAGAATATGAGTTTGAATTTGTTTCATCTTCGGAATCTTCCTTGGGAAATTGTGAAATATCAGCACCTCTTGAATCGAAATAGTCAGTTGATTCTGGATCATCAGAGGTTGGAATAAATGAAGGAACTTCGGAAAATAAAGTATCCCAATTGATCTCTTTGAAATATGGATGGTTTTTAATCTCCTCTGAACCATTTGATCCCAACCTCGATTCTGGATCCAAGTTCAAAAGCTGTATTATCAAGTGTTTGGCATCGGGAGGACAAATTTCTCTTTCTTCATCTTCTGATAATGGTGGCCAGTCTATTTTCCCTGATAAAATATTTTCAAATACCTTCTCGGGAGTGTCAGCATGGAATGGAGGATATCCAAATAAAAACTCGAATAGAATACATCCAAGAGACCACCAATCGGATGATTCATCTTGTCCCTCCCCTGTGATTGTTTCCGGTGCCAAATAATCAGGAGTGCCAACAAACTTCTTGATATCACTGCCATCATTCTGAGGATCGTATAATGCGTATGACGTTATTGGATTCTGGGAAGTTCGAACTGGGAAATCATCTTCAACAATTGCAAAAGAAGTTTCCGAAGAAGTTCTGGGAATCAACGGTTTGAGCAAAGGTGATTCCAAGCTACTGGTATTGGAGCCTTCTCTTTTCTGCTTAAATGGAGTAAGAGATGGTCGGTGAGGTATAGAAGATGAACCTGGAACACCAGTTACACCTCCTGCCGAAGAAGCAGTGGAATTAGACAATAAATTTTCGTTAGGAGACGAAAAGGAACCTGAAAGCTTGGCATAATCTAAAGTTGGTGAAAGTGAAAATGGAGTCACAGAACTTGTTCTCTTATGGAACTCTATGGGAGAAGAATCAGATTCAAGGTTCGGATTTATTCCCGATACTGTCGACAATGGACTTTGATTTACCGCTAAACTTTTGCGAAAGAAGTCGATGGATTGATCTGAAGTGCTACTCTTTCTTTGAGATCTCTTCTGTCTTCCTACAACCCCCATTCTTGATAATCCAAAATCGGTAAGTTTGAGATGACCTTTGCTGTCAATTAACAAATTATCAGGCTTCAAGTCTCTATGAATAATCCCTTTATTGTGCAAATCACTCACCCCGACGATGACTTCGGCTATATATCTCTTTGCCCACTTATTGTCAATCGTTCCTAGAACCTTCAAAAGAGTTGCACAATCTCCTCCGTTAAGATATTCCATCACTAAATATAAATAATCTTTTGTTTGGAAACTGTTGTATAGTTGAGCAACATAGGGGGAATCAGATTGTCTCATCATCACTGCTCTTTCAGACTTAACGTTTAAAATTTGATTCTTAGCAACCATGTCAGTTTTCTTCAAGCATTTAATGGCCACATAGTCCCCGGTGAGCTTTCTTCTTGCTAAGAAAACAGAACCAAACGCACCTTTACTGATTGCTTTCAAGATTTCATAATCCTTTATAGAGCCACTTATTGGTTTTGGAACTGATGTTTGAGACACTAACAAGGGAGACAATGGGGGTTTTATGCTAACACTTTTACTATTCACATTTGCAGAACCTCCAGGAATGTTCAAGACATTATTGACACTAATTCCAGAACTAGTTCTCTTTTCAGAAGTCAAGCCGTCGGTGTTAAATTCAGTTTGATTGACAGAAGGTGACGACGATGGGGTATTATTATGTGTATCTCTTACAGTTGAATTTCTTTGGTATGATGACAATGATTGTTTCTCAACGTACGGTGCTGGCGAGAGATGTCTTCTTGATGAAAATGAGGAGTTATTAGAGTTATTTTCCCGACCTCTTCCAATGCTACCTACTTTATTTGGAGTGGAATTATTACTGCGATTCAATTCAAGATCATTGAACGATTCAAGCAATGATATATCTCTTGAGCTCCCTCTTAATAGCAGTGAAGAAGAGGAGTTGTTTCTTTGTGGATCGTATGGGGCTTTCCCTCTTAATAAAATATCTCTGGGGGTGACTGAATGATTCAGTTTTCTAGAACTTGACGGAGAGATGCTTTCCATGGATTCAGAAAGCATTTTACCAGTGACAGGACTTCTGGTTCTTGAAGGTTGCGGAGAGTGGATCATTGCTGACATTGGATTTGGACTTTGACCTGGACCCCGAGGGAAACTATCCACATTTATGGAGATTGTAGATCGTGGAGACGAACATTCGGATCTGGAAAGAGTTTGATATATTGTTTGATCTACACCTTCAATAGTGTCATCTTGTCTCTCATAATTGACATCATTCATTGCTGTTTGCTCTTTGATTTTCTGAACAGTTTCTCTAACTGTCTTTAACACTAACTCGTCAACTTCATTCTTAATTCTTTTAGAATATTGCAAAATAGAAATCGATCTAGTTAACGTTTCTATCTTTTCCTTAGCTAATCTTTGAGTGTCTTCAATCATTGTTCTTATAGCTATATCATTAGTCTCAAAGATTTTGTAATTCACAACTGAACTAATTGCCTTTTCGGTATTGGGACTGAATTGGAAATCATCGGTTATGTTTGATTCTTCAACAGCGTTTATGTTAAGAGCCTCATCGCATAATTCGATTAACCTCTGTAGAATCCCAAAGGGGAACTTCTTGGAATGGATCATAGACTGGAATATCGATTGGTTTTTGGTGGATAAAACAGGAGATGAATATTCAGAGGTAAAGGAGGAAGTAGATGAAGTGCATCTAGGAAGTGGAATCCCTTTATATTCAAGCATTGGACTTTCATATGAAACTAGGTTTGAGCTCGAACTTCTGGGACTCCCACTCAAAGGAGATGTGTTTGGAGATGATAATGAAGAATGCGTAGTATGATTATTTTGTAGCTGTGCTTGAGTTAATACCTGCGCCTGGACTTGCGCCTGAGCTACTTGCAGTTGTTGTTGTTGCCATAAGTTTTCCGATATTTTCAGTATCAACTCTCGTTGTTCTAGTATAGCATCTTGGCAAGCTTGTAAATCATCGGTTACTCTATGTTCGACTATGCATAGCTCACTATGCCTTTCAATAAACCAAACCGGTATTTGCTGCTCACAGATTCTACACAAGATAGACTTCGGTTGAGGTACAGCATCCTCATTCATGATCCCCAATTCCTTTAAATTGATCAAATAACCTCCAAAGAATTCAGAACCAAACCCTAACAAATTGATCAAGTTGGGAGGTAGTTGCAAATCCAAATTGACAACTATAAAAGGTCGTATAGTCCACATGGAATGAGTTGGTAGTTTTGTCTTACTATCATGAATCAATATACCTTGTGCTTCGAGCTCTATAATTTCACCATTTGTCGATAAATCTGAATCTTCATTAGAATCCACGTTTGCTAGTGTGTACTCGGGTATTTCAAGATTGTTATGTTCAGTGTGTTCAGTGTGTTCAGTGTGTTCAGTGTGTTCAGTGTGTTCAGTGTATTCACGATGTTCGCTATGCTCATCTTGTTCTTTATTAGAATCATTAGGTTTAGCATTACTATCCTCAATATCGATATCTACAGGTTGTCCATTCTCTAATTGACCAATGGGTTCATCCGCAAGTGAGTTATTCGGGGTTGATTTACCACTTGAACTTTGAATATCTTTATTTCTATCATTGGTGGCAGTAATGAATTTGACTTTATAGCTTGAGTCATCCTTGACCATCTGCTCCAAAGCCTTATGAAACACCAAATTGTCGTCGGGATCATTACTCACGATTATATTTGAAATTGGTTTATTGACAATCTTTTTAATATTTGTTCCCACTATAGTTTCCCAATTTTTACTGAGATATCGTACATTTCCATCCATGTCTAACTCCATTACTGCCGTTGGATTATTTGAAGATGCAATTCGAAGATCAATTTGTTCCTGGATGACTTGAACATAATTGGGTAAGTCAATATTTGTATTTATGCCTGAACCTTTGGTTCCCGGATAGGAGTTAGTCACATTGGAGATTTCAAAAGGCGATACCGATCTCTCAAGGTCTCTTAAATTCTGCTGAGACAATTGGAAATGGGTTTCATTAAACATCCCACTGGTTCCTGGAGACGACCTATTTGATTCAAGGTTAGCGGGGCTGTATAATATGCCTTCATTGAGATTGGTGTCGTTTGGATTTGGATTTGGATTTGGCAGTAACGGTTTTGATGCTTTGGTACTGACAATATACTTATCCATAATAATATTCGAAATAATAAGTAAGGGTTGTCAATATATAATGAAGGTAGTTGGTAGTTGAGAAAAGTTTGGAGGGGTAAGATATTGGGGATGTGCTTCTATATTCAATTTGTGATTGTATATGGATATATATAAATATATATGTATGTGTGTATGTGTGTTTGGATTGATCGTGTAGTCTCTAGTTATGTCTTTCCGGCTTGTTATTTGAGTATGTTTCCGTATATTATCAGTGTTTGTAATATTAACAATGATAAATGGATCTTAGAAATTTTGATTTTCGATTAGGCGCGATATAGGATCAGAGAGGGTTCAATCAGTGAGTGTGCGGGGGAAGCAGGGAGGTTATTTGACAGGTACCGGTTATCAGTGAGATAAACGGTGGAAGCAAACATAACGATGAAGATCTAGATGGAAATACAAAGGGGCATTAAAATCAAAGAATTGAATAGAAAGAGGTTCATGTGCATGATATAGAATCGATATTGAATGGATATTGAAATGAATATGTTGGATAGCATATATATATTAACTGCAGATAGTAGACAGTACCTTCTGTGGGAACAATATAGAGCCAGTAGTTACAAATTTAGAGCCAATTATCAGCACATCGCACCACCAGGTAGTTATTCATATTGATAAATAGTTTTATGTTCACATAATTATGGTTATAACATGTTATGCATAGCTATTCATAGTGATACATATTGATACATTGTTTATTCATTTTTTGAGGTAATCTATTCTCGGGTGCAATTCTAAGTCAGTCAATGATGCTTGCTAGCTTGCGTTTTGATATCAGACAGTTTCTATTATTTAGTGTCCTATACTATATGTACATCGTTACTTTGTCATTGCAGGTCTCAGTGAGTATCAATGTCAGAGATTCAACTCTGGGCTCTTGTTGCTTCTTTTATCTTTTGTCTTTGGCTCTGCACTTTCTCTATGCGCTTTGCTCTTCGCTCTTCGCTCTTGATTGGTGTTTGAGTCTCATACGTTGATTCAAAGCGTTACGATCTCGACTCAGAGCACGTTTCAAACTTCATATGGTTCAAGATTGTTACTTGTTGGAGAAGGATCTGTACATTTACATGCCGGTCCAAGCTGTTTGTTGCAAGTTTGTTCTAAATTGACTTTCCTTATTCCTTGATGCTTGTTCCCTGTTGCTTGATGCTTGATGGCTTGTTCCCTGTTCCTTGTTGCTTGTCTCCTTCACCTCACAACCAACGCCTCATGCTCCCACTCCGTAATTTTGAATTCTTGCTTTCTAATCGCATTTCATCTTGTAACCATTCATTACTAATGCTGAAACTACCCGTTTCAATTAATTTCAGCTCATCCTTCCCAACTACTATCTTCTTATTTGAATCACACTTTTCTAAATCGTACCAAACACTTTTCGCCACTGATTAATCTTCACCTCTACATCACTACAAGTCTACTCAAACCACTCACCAAATCGCCCCCTTAGTATAATGTGCCCTTCTTATAATATTGAATTAACCAAAAGTAAGTAACTTTTTCTCTAAAAGTAACCTTTCCAAAAAAAGAAGTTAGTACCAAAAATTTTGTTTGTTGGAAACAAAATTGTATCTTGTTGAAGAATTAGAAGTATAGATTCATATAAATGTTCTATAATTTGTCGTAAATACCTATTGAGTTGGATCAAATAGGTTAGTCGTTAAAAGTTGGATTTTAAATCGATGTTTAAATTCGAAATTGTAAATGTCATTGTTTTTTTCTGTTATATTTTGTTTTAATGCTTGTTTATGTAAACACTTATTTAGTAAATAGAAGATTATTCTTTTCAAATTGCTTTCTTTGTTCTCTGAAACGCTTTAATTGCTGCATTTCATTGAAATTTAAAATTTTATTTACTCAACTTGAAAATTTAAAAGAAGTGGATTCTGCTGATCTCTTCTTAATATTTTCAAGCAAATCAGTGTTTTTTCTTTCATTTTGTTGCAATATTAAATTCTTGAGACATTTATTTTCCATTTGAAGAGTTTTCAATCTTTTTTCAAGTCTCAAAACATTTTCTTGAAGTTGCTTAGTTCTTGCTTCCATTTCTTGTTCCTTTTGCTTCTTCTTGATTCTGAATCTGGCAGATGCTGCAGTATTTCTTTTACGTTTATCTTCATTAGCAGCTTTGACATGGCACAAAGTTGATAATTCGGTATAGCTTGGAGAAGTGGAATAAATATTTGGAGATGTTTGATGATCTATTGGAGAATGATTCACTGGAGTTTCAACAAATTGTGAATTGAATTGTGGTTGTATTTGATCTTGTGCTTGTATTTGTACTTGTGGTTCTACTTGTTCTGGTATTTGTTCGTTGACAAAATATGATGTGTCTTGAAGATTGTTCTTATTTGGTTCCGAAGAATCCTTGGCGAATACGTCAAGGTCAAAGAATTCAGATTGAGCGAAAAGGTCCAAGTCTACTATACTGTTTTCGGACATGTTAGGAGACACATCCAAATCGAGATTTAACTCATTCAAGTAGTCCATGGGTTGGAAGTTCATGTTGTTGAGCTATAGATTGAAAACAGTTCAAAAAAAACAACTGAAAAAAGGATAAAAAAACTTTAGCGAACCAAAAGAAAAGACAGAGGAAGATAAAAAAATTGAATGAAAGCTTTTCTAATAAATTGACAAATTCCCTTTGTCCTCGTTGTGACTCAGTTATACGAAAAGGGACAAAGGCGAGTCGAGTCAAAAAAAAAAAAAAATGAAAAAAAATGAAAAAAATGCGGGATAGGGCTTAAAAAGAACTAATTTGGTAAACAATTCCCTACAGTATAAAACGATGTTTGTCAGCAACAATAGGTAGTAAATACAGTAATTATGGCTTGAATGTTGAGGAAGGGAGTTGGAGGTTACATTGAACTACAGTAGATGGAATAATATATCATGTAGGAACAGGTAACTTGTTACTATAATCCAACTGCCAGTTGATATGTAAATAAGTCTCACTGTAATACAACTGACCACTAGATGGGTAAGTAAAGTGTTCCGATTCAGGCCAATATAACCGGCTCTGGGACCAACTGACCTCTAATTAAGCTTACAATTTGATTTTTTTATTGTCGTTCGTTGTCTTCTGATATATTTTCTGGATATTATTTTCTTTGTTTTTTTTTTTTTTTTTTCTTTCTTTCTCCCTTCGATTGCTTAAATCTTCTCATTTGAACCCGACCACCGCTTTCGGGACCGATACAAGTTCCGGAGCGCTTATTCTTCGTTATGCAGACAGCTTCGCTACATCTGGATACATTTACCATATCAAGCTTGTATGGGTTTGTTTGTAGTAGTTTTAGGAAGGTCATTACCAGCAGTTGCAAATGTAGTTTGACAAGAAGAAACAGAATTGATAGTGCAAATGCTTTCAACCAGCTAATTAACATCGCTCAGCATCGCTCAAGATCCACCAGAATTTAGCATTGCTCAGCATCCTTCAGCATCCTTCAGCATCTCACCATCGCCCACCATCACTCAATATCACTCACCATTCAAGCAACCCTTAACTATTGTAAGTTGTTAAGTTGTAAACTTGAATTGAATTGCTTACTTCCGCTTTACGAATTTCATTTCTCCCTGCTCTCTATTGAGTCCTTCTCGCAACAACCTTGTTCTCCTGCATTGTTGGCTGGCGACCAACGAAACATTTTCGATCTACGCTAAATTTAAGGTTTACGAATTCATTACGTCTTAACTATGGCTCATCGACTAACAACAGAACAAATGAACAAGATATGAATAAGAGAAGTACAAGAGGCGGCTTCTTTCTTTGCTAGTACCCCTTGATTCTAGCCATGGACTCCTTGTAGTCTGTATTGCAACCTTTTTATGTATTTTTTAGAATGTTTATGGATAAAAATTATTACGTTCACCTCTGATCTCGACTTTCTTGATGCTTGATTGAAGATAGCCAGTAATACCTAAACTTCTGCAATTGCTGAAAGCATTGGTATGAATTCATCGCTTTATCTGCCAATACCTCTTCACTTCTTTATGCATTCTAACTCCTTCGGTTCCTTCTGGTTCCTCTGGTTCCCCGTTTTCTTCACCTTATCTATAACCAGAGTCTTACCCTTCATTACTTGTAGTTTCGTATGTGGCGCACGGCCTCACTTTCTAATTTGGAATCAACCATTTAAGCTCATTATTTGTTACATTTATGGACTTGTTTTTTGCTCGATATGCACTATGACTGAAGTCTTTTATCTTCATCCAGTAAGAGTCGCACAACCGTTCTTTGTTCCCTATTATTGCAATAAATCTCACTATTTGTCTTTTGTAATGTATTTGTCTCTAAATTTACTATTAGCATTGTACGAAGCTCATCTGATTTGTCAAATCCATGTTCAGTGTGTTCGTTCTATGAATGTATGAGTTCTATTACATTTATTTGCAGTTGCTTCCGGCCCCAGATCTATCAACTCTCAATTTTAGAAAGTTCTTATCAGTTAGATAGTTCATTGTAGATCACATTGAGGATTGCTTTGAAGACTTAATGGTCTAAATTTCATTATTCCTCCAAACCTTCAAACTTCTACAAAATCTTATAATTTTTAAATCCATTTTGAAGCTATATTCTTACCCCCCTGAAGTATGCCAACGAGACCTTGAGATTCGTAGATTTTTACCAGGATGCTCTTGAATTACAATTGATGTGCTCTAAAAACCAAATCAAAACTCACTACTTCAGGCTCCGTTCTGGTTTAAAATAATGGTCCTTTCACCATTGTGACCATGTTTGATTGCAACTCAACTGAATTGCACTAACTCTGCTCTTCTTCAGTCTTCTACACCCATCTCTGCCCGTTGCTGTTTTGTTTCCTATATATCACTGTACTATTATAACTACCTACCTAACCTAATAAAAACTTTTATAATAATGTATCCTTCTCCTTTTTAAAATTGAAAAATATCCCTAATTCTTGTATAACCTTTAATTGTATCTTTTATTTGGCCCTTTCAAAATTTTTGCATTTTTTTTTTTTGTTTTCTTCTTATTTTTAATGTTGCGCCAATTCCATCTTCTCTAAAAACACTTTCTTCAAGGTTCTAAATCTCATAATAACAACCCATATAATCTCTATTTATCTCTTCTAATGATCAATTGAATCTACAAGTGATTTCATCACAAATGACTCTCCAGGACTCTCTGTTCGTTCTTTCTCTCCTTCTTCTGCAATGATAAATTTGCGAGGAATGATGTCTCCAATTTTAGTCTGATCAATTGAGAAGTTCTGATTTCCTTCCTGATAAGAAAATCTTCGATCATATGTTAATTGAATTGGTTTAGGCTGAAAATATTGTCCTTGATATTTTAAAGGGTCATTAGCTTGATTTCCTGAAATTCTATTGAAGTCTCCTTGTGATTGTAAGTTTAAATGTGCAACTGGTTGCTGTTGTTGTTGTTGCATTTGCTGTTGCTGCTGTTGCATTTGCTGCTTCTGCTGCTGTTGCTGTAACTGCTGGAATTGCTGAATTTGCTGGAATTGGTTGAATTGATTGAATGGGAGCGATGGAGCTTGCTGTTGTCCCATATTCTGAAAATTACCAACAGTCGATCCACTATTGCCATTACCTCCATCCATTAAGTTAATACCACCGAATTTTTGTTCTTGTAAAATTGGTGAAGTATTGGCATTTTTATTTAACCCTTGTTTCTGGGATTGCATTTGTTGTTGTTGAGTTGGTATGAAAGGAAGTCCGATTACGGCACACATCCAGATCCTCGTCTTATATATTCTAAAAAGTTCACGAACTAAATCTCTAAAATCTATTCTTTTTGAAGTCGAATAATAAAATATTAATTTTTTTCTATCGAATTGATATTCTGAATCAATTAATTTCATTTGTAACAAATCAGATTGTCCAATGGAAGTAGTATTTGAAATCTTAGCTAAACATAATCTGCAAGCTTTTTCTTCATCTTGACGTTTGTTCAATATTTGCGCAATCTCGTTCATGGTTGCTAGTCCAAGAATTGGTTTTGGGAAATGTAAAGTAGGAGGATTTGAATGTTGGTGGAAATTTTTTATTGACAAAGTTGAATCCTGCTGACCAGTAGTTGTAGCTTGATTATCTAAATCTGATAAAGCTGCTTGTTGTTCTTGAAATTGTAACAATTTTAATAATCTTGCCTCATCAATTGAAATATTAAGTTTGAATATTTTGCCCAAGTCTCTACCTCTATCTGCTTCAACCATTACCAAATCACCAATTTGAATACCTGAGACCCAATTATCGACGCCATTGTTGTTATTATTGACCGGCAAATAAAAAACATCGATTCTACCAGCTTTAAATCCAACTAAAGTCAACTGATAGTTTCTCAAGGAGTTTTCAACTGGAAAATTGGGTAATTGATAAGTATCGTTCAAGTATTTCTCTTCCTCTAAAAACCTTTCATTCAAAAGCTTCATAGTTACTCTTACTCTTTCACGTGGATCTGAAATGAAATAATCATGAATAAGATTCATGGAATTAGAAGATAATTCAGTCACATTCAGAGGAATCTCCACTGGCAAGGCATTCTGGAATTGAGGAGAAGAATTCAATTGAAACTGCTGCTGCTGATGTTGCTGCTGCTGATGAATGTCCCCTCCGTAAGAGTGTCTGCGGGTGATAAAGTCAAATCTAGAGCTAGAAGGGGTTGTAATTGAAGGATTTTCAAGTGGATTCATCTCAAACATCTGCTGCTGCAATGGATCAGAATTGATAGAGCTAAATGAAGTTCTTCCATTGTTATAAGACCTTCTTGGAGTTAATTCAGAATAAAATGACACCAGGTTATTAGTTTTGGCACCTCCCATACCACTACTACCTGGCATTCCATAACTAGAAGCATCAAGAGGTGCAGTAGATGGTAACGAGGTTCTATGTTGGGAAGCACCAGAGTTTGCCCAAATTGAATTCTGATTATTAGGAGTTCCCCAAATGCTCATCGAATCTAAACTTGATGGTCTGTGCTGTTGCGGCGAGAGTTGTTGGAGTCCAGATGCTGGGCCTGAAGCTGGGCCTGATACAGAGCCTGACAGAGGTCCAGATTGCCAAGGGTTTGCAAATTGATAATTTGAGGTGGAGTTATTCCTCTGGTAGTAAGACGAGCTTCCTGATGGGACTTGTTGGTTAGAGTTTAAGGTTGGTTGGTCATCTGAGGTGGTAGGAGGAGAAGAGCTAAAAATAGGATTGATTCCGTTTGGATTGAATGACATTTTGTTGTATTCTCTGTTTGAAGTCAATATTTAGTAATCAAAATAGGAATATAGTGAATATTCTGTATTTGATTTGCTTGACTAAATGTCAGTTCAGCGATTAGTGGATAATAATTCAAAGGTGGCAAAAAAAAACACCTGTTAATAGCTCTGAGTATTGTAGTCTGCAAGTCTCTCTTCTGAGTGCACGATAAGAACAACGAAAAATTGTAAGAATCAAGTAAATTGAAATAGTTCTTAATCCTCAAGAAAGTTGCTATTTAAATTCTGAATCTGACAATGTATCTGTAGCCAAAAATATTGTGTGATGGAATCCCCAATAAAAGTCAGTCTTACACTTAGCAGCCTTTATGTGGGTATAAAATGTATGTGCGTGATACGATCCTTGTAAAGGAAAAAAAAAGCAGGTGGAAGATAGTATTCAGTCACGTCTTGTTAGGAAATTGCTTGTTCTCTAATTATTATGATTTGTGTACAGTAAAAGGAGAAAAAGATAAATATTAAATATTCTTTTACAAAATGAATAAGGTAAAAAAAACGAAATAGAAAGAAAAAAGAGCCACTTCTACTACTTTGCGGTTTATGACTTGTAAATGGACTTAAATAAACAAGGGGACTTCAGAAACAAGTGACCAGGCTACAGCATCAGAAGCTTAACTGATTTCGTGCAGGAGTGGGACTTTCCTTTACACTGGGCAGTGCAGCCCTGCAGTTAGAAATTATGTCACTCGAAACGAATTGGTTTTAGCAAGGGCAGGAAATCACGAGTGAGCTGTGAAGCATATAAGAGCCAACATGGTGGGTGGTGGTAGCAGTTATGAAGTTGGAGGTTGGAGGTTAGAGGTTGGTGACTGGTGATTGGATATTAGAGATTAGAGGTTGGAAGATTACTCTTAGATTTAATCAAACTTATTTCTATTTTTTTCTGATTTTTGATTATTATTTTATTTTTGAATGTCTTTTGGTTGTAGATTCAGATCTTTGGTGCTTCTATTTCTATTTATTGCTTTCGAAGTCCACACTCTATGCTATTGTGTTTAATAAGGCTACAATGGAGCTACAGTGATATAGTTGGATGTAGGATTTCCTAATTGTCTAAAACACTTAAGCAGTAGTTGGTCAAATTATCCTCTTCTTCTTCTTGAATCTCTTTCTCAACTGTGGTACTGTCCCTCTATCAAATAATCGAAAGTTCAAGGACTATTCCTGGTCTGCACCTTTCAATTCGCACAAAGTTGGTGCGCTGTGTGCACTTCGTATTTCGCATTTCGCAATTCGCACTTCGCACTTCGGAGTGCTGTTCTATCAGATTGCGGGGATATTGCGGTTACATAGAATAAGATCACCGTTTTTGAACTTTTTCTTGTTCTATTATTGCAGATGATTCTTTGGAGCCCAACAATATTGTCCAATTAGTGCAATTTTTGTTGCTTTTTTTTGGTAGGAGCCCATAGAATCATATAGTCACCACAGCAATTTTAGCAATTTAACAATTTTAGCAAAGAAGTGTTACGGTGAGGTCACAGAATGAGATTTAGAGGGGATACACTCTAAATCTTAAGGATAATGGGGGAGCAAGATTGGTCATTCTGAGATATTCGTATATACTGGTATCTCTGAGAATGTAAGTCTTTTCTAAGTGGTGAGTGTTATGATAAGAGTAATATTGCCAAATCTCTTCACGCTTATCGTTGTTTTGAGAACAAGAAGAAAATATTTAGATTTTGAGTTTTGGATTTCGTGATTTTGAACTGTGTACCATCTAGAACTCTGATTGAGAATGAACCTTGAAACAATTTGGTGAAATCTGTTTGCAGGTAAAACATTATCTGTTCCAGCCGTTATAGTGGCATTCTGTGTCTCGTTTGGTCTTTGGTCATGTCCGGTTACATCAATGAAGCTATTGTTTAGTCCATCTTATTGCTCCAATACTCTTTTAAGACACAATCTGTTAAAGCTAAATTTGTTAATGTAATCTGCAGGATACTTGATGAAGATATTTGATGAAGTAGTATCTGATGAAGTAGTATTTGATGAAGTATTTGATGTGGAATATGGTGGTAAAAATTTCAAACTATTGTAGCTATTTTGATCAACTTGGCAGGTAATTTATCTGAAGAGCTTGACAATCCAACTTGCCTATTCATCTCTTTAATTCAAATTGCATTATTTTTTTTCTTTTCCTTCAAATTTTAAATCACTACATTCTGCAATGCTACTGAAATTCTTTTTGAGTGTATGTATTCACTAAATTAAAGATTATAACAATTAAAATAAAAATAGAAATAAATCAAATTAAGACTAGACAAGTAGAACACATCATCAAAACCAATTTCAAACGGTTTATTTGATCAAAGTACTAAAATTGAGATTTATTGATATTGTTGTTGATTTGGAATATTTCCATTTTGCATGTTTGAAAAATATTGTTGATAGACATTAGGATCACTAAAAGATTGAGGAGGGATTGGCATATTTCCATGAGGATGACCAGCTCCTGGATATGGGATACCATGTTGAGGTAAATGAGCACCTGGAGGTAACTGCTGCACTTGAGCGGCTTGAACTTGTTGTGCATGACGATGGGCTGCTGCTGCTGCTGCTTGTTGCTGTTGTTGTTGCTGTTGATGTTGTTGTTGTTGGTGGTGTTGTTGTTGTTGTTGTTGGTGTTGTTGCTGTTGAGCTGCAATTGATGGATCATGTCCTAAAGGTGGTACGGGACTTTCATCTGGCAGTTGCTCTTGTTGATTATCATCAGATTGATCTCCTTGGTCATCTCCCATTCCTTCTTCTGGAGCATTTAAACATGCTTGAATTAAATTCTTACCCTCAGATTTGGTAACTAATGGTTGCAATTTAGGTGTAGTAAATGTATACACTAAACCTGTTTCACTAACAACTAAAAGTAATACTTGAGTACCAGTTAAAACTGATAATTCATAAGCCTTCTTCATAATACCTGCTTTTCTTTTTGAAAATGTAATATGTCTTCTTGATTTATCTTGAATAAATTTAATTTCAATTTTTCTTCTCTCCTTTTGTTGCTTACCTCCTGAAGGTTGCTCATCGTCATCATCGTCATCTCCACCAGTTGGAGCGGAAGTGGTCGATGGAGTTGTAAATTGAGTGGACCCAGTCGCAACTAACCCTTCTTCCGAAGATTCTAATTTTGGTTCCGCAGCTTCAGACATCTAAAATTGTTAGTATTAGCTGGTAGAGATAAGAGGATAAAACAAAGTTATAGATTAGATCAGTAAGATATAGTTTAGACCAATTAGATACATGTTATTGTAAATATTCATCAACAAACAGTGCTGACACAATCATAAATTTCTGCTGACTGTACTGATAGTCCGCTGGCCGTTTGTGGGCGGCTCGTTGGTAGACTGTTGATACTCTTGCCGATGGCTTTCATTTTAGATTTTTGTTTCTTGGTGCCGTTGCTGCGGGTCTCATTTGCATCTTGATATCTTATCTCGTTGCAAGATATGATCAAAATCCAACGCCACCCCCAATTTTCCACTTAAGGAACTTTCTAAATTCAACTTAATGGCTCCCACATTGACAAATCAGTACCCTATTTCAAATTACGAGTATTACAGTCAACTAATTCTATAACTTGGGGTCTGTCAGTTCACGATAACCATCCATTTTTTCAACCACCCAAAAAAAAATGTAAACAAAACATTCCAAATTTTTGCAAAACAAACGATACCGCCAACAGGCAGCACCAATCAATCAATTATAAAATACAATCAATAAGTTCCTATCAGAGTTTCAACTAGTAAATACACAACTATGGATTGAAGTTCATATAGCCTTCAGTGCACCCATCCATAATAGGAAATACCAAGGTACTCCTAATTGGGTATATTTCAAAAAAAAAACCCTTGATGATGGTTTGTTTAGATAATAATTTTAATGATATTATGTAGTAATTGACAAATAATATCGGATGATAAATAATATAGAATATCTCAATGGATAGAAGTAGTTTACCAATTACATACCTTTCAATTATATGACAATATTCAGTGAATAGAGTTGTGATACTATATATGGAAGTACGTCTTTGATAAACTCAGAAAAATGAGAATTTGTCTAAACTTGGAAGGGGTTGGGGATAGGTCTCAAATTTACGCAAAGAAAGATCCTATTTGGGAAGAATTAGGGGGTAAATTGAGGACCAGATTTGGGAAATATATTACACAAACCTGGAAAATATAGTAGCATTAAGGATCATTGAGCAGGAATGAAAACAAAAAGTAACAATTACATAAACCCCAACATGCAGGAACTCTATCCAGTCCTGTTGTTTGCTGTATTCAAATCATACGAGCCTTTTGCTGTGAGACTGTTTCAAGTGACACCGTTTAGCTCAATTTAACAAAGTAGGAAATGGCTGCAATGTGGGATACTTTTAGGTTTAGTGTTTGATGTTATTGTTCTGTATGTTTCACTTGATTGCAAAGCGCTTTTTGTGAGACCTTTTGAGCGTTTGTTCTCTTTATTTTGTGTCCGAACTATCTACATAAATTGTAGTCTGTTCCGTCTCTTAACTACGTACTATTTTCGTAGTGATTAGAACGTACTATTTTCATAGTGATTAGATGAGAAAGTGGATTCCATGAATTCTGTTCTTGATTCTTTTCTATTTTCTGTTTTCATTCCTATTTCAGTAAATTACTTACATAGAGAGTAAAACTACATCATCTTGTAATCAAAACATTGGCAGGAGGTATAAGGAGATTATTATATTTTTGGGAAATTCAATCAATATCATTTATGAAGCATTATTCCTTGCTTCCAAAAATATTATATCACATAATTTTATATCCAATAGTATGGTTGGAGTCACCAACATACCTCATAGATTTCAATACGGTATTGTATGGCGCATTTCTTTTTTTTTTCTCTTACCCGTTAATTGGGCATAAATTGTTCTCTATTCATTTCCCGTTCATCTTTCATGTCCTTCAGGTATAACTGCCAAATATAAAACTTGGGCCAAAAAACATGGCCACGTTGTAAAGCGGTTCTAGACACTCGATTTATTCAATGCAGAACATATCTTTAACTTACACATCGAACAAAAGTGGTCTGACGATTGTTGCATACTTTTTTGCTCAATAAACTAATGGGTAGAATTATCATTCAATTCGGTCTGTTGTTCTGGTGTGGATTCTGGCTTAACATTAGATGGCAGAGCCAGTCCAGCATCGGTATCCAGCGCAGTTGGTGCGGTGGGTTCAACTTCCAGTAATTCATTGGGACGCACTTCTAAATTAAACCATTTCTTGAGCAAGTATGAAACATCCTTTCTGATATTGTCGTAAGGAAATTTTTCCTTTGGACGTCTAGAAATCACAATAAGTAGTTTATTCAAATTGGAATTCTTTATAATTGATGGTGCAACTTTAATGGATTTCAATTTGTTCAACTCTTTCAATATCTCCAGTTCTCGAATATCTTGTCCCTCATTAACAAATATCAAGTCTTGAATCCTTATTTTTATTTTTTGAATTTGTTCTGCTTTTATTTTGTTTTGTTCAATGATCTCATGTGAGCTTGGGAAATTTGATTCAAATTCATGTTGTTCTTTTGAATTATCATATACAGAATTATTCTTATTTTGAGTTCCATTAGATTCAGTTAACCCCCAATCACTGTCATATCCATCATAAGGGTCAACTGGTTTAGGCTTAGGTACTGGAGGCGCTGGTGGTGCTGGTGCAACTGCTACAGATGCTTTTTTCTGGGGTGCTTTCTCCTTTTTAACAACTTTTTTTCCTTTGGCAACTGGGGCAGCTGCTACAATTGGTTTTGATTTAGTTGGTGTTGCCTTGGGTAACTTTTTGGCTTTACTCTTTGCTGCAGATTTTGTAGTTTGAGATGACTTCTTCTGTTTCTTCTTTAGGGGCTGAATGTCTTCTTCTTGTTCCGCAGGTTCTCCGTTTTTTGGTTCTATTTCTAATTCTGGTTCAACTTTTTCCGGCTCTCCTTTAGAGCCATACTTCACAAAAGATTCCATTTCTGGCAGATTATTTGCTAACTCATATGCTTGTTTTAAAAGATTGTCTTTTCTTTTCTTATCTCCTGATTGTAAGTACGTAGCTATAGTGTCCTTACTTAAATCTTTAATATCTGAATCTTTCAACCAAATGTACGTATCGTCACTAAAGAATCTTACTGGACATATCTGAATTGGACTGCTGGCTTTTCCTTTGGCTTTTGATTTGGGCTGCTTAACGTATTTGGGCTTCTTCACCTTAATGTGTTCAGGAAGTAATTCTTCATCCAATACCATGGCAGGCCATGGTGGATAACCCTTAACTTTAGCAAGTACAATTGAAGTAGGTGGGTATTTTGGACGTATTACTTGTTCGACATTCTTTTCATTGTCTTTGTCTGCGTCTGCTTGTTCTGGAGTCTTTTCTTTGTCTACGTCTGCTTGCCCTGGTTGTTGCAAAAGACTTGCAAGCTCTGATTGTTCTGAATTTTCAACTTGAGCCAACGGCTGCAATTGCACATCTTCATCAAGAGACGACATTGTGCAAAATTTTGATCTGGTTGTTTTTTGATTTCAGGCTATTATTTGTTTCCAACTTAATGATTCAAATATGTTAACTTTGGTGATTGATTATTATGATTTATAATTAGCGAAGAAATGTGGCTCTTTAAATTCAAAGTAATCGAGTTCAACAGCTATACGTTAATTGACCTTTTCCACTACTCAAAAAAATTCACTATGTTAGTTTAATTCAGGATGTTGGAAGTAATCCTGTAAACAACAAATACCAAGATGGAAACTTGGAAAGTAAGGAACGCAGAATCAACAGACACTGATGTGATTATATGCAGGATATATTGGCCATATAACTGCCTTCATTCAATCATTTAGAGTATGGGATAGGAACCTAAGTTACACCATGATGGTATAGTCTGTATAAGAAGTGTATATATTTTGGATTTTTATCTGTATAATTTCTGTATAATCTTTGTACAATCTTTGTAAAAATCTACTTGTTATATAATATTATTCCAGATATGTGCCAAGCCATTACCGCTAGAACTCACTAATCTATTTGAAGTAGGTGAAAATTTAACAATTGCAAGCAACTCCAGTTTTTCAGAAGTCAAAGAAGATTTAGGAACATGTAGGGTCCTATAAGGGTCAGCTGAATTTGTTAGTGACCATAGCTTGATTTCTCCAGTTTCAGAACCACTGGTTATATACTTTTCGGTTGACTTATAGTAATCGTTAATTAATATCGAATTCATTCTATAATTCAATACTGTGTCACTGATTTTAATATTCAGAATTGGTTTTAATGAATTCCAATCATATAATTCAACGTATCCGTTTTCCCTGGTAATGAGAATTCTGTCTTTAGAGTCATTCGTTAAACTATCAGAGGCATCTGTTTCATTAGCGGCAAAACGTGTGTCATTCACCTCTTCATATACATTAACACTCAAAATCCCATTGCTTTGTTTCTGTGTAGAGTTTGCGGAATTGTCAATAATCAACTCTCCTTTCCTCAAATCATAACTGTATAACCTCCCATCCAATGATCCGGCACATACAACATATTTGTTTGGGTTGTAATCCAACGAGCTCAACACATCAGTAGCATCTTGAAGGATCGATATTGGTTTGCTGGTGTTAGTTCTTAAATCATGAAAGTTTAACTGACAGTTTGTTCCGCAAGATATGATCATATCGCCATAAACTTTGAGGTCCATAATATTATTATTTAATATGCTATTTGGATCTGTTCTGAACTTTTGGATTTTGGTTTGTTTGACTAAATCCCACAGGATTATGCAATCATTGTCACCGCCAGAAACAATCAATTCATCTAAATAATCTATTCCATTGATACTTCCTACATGTTCTTTAGGAAATTCTAAAATTTCTCCTTCTAAATGAGTAAGTTTCAATAAACCGTCGTTTCCTCCACCAGTCAAGATATATTGTGAATTTTCAATTAAACTTAGAGCATTGATAGACGAATTGTGGTGGATTGGGATTTGATTATATTCCATTCCATTTGGAGCAGTGGAAACCGAAAATGTTGGTGTTAGTGACTAGCTTTTGGGTTGTGTCTCTGTCTTACTCCTACAAGTGATGAAATTGAAGAAGAGGCAGATGATGTTTCTTGTGGGAGTGTATATAAGGGGTGTGCCATATGGCGATGGTCAATGGGGAATTTGTATGGGGAATACGGTCTACATGGCACCCAATTACTTGTTTTTGCTATTTATACGGCCTACGCTTGAGAACTAGAACCTAGAGTTCAGAAATATTCATACACTACATTTAAGTAATGTAGAGTGGTTTAGGATCTCAGTTTCATATCACGGATTGTAGTGAATGCAATGTAGCCACATAAAAAATATCCATAAAATAGTCAATAGGATTGACACATGACGAGGGATGCGTTACAATGCAATTTAGGACAAGACTTCCAGAGAAGGATTGGAACCTTGCAAAAGTCTTACGAATGTGGTAGAATTAGTATTATCTCCACTAGTTTCATTCAATGATATTGGTGTGGAATTTAGACTTGCGTCAGAGAACGCAGTTGGCGCTACTACTAAAGTAAAAATCAGGATATTTGGATTGAAGATGACTTCCAATCCTCAAGGATTCACTTCAAATCTCAAGGATTCAAATTAAAAGATCAATTCAGATATTATGAATCATGATGCACTTCATTTGGCGATATCGTAAAATTAGTCTGTAGTAGAAACCCTTACAGGAAATTGGTGGATTCCTGGTAGTGGGTTGGATATCTCCTATAAAACAACCCGGCAACCCGGGTTAGGCTCTCAAAAGATTATGCGATAATAGCAGCATCCCTATAATCCTCTATGCAAACGAGTGATTACCACACATCCAAAATATCAATAGGAAGACCGTGGGTTATGTACCACCGGGGAACAGCCATTGCCACACATGAACGAGGACATCCTTAATCAATTCTGAAAGTAACTTGAACATAGTAAATCACTTCAAATAAGAGGTTGTCATCGTCAACGTGGATGGTCGGGACCCTACCAGGTCATCATTTCCAGTGATTATGGTCCCATTCTCCCCCCTCCCCTAAAAAAATCGGAGTTTGTTCGATCTCCTGCACTTTCGGGCTCTTGTGTTCCACAATTCTACCGTGCTTCTTCCCCAAGAACATTCGCCCGTAAATCTTTCGCTCATTATTGGGTTTCCGCAATCAGCTTTAATTATTTTCAATTGGGAAAACAGCACATTTGTTCTAATTTTGGGTGCTTGCATATAGTAGATTGATTCCTCAGACCACTTCTCAATTTGCATCTAATTTTAAAGGGGGACATATAAAACGGGGGGGTACCCTCACCGGGTATGCTTATTATAGATCCAGTTTCTTGAAACATTATTGGAATTAGCCAATTAGGATACTTGAGTGGAATTTCTTTTAATCTTTGAGAGTTTCAACCACAAAATCATTTGGAAAACTGGCCCTACTATTCAAATACAAAATCACTATAGATAAGCAGTTTGATTACTATTTTTTGGGTCTATTTCGTAAATTTCCTCCTTACTTCCTCCCCAATACAAAGAAAAGCCTCTCCACGATTCTATTATTTTAGTTGAGCTGATAAAAAGATCAATTAATTATTTGAAATTGTTTGTGAAGTTTTACTTTTCTTTTTGCTTTTTATTTGTGAGTCTTTAACTGGTTCGTTATCGCAGCTTGATCTTGTTTCATTGAAACCAATCAATTGACTTTTCTGACCCACCCCCTTTCTCAAGGCACTATATCAAATTTAATTTTCATAGATAGAAGAATATATTCATACAATGGGTGACTACTTAACTCCTAGTGACCTGCCTCAACCAAAGCTCAAGAGAACCAATACTGGATTCACTCCAAATCAGATTATTGCTCTTGATGCAGTTATTCCAGAAAGTGCTAAGCAAACCTGGAGTAAATATACTGAATTGGATTCATTTACTCAAAATGCTCATAATCAGAAACCTACTAAGTTACCAGATGATGACGTAACTGATACTAGTAAATTCGAAAAGAATTTTGTCACTCATGTTGAAACCACTTTAGCAAGAAACATGTACAATTGTGATTCCCTTGCAGCATATCAAGCTTCCTCAATTGCCATTAGAGATGAGTTGATTATTGATTGGGCTAACACTCAACAACGTCAAACTATTCACGATGGTAAAAGAGTTTACTATCTTTCTTTAGAGTTTCTTATGGGAAGAGCGTTTGATAATGCTTTAATCAATTTGAATTCTAGAAACAAAACTAAATCTGCTTTAACGAACTTGGGATTCAACTTGGAAGATGTCTTGGAACAAGAACCAGATGCTGCATTGGGTAATGGTGGTTTAGGTAGATTGGCTGCTTGTTTTGTTGATTCTTTATCTTCCAAAAACTATTCTGGATGGGGTTACGGTTTGAATTATCAATACGGTATTTTCAAGCAAAAGATTGTTGATGGTTATCAAGTTGAAATTCCTGATTATTGGTTAAAATTCTCAAATCCTTGGGAAATTCCTAGACATGAGATTCAAATTCCAATTGATTTTGGTGGATATGTTTATGAAACTCATGATGTTAACACCGGGAAACCAAAAAGAATTTGGACCGGAAATGAAAGAGTTTTAGCTGTTGCGGTTGATTTCCCAATTCCTGGTTTTAAAACAAGTAATACCAATAACTTGAGATTATGGAACTCCAAACCAACCTCTGAATTTGATTTCACCAAATTCAACAATGGTGATTATCAACAATCTGTTGCTCAGCAACAAAAGGCTGAAGCAATTACTTCAGTCTTGTACCCAAATGATAATTTTGATCAAGGTAAAGTATTGAGATTGAAACAGCAATATTTCTGGGTTTCTGCTTCCTTGCACGATATTGTTCGTAGATTTAAAAAGAATCATCAAAATAGATGGGAAAAATTCCCAGATCAAATTGCTATTCAATTGAATGATACTCATCCAACCATTGCAATTGTTGAATTACAAAGAATTTTGGTCGATTTAGAAGATCTTTCTTGGGAAAAGGCATGGTCGATTGTTACTAAAGTCTTTGCATATACTAATCACACAGTTATGGCTGAAGCTTTAGAGAAATGGCCAGTTGATTTGCTTGGTGCATTATTACCAAGACATTTAGAGATTATTTACGATATTAATTTCTTTTTCTTGAAGGGAGTTGAGTGGGCCTTCCCTGGTGATCAAGATTTATTAGGAAGGGTTTCAATTATTGAAGAAAGTTCTCCAAAACAAATAAGAATGGCTTATTTGGCAATTGTTGGATCTCATAAAGTCAATGGGGTTGCAGAATTACATTCGGAATTAATTAAAACTACCATTTTCAAAGATTTTGTGGAAGTTTTCGGAGAAGATAAATTTACCAATGTTACAAATGGTGTTACCCCTAGAAGATGGTTAAGACAAGCCAATCCAGAGTTATCCAAATTGATTAGTGTAGCACTTGATGATCCAGAATATGAATATTTAACCAACTTGGGTAATTTGAAAAAATTGGAAAAATTCGTTGACGATGATGAATTTTTAACTAAATGGGATAATGTTAAATTCAACAATAAGGTCAAATTAGCCAATTTAATTAAACAGGAAACTGGACTTGAAGTTGACCCTAGAGTCATGTTTGATATTCAAGTTAAGAGAATTCATGAATACAAGAGACAACAATTGAATATTTTTGCAGTTATTTACCGTTACTTGCACATTAAGCAATTACTTTCGGATGGAATTGAACTTGAGCAAATCAAAGAACACCATTATATTCCAAAATTATCCGTTTTTGGTGGTAAAGCAGCTCCAGGTTATTACATGGCTAAGACAATCATTCATTTAATTAATTCGGTTGCAAATGTTGTCAATAATGATCCAGAAATTGGTAATATTTTGAAAGTTGTGTTTGTTCCTGATTACAACGTTTCCAAGGCAGAAATTATTTGTCCAGCTTCAGATTTATCAAATCATATTTCCACTGCAGGTACTGAAGCTTCTGGTACTTCAAATATGAAATTTGCCTTAAATGGTGGATTAATTATTGGTACCGTTGATGGAGCAAATGTTGAAATTACCAGAGAAATCGGTGAAGATAACATTTTCTTATTTGGTAATTTGGCAGAATCTGTGGAAGATTTGAGAAATAAACATACTTTTAGTGGAGTTAAAATCCCAGATACTTTAGGAAGAGTATTCCAAGCCATTGAATCAGGACAATTTGGTCATCCTGATGAGTATAGAAGTTTACTTGATGGTATTAGAAATCACGGTGATTACTATTTGGTTACCGATGATTTTGATTTATTCTTAGAAACCCACGCAAGATTAGAAAAGATTTACGGTTATAAAGATGGCAATCCTAAGGACAAGACTCATTTACGTAATTGGGTTAAGAGGTCTGTTTTGAGTGTTGCCAATATGGGTTTCTTTAGTAGTGATAGATGTATTGATGAATATGCTGAAAACATTTGGGAAATTGAGCCACTTAGTCAATAAGTTGAAATGGTTCAGGTGAAGAAGAATACTTAATTTCAGTTTGGCGCGTGATGCGAGTTATGCGTGCTACGATGAAGATATGCCTTTGCAATGATCACAGCAGAGTTACAATTCCAATTCCATTTACATTGAAAAATTCACATATTCAGTTCCAATTATAAATAACAATACTTATCTAATTATTGGACTTAGTTATATGGTAGTAGATATTTTTATATAAATTTTTAAATAAATCTTTTATTTCGTTTCTAATTTGTCATAGTCAGATGAGCGTCTTGAGTAACTTTTCGTCTCTTTCCCTTCCTTTTCATTTTGAGACATGCTGCGGTTTGAGACTCATTCGGGCTGTGTGCAGTGCCATATGTTGGTTCCTTAATCAGAAACAGAATCTACAACAGAAAATAAAAATAGAAAAAGAAACGAACCAAGTGGCAATACAAGTCAAAGAAACAGTTTGGAAACACATCAACTAGTTCAGTGGAATTAAAACAGTTGATTGAAATTGCGTAGTCTTTATCCTTGAACCATAAGTGAGAACCAGATTCATGAATCTGACTCTCATACTTCTGTGTAGGGATTGAGTCAGCATACTAATTAAACAAACGATCAATTTCAGGGTGGAAGTTTCTAATTCATTTATACGTATTCTACACTTTCTTTCAAGCAACTATTCTTTAACCTAACCTCATCAGCATTTTGCTTTAAGTCTGTTTGCATGTTGTTAAATTACTTGGTGTTGTTGAGCCTGTTGACTGGCCTTTCCTTGGCTCTTGTTGCCAGAAACAATAATGAGTTGAGAGAACAATTCCTTGTTCCTAGTTTACCTGGGTTATTCTCTAATATCCCTTCAAAGGAAATCCCCCTTATGTTCTCGGGTCAGCTTGAATTATATCCCGAAAACAAAACATACTATTATTTCTGGAAGTTCAGTGACTCCAACAAACTACCAATAGCAGAGAAAAAGACATTTTTTTGGTTGAATGGTGGACCCGGATGTTCTTCAATGGATGGTGCACTTATGGAAGCTGGTCCTTTCAGAATTAATCAAAAAGGTGAAGTTACTTATAATGATGGATCTTGGCACAAAGCTGGAGACATAATATTTGTTGATCAACCAGCTGGAACCGGTTTTAGCTATTCTAATGTTTTTGATGAAAACTTGAATGGAGTCGTACAACATTTTTTGAAATTCTTAGAAAAGTATTTTGAAGTGTTTCCTGAAGAGTTAGAAAACGATATTTATTTGGCGGGTGAAAGTTATGCGGGGCAATATATTCCATATATAGCACAGGGAATATTAGAAAGAAACCAAAGACTTAGGGGAACAGCAAATAAAAGAAACAAGTATAGTGAAAAAGATGACAATGAAGAGTCTAATAGTGGTGAGACCCAGGATTCAGAACAAGGTTCAGAACAAGGTTCGGAGCAAGGTTCAGAAGATTTAGCAGAAAATTCTTTGGACCCTCTGGAAGTTTCCAGTCCATTTAATTTGAAGGGTTTACTTATAGGTAATGGATGGATAGCTCCTAATGAACAGAGTTTATCTTATCTACCCTATTCAGTTCAAGCAGGGATCATAGATACGACCAACCATGCTTGGGATAAAATTATTAAACAGCATGAAATTTGTCAAAATCTTGTAAATAATATCGATGCTGGAAACCTTGCTCAAGATGTCAATATCAATGACATTGTTTCAAGAGATTGTGAGAAAGTTTTGAATATGATTTTACAAGAAACTGTTGACCAATCTGCTCCATTTGATCAAAAATGTTATAATATGTATGATTATACTCTTAAGGATTCATATCCATCCTGTGGAATGAATTGGCCCCCAGATTTGGCATACGTTAAACCATTTTTGAACGATAAATCCATACTAAGTCTTTTGAATGTGAACGATCATAAAATTTGGAAAGAATGTTCAGGAGGAGTTGGCAGACATTTAACAAATAAGAATGTTCTACCTTCTGTAAAATTGTTGCCTGATATTCTTAAAGAAATTCCAATTTTATTATTCAATGGTAATAGAGATATCATATGTAATTATATTGGAACTGAGAATTTCATTGACAAAATGGTATGGAATGGAGACAAGGGGTTTACTGAAGATGCAATAGATTGGGTATTCAACGGAACTTCTGCAGGTTATATTAAAAATGAAAGAAATTTAACCTTTGTCAATGTGTTTGATGCGTCTCACATGGTGCCATTTGACAAACCTTATGTTTCAAGGAGTTTAATTGATATATTGCTTGGTGAATATGATGTTGAAGTTTCAGAAATGGGCAAAAAGTCATATATAACATATCCAATTGGAAGCAAGAATGATAATCCAAAGCCTACATCAATTTCTGAAGAAGAATTTGAAACGACAACTGCAGCAGAAAATTCTGTATCCCTGAGTACCGATTCAGAGAAAGAAAATCATGAATCCGGTGTTTCAAGTACCTCTGGCCGCATCACCCGTTTAATTCAACTTTTGGTTATATGTATATTAATCTGGGGAATGTACATGCTCTATTCATCGTATAAATCACGCCCTTCATCGATTATCAAGACAAGACCAAATTCAGGCAAGAAGAAGAATGTTCAATGGGCAGATCAGTTACGTCAATTCCAAGATGAAGATGAATTTAATAAAGACGTACCAAATAATAATTTTTTGGTAAAAGCATATAATAAATTAACTGGTAGTGAGGGACAGGGAGTATACCGGCCAACGCCTACTAATGATATTGAAATGGGAGACATATCTGGACCAGATCCAAGTCAATTTGTGATTGATAGTGATGATGAAAGTGGTGTTGATTTATCAGGAATTTCAGCAGCTCCTGAGTCTTCGTCCTCTAAAAGAAGCTACTCTTCTTTGCCATAGGTTCATCATTACCCCTCCCCATACCCACACATTAGTATTATTATTATATATTCACAACAGCTCGTGAGTTGTGAATGTAACTTTGGCTATTTTGGCATTTTGCATCTTTTGTATGAATAACTTAGATTACGTTAAAAAAAGTATAAATTTTCATAGTTATGTTCCCTTGTATATTGATTTTGTATTACCGATCTGGCATTGTAGTTAACTAAGGGCGCCTTATCCTGTAGTTATGTATGACTGAACTGACGGAATCAGAAAATTTCACAATAAATAATAAAAGAATGACTGAATGGCTGAATGACTTAAAGGTTGAATGGCTTAAAGGTTGAATAATCAATAAGTCAATGAATCAATAAAAGAATAAAGAAGTAAAGTATATCCAAATAGACAATTCGTCTCTAAGTTATCATGTTGTTAGAGTAGGATGCCAATCTGAGATGAAAATAGCACAGAAAAAAAAAGAATTAATTTCAATTTTTATAGAGAGGATGATAGTCTGAATGCAATTTATAATATTCATACTCCTTTATTAGGCAGTTTAGCAGCATCCCGCATGAAGTTGTACTGTTGTTTTTGTTGTTTTATTGTTCTCTTGGTTCAGCCAAACCTTAGGCATAATTTTGCACCCAAATTGACATCGGGCCATAGCGCAAAATCACCCAAAAGAGTTCACAATAGGTGGTCGTGTGCGGACCATACAACGAGCTTCATTTTTGTGAAAACTTAGAACCAGCTCTGAGTCTATACCAAAATGAAATCAGCAGAAGTCGATATAGACAGTAGGGGATACTATATTTCTAAATATTAAAAGATATAATGTTAAGGTCCATTCGTCATTTGGCCACAGAAGTACCTTCCAGTGTGTTTAAAATTGCCACTCCTCCCCAATATACCCTTGCTTCATTGCGTAGCTTTCCATCATTAGAACCACATTCTTTCATACCATTACCAGCGTCATTTTTCAATGCACCACTTAGAAGAGATTTCTTATGGAGTGCAGTAGTATACGAAGCCGATGCTTCAAGAGTGGGTTCAGGAAGTGTTCCAACCAAGGGAGACAAGCCATTTTCAAATAGAAAGATTCAACCACAAAAGGGTACTGGTAATGCCAGAGTTGGTGATCGTAATTCTCCAATTAGAGATAATGGTTTAAAAGCATTTGGAAGAAAAGCTCCTCACGATTGGTCTACTGAATTACCTAAAAAGATATATAATCGAGCAATTCAAACTGCATTTTCACAACAATATAGAGATGGAAAATTATTCATTATTGGAGGTGATTTAAAATCTAATGAATTTGATGATACCATCGTTGATTTCAAATATGATTATCCGGAAGCAACAAAGCAATTTGTAGAACATCATAATCTTAAGGATTTGCAATTATTATTTATTACTGATTGTCAAAGAGATAACTTATTGATTTCCACCGAGCACATAGGCTCTAAAGCCGATGTGATTCCAAAGGAAAATGTTCAAGTGAGAGACATTTTGAAAGCCAATCGTGTTTACATTGAAGCTCCAGCATTGCAATGGCTTATTGGTAAACATATGTAATTACTTTATGGTTCTTGTATATAGCATTAACAAAAAGAGACATATTAATAGAAAAACAGGAGAATTGTAGAGTATAGAGGCTTGAACAGCTGGGGACAGACTCGCATAAATGATAATCTGAGAGATAAAGCCTGAGAACAGACTCGTATAAGATCAGCTAAAGTCAGATATGTTCAAGCTGAACTTCATGTATGGAGCTCTTTTTAATTGATTGGTAGAAATCAGAGTGAGCAGAAGATGGCATTAATTAGACTTACGCAAAAAAAAAAAAGAAATAGCCAATTGAAGGAAAGCCAACCTGTTAACTAAAGATTATAAATACAAAATACGAAGTATAGTATACGCTTATGTCTAAGAATGGAGAGTTATTATAAGTTAGAAATGCATTCTGACATCTCTGCAAATGGAAATTCAGTAATGGTGAGATGGTGCAGAATTAGACAAAACTTGCAAATACCACAGCGGTAATGTTATATCCTAAGTAGCTTACCGATCAAATAATACAAATATTACCTACAAACAAACCCATTCTTGAATTATTGCTGTATCTCATACAAAGTATGCAATAATCTTGAAGTGATGGAAGGGTGCGTGAATAGTAATAATCTTTTGGTTTTGTACACGTGACAGTTACTTAATACAAGGGCTGGTACCCTAAATGACTGCTTTTACAAAAATTTCAATTGAGTACTGAACGACCTTTGTATGAAGGAACTTTCTCGTTTGTACTTGGAAAATGAAAAACACCTTGAAAACTTATATCAGTGACAACTGTTTCCACACAAGTTCTGAATTACTACAATACGCCAAGATGTCCTTAGTTATTCAAGAAGAAGGTTCTTTCCAACACATTTTACGGTATGTAACTGATAGATGAGCTTTAAAATGCTACAAATTGGAGATTGGAGAAGTAGACTGTTGGTAAGATTCATTGACTGAGGAGTTTTATTACAAGTGGAATTATGAGAGAAAATCTTTCAACTCAATGTAAATTGATATAAATTCAATAATGTGGAAGTTTAAATTATGATCAAAAATGCAAGAGCATCCTATTTAAAAGAATTTATTAGAAAGTGGTGGGTAGAAGAAAATGAAACGCAGTTGTATCAAAGTCGTTTTCGAATCGTTTCAAGGAGGGATAATCTAGACAACAATCCATACATTCAATCAAATGCAAAGATAAGACTTATAAACATTACATGATAAACAGAAAGAAGAAATTTAACTCTCTCAAGTTTAGGATTAATTTTGTCAATGAATCCAAATTACATCTTACTATAAGATTTTCCTCCCAATTTATCACCTAGAAAACCAAATATACTAACATTAATAGTTTGTTGAATACCAACATTGATGGTAGAATCAAGATTATGTATGCCTTAACCAAAATTAGAGGTGTCGGTCGTCGTTACTCTAACTTGGTTTGTAAGAAGGCTGATGTTGATTTAAACAAGCGTGCTGGTGAATTAACTCAAGAAGAATTAGAAAGAGTTGTTACCATTATGCAAAACCCAACTAACTATAAGATCCCAGCTTGGTTCTTAAACAGACAAAAGGACCATGTTGATGGTAAGGACTACCATGTCTTAGCTAACAACTTAGAATCCAAGTTAAGAGATGATTTAGAAAGATTGAAGAAGATCAGAGCTCACCGTGGTATCAGACACTTCTGGGGATTAAAGGTCAGAGGTCAACATACTAAGACTACTTCCCGTGGTCGTTAAAAGTTATTTTACTTGGCCGGATTACTTGTTTAAGAAAAAAAACTAAATCTTTTATATTTCCATGTAATTTAATATTATACAACGTTAATTGCAATTGTAGAACTGAGGGTATTCCTGACAGTATATAAACTGAGATTTCAACCACCACTTTATTTGCAATCACAAGATTTTCACGGTAGTATGTTAGAAGCATTGGCGCCCTAACTCGTGCAACACAACTCATTATGATATCTTTAAGTGGCCTTAGCTCTCAAATGATTTATGAGCGGTGGTTTCATATACGTCTTGAAATTGTGGAAAAGAGGTTTACGATGAATCCAGTGAGCAAAGAGTATGAATCAGATTAGAACTAGTAGTGACTTTTGCACTGACTATGCAGTTTCATCTTTTCTACTTGATTGCACTACAATTTACAATCTTATTTTTTAATGATTTGTATATTCTAAACTTCGTTAATATGATATGCTGCGATGGTATATTTATATAGTTGTTTTAAAAGAATTGTTTCATTTCCAATTTCCAGCTCTCAATGCCAATAAATGTTCAATGCATGCATTATCTCCAGATTTCTTTGCACTTTCAAGTTTTGCATTAAGTTCATTAATAGGTAAGTTTACACTCAATTCGCTGAGAGGTTTTCTGGTAACAGGAGAATGGTCCTTTTTAGGAGATTTTGGTCTAGCAGGACCTAGCTTGAATGTCATAGTACTTGAGTTATTTGAATTCAAAAACAATGGTTGCTTCTTTTTAGTTTCATTTAACACAAGATTAGAGTCAACCGCGTTAGATAATGTTTCATTGTCAGTCAAAGTAGTTGAAGAGGCAAAAGTGAAAGTAGATGAAATGGTGGTGGAAGAGGAAAGTGAAGTGGTTAAAGGAGATGAAGATAATGATGAACCTTTTGTAGATTCATTTTTAGACAAAGACTTATTTAAAACAGGATTGATCATTGGTAGTTTTTGTAATGAATTTGTTGAAAGAGATCTCTTTTGAATAGGAGAAAGAACACTATTCGATGGACAGACAAAAGATTGAGATTTATTTAATAATGGCTTTCTTGGAGTCGAAGCAATTATTACTGGTTCAGCAACTTGTGGTAATTCTGTGACTTCCTTTTCAGAAATAGAATGTTTTCTTAATGATTGTCTTTTATTTTGAAACCAAATCTGAACAGCCTTTTCGGTCATCAGAACTTTTTTCGAAATTTCAATTCTTCTTGCCTTGTTTGGAGTGGAACCATTAACAAATTCATTATTCAAGATTGATAATTCATTTGGAGAAGTTCTTCTTCTCTTTCTTCTAGCTAATGGAGCATTGTCAATAGAAGGTTCTTGACTTGGGAAAGTTGCTGGTGAATGACTAATAAAAGCATAAGCTTTTGATTCAAGTGGTGAATTAGGTTTAGATTGAACTGTTGATTCAACAGGAGTTATATCAGTTTCACTAATATCCATACTTGAATTTACAAAACTGAAATTAACATTGGTTGAATTCACTACCGATTTGGAAGGAGTTGATAATGAAAGGATTTGATAATGGTTTGAATGCAAAGTTGATGATGATGATGATGATGATGATGAATTTGGTGGTTGATAAAATGGTCCATTTGGATAGTTTTTAATTTTGGTGCTGGATATAGGGGTATTGAATGAATCTATTGAAGGAAGTCTTGGAATTCCATTAAATGGATTACCGACATTAGAATCCTTTTTAAGAATTGCTGACAATGGAGGTAAAGTTATCTTGTTGTAAGTACTAGGAGTAGCAGGAAGATTTGGTCTATTTGGAGTTTGCATAAATGCTTGATTAAACATGATAGATTCCAAAAAAAATGCAACTATGTGGAATATTAGGTTATGTAGAATGGCCAAACGTCAAATGGAGGTATAGAAAGATTAGCTAATAAATCAATAAACAGCAGTAACCAATTTAATGAGTTAATTACTGACTAGTAAATTTGGTATTGGGTAGTAGTAATAGTTTATTAAAAGTAATCAAGCAACCAATTGTTTATGAACAAGTATCAAACTACAAAATAAGCAAGCAAAAAATGAAAGAAATGAATACAATTAAATCAAATCAATTGAAAAACAAAAATGGGTGGTCTGGAGCTAATCTGATGTGGTTATATAAGTAATGCAATGAAGTACTATAATCATGAATATTTGTTTGAGCCAAAGTTCAGAAGAAACAAATTCAATATGGTATGGAAAGGATATCGCTCTTTTTCTACTAAAAATTTCCAACAAATTTATGGATTGTCAATACTTTATAAACTTTCAACACCATAATTATGCTTCATTTAGGAAACAAATAACGCTTCGCATGAATTAATGCGACGCCAAAACGCGCTTATTTTATGCATCTCATTAGTTTTGTTTACATAACAAACACAATATAGAGAAGGTACAGGGCAAAGATGAAAAAAAAAATATTTAATTTTAGTGAAACGTAGATCGCGGCCAACCTTAATGTAAATCGATGGTATGGATGTTCGTATATTTAGTTCTGGCGATATAAACTGTCGTGATGAAAGAGTTTCATTATTGAATAGGGAATTGGTGCAGAGGATAATTTAGTTGCAATTAACCTAACCTAAAGAATGTCTTAGGAAAAGGTTGCAGAGATTAGTGTTGATTAATTTCAGAAGGTAGAATTCGAATTGGCGATTCCTTTAAATTCACTTGAATCCAAATATATATTTTCTAACATTGCCCAATTCCTTTAGCAGTATTAATTTATTTGCTTCTTTGGGTGCTATGTTTGTTCGTTGTTCGTTGTTGCAATGAAAAATATACGCCGAAATTGATGGAGACTTCCTTTCTTGGTCAAGATTTGAACGCGAAACACGAAATTCCTCTTTTTAGTAAAGACTCAATTTTTATTTTTTTTTCTTATTGTAAATTCCAAATGAGATTTTTTAATCAACTGGTTTAGGAAATAGGGCAGTTCTACTTATCAATAGGTTGATGGTGTATTCAAACGAAATCAACCCATTGTGTAGGATAAAATCATGAACAAACAAATTTTCGTTTCAAGATTTTCATATAATTTTCGAGTTGTTTGGATATTGTTGTTAATGATGGATACAACCTCATAAAATAAAGAGTACAAGAATGCAGTAATTTTGTAAATTCATCGCTCGCTCTGTTACTTGGTGACCTGCACAAATATTTGGTGCAACTGAATTCTTTAAGCGAGCTTTAAAAAGTGAGCCTACAAACGAGAAAGTGAAGCGAGAGTTTTGCGACTGATTGGTTTGTTCTTTTCTACTTGTAAATAAAAGATGATGTTGCGTGAATTTCTTTCGACGCTATTTCACAGTATTCGACAACATAGTATTCTACTAAAATAGTATTCTACAATCATGAATATATATGTATATATATATATATAAATATATATTTGTAATATTTTTATCTAAACCTTAATGCTAAACCATCCATGTGCTTGTCTGAACTTGTTTGTTTAGTGTACGCTTCCGCATCTTCGTCTGTCAAACCCCATCTCAGAAAATATCTCGAGACACCCCTCTAATAATTGCAAATATATCCTCTCTTTCAGCCACCTTCTCAATTGGAACATTCCTCTTCATTCAGAAACTTTCGTCAGTTTGGGCCAATCTTTGTTAACCTTAATTCTTAAGTCATCCATATTTAGTTAATAATTAGATTCTTGAAAAATAATCTTTTTTTATCGTCAGAATGCAGCTGGTGCTACTGAATCTGGAGAATCGCCAATTTTCAATTCGCATTTTCATTGACAACCGATCAATCACGGTGGCAAAATTGATCCCAAATTGGTGTTAAATTGATGCGAATGGTACCTTTCATTCATGCAAGGTAGTTTGGATTTTACATGCATTACCTATAGTAGAAATAGGCTTATTTTATGGTATATTCGTGTTTTATTGAAGGGTATCACCGAACATTTACCTTAAAGGGAAATAGTTTGAGTTCGTGAACTTCTTGAATCTGAAAAAAGCGCTAAATTAGGAGAATTGTTGTTTGTTGCCATGTTTGGGTTGGTGCTGGAACTATTGGAGGCTCCTGAAGATAATGTTGGTGGTGAAGACGATGAATATGTGTGAACGGGGGAATTCATTATTGATGCAAATTCGGAATGTGATGGGGATGAATAATAATTTGGTATATACTGACCATCCCGACTTAGTAGTTCTTGTTCCTGTTGCTGTTCCTGCACTTCTGCTTGTTCTTCCGGAAGTGCTTCTTCTTTTGCTTGTTCTTTTACAATCTTGTCATGTTCTCTGTTGACACCTGTTCGTTTGTTTGACTCAAAATTATGAGGCATCAAATGCTTTTCAAACTTGATTTCTAGATTTACAATATCAGACCTACTTTTGGTCAATAGTCCAACCACATTATTTATGGATTTCCTCTTCTCGTCCCCACCACGTGTAGTAGTGGGTGCAACACTCGCAATCACATTGTTAGGTTCGGTGTTCTTAACTGGGTCAATGTTATGGTCTGCAAAGCCAATCTCGGTTTCTTTTTTACTGCGTTTTATAGTACTCTTCTTCGGCTTCCTTGCATTGTTCCTGTGACTGAGATATCTTTTGTATTTCCCAAAGTTGGGTATTTTCAGCTCAATATTATTTGTATAACGAGCAGTAATATCTGATGAATGCTTAGGCAAGTAATGCCAGAAACTTAATTTCGAATCTTCCCAATCAAAATCATCATAATCTTCTCTAAGAAAGCTGCGATTGTTACTGATACTTGTTTTAGTGATGTAGTTCTGATCTTTGTTTTTATCCACCTCATTCAATCCAACACCCGTCACAGTAAAATCAACCTGGTCTACAGTTTCAGAATTGGAAACTGGCATGGTCTTCTTGACTTCTTTGAGGTTGATTAAACTCGAATTGTCAATAGTTGGTCCATCACTAATCAAGATATTATTATACGGTATCTCCATAAAGTCTGTTAGATGAGGGTAGATTGCAACCTGTACAAAATTCTCATCGAAATTGTTAGATACTACCAATCCACTATATATATCCTTATAAATTGTAAATTGAATGATAGAATTAGCTTTGATGGAAGAAATCTTATTTTGCTTGTGTTTGTCACATGGCTTAAATGCTGTCTTTGGTCTATGGTATTTACAAAATTTGGTATCCTTGTTGAACAAGACACCATCACCAACAGCACAAGTTGGATGGAATGCTCTGATGCACTTTGGATGATCGCATTGAAAACAAATGCCATGATTTTCTCTTACAGGTTTACTGTTAACTTTTTTCTGGCAAACACAACAAACCAATTTATTTTGACGATTGGAAATGTTTGCAAGTCCAGTAACAATATCACTCGAAACTAAATTATTAATAGTGAGCTCCTTGTATGATTCTGCACAAATTCCATGCACTTGATAGGCCTTCGAATTGTTTACTAGATCAGATCCAATCAATTGGAAAGGTTCTAATTTTGTTAATGATGCTGGTAAATTATTAGGACATAAGTAACATTCATACTCCATTGATTTGGATTTTGAAGTGACACTCCTCTTGGCACGTTTATAAGTTCTTTTGGCATCGGGTGCATGGCGGCCAAGTTCTTGTTGACCTGAATGGGCCCTTTTGGTGTCGATTTCCTTTGGTACAATTTCGTGGGAGTTTTTCGGTATCAACTCATAATCAGATTCATCTACTTTTCCAGCATTTACATCAGTCTTAGTTTTCCTTATGTTATCCTGTTCATACTCTATGCCATTAAATTTGCAATACAAAAGTCTTATATCAATGCCAACAGAATCACTTATGCATTCACATTTTTTAGTGAACTTGCTGTATTGAAACCAATTATCCAAAGCAAAATTCACAGACTCGGCTAGGTTATACCCATAATTAAAACCTGCGTGATACCCATAAGGATAAGTTATTATGAATTCACCTTCGTTATGAACAATTTTGTTGCATTGTATACCGTTCCTGGTTAAATATTGTGGGGACATGAGATAAGTTTTATGCCTCAAGAATTCCAGACACCTTCTACTATCTTCAGGAAAAGCATCTTTCATAAGATTATAAAACTTGGTAGCATGCGATTGAGGGATTGAATACCATTGCTTGGGAGCACCAAAATGGATATAATTGATTGAATATAGATCCTGATCTTCAAGATGCCATGAAAACGTAGCCTTCCAAAGTCCAGCATAAAGATAAGCATCATTAACACCAGGTAACTTGGTATCCATTAAATTTAAGATGTTTGGCAAGTTGGATACGTTCCAAGATTTAACATTTGATGAAAATAAAGAGCCCAAACAATCGGCTCCATACATTGGAGGAGCATAGGTAATCGTTTTCCAGTACACAGCTTCTAACGCAGAACATCTTTCTGAAGTGAATTCTGAAGTATCGATGTTATAATTTTTATAATCAATTGGTCTGTGATCATCATTTAACGATTTATGGTGTAAATTGGAGAATCTAGTTTTTCGTTTTGGTTCGGGTATTTCAACTTTTCTTATTTTGCCTCTTGGAGCAGGAGGTTGATGATTTGATTGTTGGGAAAAATGTTTCCATTGCGGTAACGAATAGGTCTTTAAACGTTCAATATTCTGCAGTGAATATATTCCTGTACCGGTTCCGCTGATATGCTGAAGGATTGGATTTTTGATTTTCACTCTTTCCAACTGCCTCTGAGTATATTTTGGTAAAGAAGCTTTCCATTCTTTAGGAGGAATTATTTTGACAATTCCCAGTTGCATTCCGTATTTATTTATAGCTTTGTTGTAAGCGTAGAAGTTATCAAACTGCTCAATAGTTGGTTTGAATACGGGTATACCATCGCTATAATGGTTGGGTTCGACCACCAAGTTAGGATCTACCAGATACACCAGATCCATCTTTTTTGAATGCTCACCAGGAACTTGAGATTGAGAGACGATGGATTTGTTGGAATAAGGATTAGTACTGTGGTACTATGATACTGTATGCACTGTCACGGGTGCTATCGTGGGTACTGCTTACTTAGACTCTAATAGGTCAGTAATGATCGCTTAAAATGCTCCAAATACTGAATAACGATCAACCTAGTCAGCCGTTTTTTAGTATTCTGTCTTTGGTGTGAATTGCGGAGCGGGTCGGCCTTAAAAATAAAAAATTATTGCGTCATAATTGCATTGTCTATATGCAGTTTCTGAAAGGTTATAGTCTCAAAGTTTCAAACGTCCCTTAGCTAAGTCAAGAGGGGGGATTGGGGGTGCATAGAATTCATTTTAGCGACAATTTAGAAGGAACACATAGAAATTTTGGTTCTTTCCTCCTCACAAGTGGGCGCTGCACATAACACCGTAATCTTTATGATTGAGTGACACAAAACCAGAATTGTGTATAAAGTACCACAACGCCATCAGTTGAAAATCTGTTGCAAATCATTGCATTTGAAGCAAGGATAATTTGAATTAATTACCAAATTATTGTTATATTTGCATATATTTGCATATATATAGACAGATTTTTAAGCAGTATGGCGCCATTAAAGCCTAGACCTTCTAAAAAGGAAAAAGTGTCAAAAAGGCGTGTAGTGTATGCACTTTTATTAACATTGTTATCGATTGTATTATTAATAGTTTGGGGATATCACGCGGTTTGGGCTGCTGGAGTTGTATTGAATAGAACATACGGAAGCTTTATAAGCAATTTGGTATTTGGTCCTGGAACTTTCATTGCTGGTGTTGGATTGAGTGTCAAGTTTGTTACTTATTTGAATAAGATCTTACTTGAAAATCAAACGGATGAAGATGATAAGAAGTATTTATAATGCTTGTTGAACACAATAATACCTGGATGTATTTTATAAAGGCTCGGTAGCTCAAAAAAATGCACACTAAATGAGCAATGAACAATGAACTGGTATATTTTTATCATAATTGGTGAGGTTTGAGTACAAGTACGGGAGGGGCATTTTACATGTATGATTATATGCCTTCGAACAATAATGTAAACCAGTATGGCAACTGAAATGGTTACGGATAGGAATTTATTTGGTTATTGCTTTTGCTACTTGTTAGTTGGTTGTTTACTGATTTATATATGCTTACTTGATCAGTAAATTGTTGTGGTTGCTTTTTTGTCTTATCTACTGCATTAATCATTGGCTTAAATTCATAACTACATCATGATGGAAGTAAGATGTTACACATTTGATCAAATCATGTTCAAAAGAGTCGTCTTCTGAAAATGTGTGTGGTAGATCATATTTGACATATAATGAGAGAAACTCTTAGATAGATCCTCAAACAGATATAATGATTAATGCTTGTTCCTATATAAGTTACAATTTTTCAACGCAGTCATCCTTGAAATATTAACAATCTTCAATTTAGTATACAGTATACAGCATACAAACTACTATTCGCACTGATCATTTCGATGGGCCGTTGACTTTGGTGGTAGTTATACCCATCTCATCAGCATATTTCTCTAGAAAATCCAACTCAAGTATTATATCTGCCAGTTGCAACCAAGTTTGTAGACTCTCTAGCAATATTGGCTCGTAGCTAAGTATCTTGTCATGCCAAAATTGATCATTTTGAATTGTTGAAGTAATTTTGTTGAAAATACTCGCCTCGACAACTTTCTGTGATAACTCGTTTCCGTCTCCTTGATTTTTTGGAAAATCAACATGTCGATTTATATCTTTTAATACTTGGATCATTTTCGCTTTACTCTTTACAGGTTTCAATTTCCATTCTTTAAACTTTTCCCGAAGTTGCGTGGCACTCATGGTCTCATAATCGTCATTGTCTAATATTTCTGATGACAAATTGGTCTTTCTTGGGCTCGACGGTACTTGCATAATTGATGTACCTAAAAAGCTCTGTGGGTCATTGTTTGCATCATCTGTAGCAGCAGGGTTAATCACCTCTCTCAGAATTTCAATTACGCTTATACTTGTGTCTACTTGTTGATCATCTTGTGAATCTCCAATTTCATCTTCTGAATCATACGGCGGTCGTCTTTTAGTTCCAATTTTTTGTATCTTTATAGGATTTTCTTCCAATACATCAATAATCTCGATTCCTCCAGGAATTTCAATTAGGGAAGTTTCATACTGTTTGGAAAATTCAGATGTTTTCGGTTTCGGTTTTGGGGGTATTTCAAGAATATTAGGCTTAAGGAAAGAAGATGGATCGTGGTCGTTTTCAAAGTATGAATTTGCTGTTGAATATATAGAAGACCGTATTGATTTGATTGGTGAATCTTCAAGTTCCTCTGTCTTGATAATTACATTGGATTTTTTTTGTGGTGATTTGAATTCTTTAATTGGAGATGAAATTATTTCTTCCACCAAGATTTTATTCCTTTTAGGCGGACCCTTATTTATAATAGACAATGAAGAGAAAATTTCTTCGTCGTGATGTTGTTGACCTGTCGGTATTGGTGAGCTTGAGCTAAGTTGAATAGGTTCTAGATGAGTACCCTTTGATTTCAATTCATTTAGTGAAAAGTTATCGCTGGTTTCAACTGAGAACATCGATTCTCTTTGGTGAGACGATATTTGATGAGGAAGTGGCAACGGCAGTTCTTCTTTATCTTGATATATGGTTTCAAGAATTTGCAACTTTGGGGCTACTCCAGTTGAAGAGCGTAAAGGAGTTGGTTCAGGAGAAGAGTCTGAAATCTCTTCCATGCGTGTTTCCGTTCCATCAATTATATTTTCTTTTATATTCTCTCCTTCAGAGTCATCGCCACTGGTTGGTACTTGTCCATCAAGCTCATCTACTCTTCTTTTTAGATCCCACTTTTTGTCATTGCTCATTTGAAATGACTTGGACTCGTTCATGACTTGAGATAAGGTCAAAATAAAGGGATTGTTTTCAATACATGTATCTTCAACCTCTGAGAAACTAATGGTTTGGTTCATTTCCTCGTCCGAAAGATCGTAGAGCCACTTCAAATCTTCGATGTTTAGTCCTATTTCTGGACATGCAGAGGATTGAGACCACATATCATCCAACATTTGGGAATCGATCAACTCGATTTGTTTTGTTAAATGTTTCAAACTCATTTTCGTTCTAGAAGATAACCTTGGGAACTTGATTTTGATATTATTAATTATCGAGCTCCATTCTTTCTTAGAATAAACCAAACGATCCTGGCTATTGTTCTCTTCGTTCACTTTGTAAGTAGGCGTTTCAATATTACCATGTTCTATTTTCTCTATTCGTTTAAGAATATCGGAGATTTTACGCTTTTTGCTCGAAAAGAATTTGAGGATCGACAACTGGACCATTCTCTCGTCTTTAATTTCTGTAGCTGAAGAAGGTTGATCCATCTTCGGTTCTGATAAGCTATACTTTGCATTCATTAACGAAGTTATACTTTTGATCTTCTTTCGTGGTTTGGCATTAGCTTTGGGTCGTTGTTTCTGCTTAGTTCCACCCCGAGAAATGTCCGCCGAATTTTCACAAGGTGCAGAAAGCGCTCCCATACCACCACTTAGTTCCAAGCTCTTATGATCCAAGCCCTTTTGATCCTTTGTTCCAATATCAGATTGTCTTGAAAATGACCGTAACTGAGAGATCGCCTTTCTCTGCGCGTCTTGATAGACGCTTTCTTGCTCAAAGTCTTCTAATCTTCCCTGCATTTGAGTTGAAACAAATTGGATCTCTGGATGGTTCACATCTTCCTCGGCATATTCCCCATCTACCATAGTGTCAGCATCATTTAAATGAACCAATTTTCAACAGATACTATTGGGGTAAAAAAAACTGGCTCATAAACAGTTGTTGCTTCTATTATGTTGTGACTATCTTTTGATCCAAAACGATCTGGTTGTATACAGTCCTGGTCTACAAATGTGGTATCGAGTCACGAGTAGCTGATACGGCATATAATTCAATGGAGATACACTTCTAATCTATACAGAGGTTGGAAATTGGGTTGCAAGTTCTTCTTTTAGGGTCTGGTTTATTTCCCAATTTCCAGATTTTTTATTGTATGAGGCAATATCTTGTATTGTATGCTTTATGATAGCCTTGGTGAAGCTTTTGAATTTTTTCTGTGAAAGCTCAACCAATGTTCCAATGGTGAAGTCATTATTCTGTTCTATGAACTGGATCAATTGATAGATCGCGAGAGGATCTTTGATCTTTGGCTTCTGGGGTATTAACACGTTTGGTTGAAGTTTATTACCTAATGCAAAGGTTATATCGGAGGGAGTTGTGGAAGTGCTGCTGCCATTGGTGGTGGGAATTATGTCATTTGCAGTATTGCTGCTGTTTGTTTTGGTAGAATTCTTGATGACTGAGCAAGTTGCTTCTGTAGTTCCTGTCGCTTCTGTTGCTCTCAAGCTTGTCGCGATATCTTTTCCTTCTGTCTTGTTTGAAGAACAGCTGTTGAGTTTTGTATTTGCAACTGATGCATGGGTATTATTATTGTTAGTGTTAGAAGCGGTAGTAGTAGTGTTGGTGATGGTGGTGGTGGTGGTAGTAGCAGTAGCAGTAGTAGTATTAGTAGTATGAATACCATTATTTCTGCTGTTATTATTGTCACTATTTGATTTCTCTCCAGCAACCACATCCACGCTTCTCTTTGCTCTATGCCAGTACAGTCCATTGGGGTTTATTGGATACTGGATATTGACATGAATTCTTTCATATTTCATCAGCTCAAAAAACTCTTTGTCTTTCTCATTATCATTATTCCACTTACTAATTGAAATCAACGGTCCCATAAACTTCTTCCTCTTCTTCTGAGTATCAGTTGTGCTATCTACAAAATCTTCAAATTCGTCTTCGCTTCCAATTTCTTCTTCTTCATCATCTTCCTCATCATTGTCAATATCTTCTCCTTCTCCTTCATCTCCAGAATCTTCATTCCAATCCAAATCTGAATCATAGTCGTAATCTAACCCTGTTGTCACTTTGTCAAAAGGATCATTTCTTGGGAATACAATTTTACTGTGTTCCGCTGAAATCCACGTTCCTATATAAGGAGGCTTCGAGTTTTCATAAAATTGTAAGTATTTAATGGATGGCATGTTTTCCATCATCTCATAAATTTGTGTTTCAGTTGTGTCTGATGAATTGAGTGCGTTTATTATTTGTTCTGGTGTGGAATAAGTCTTTATGCAATTTGAATCTACTTTCATGTTGCTGCACTGATGAAGAAAAAGTTGAAAATGGTTGGTTTCTGGATGTTTTTTCGGTTGTTGTTGATTATGGGATTCCTGGTATTGCCCTTTTGATTTTATTATTCTATCAAATTCATCTTTCTTCAATTCCAACTCAGATATCGTCGACAAAGGCTGAAGACTATTGATAGTAACGTTTGTCTTTTGGAAAAATGGCAAGAATACCTGGTCGTATGTTCGAATGCTTGCTTTGATTGGTGAGGAGTTTATGTCTACATAAACACCTTCAGATTTTTTCGGAGAAGATTTCGGGTGAATGGTGAAAAACGATGAGATTTTCATTTGACTTCTTTCTTTAACTTCTTCAAGCTTTTTCTTTTCTTCTTCAAGTTTTTTCTTTTCTTCTTCAAGTTTAAGTTTCTTTTCAAGCCTTTGTCTTTCTTTCTCTTCTTTTTCTGCCAATTTCCTTAACCGTTCTTCCTCTTTTTCTGCCAACTTCTTCAATTTTTCTTCCTCCAATTTTTTCTTCCTCAATTCTTTCTCTGCGTCCTTCTCTATAAGCTTTCTTGTCCTCTCTTCTTCTCGGAGCTTTCTTTCCTGTTCCCTTTTGATATTCTCTTCTTCTTTCTTACGTTCTCTTTCTCGTTTTTCAATCTCTCTTTGTTTCTGTTTTTCAAGCCTTTCAAGTTGCTTCTTGGTTAATTGCTTATCAGACAGTTTCTCATCTTTGGTTTGTTCGTCAATCGTTATCACTTCAATGCTAGAAGATGGAGGTTCTTCGGCCGTAGTCTCAGAAGAGTTCGAATTGGATTCGATACTACCATTGGTGCCGCTAGTGCTGCTAGTGTTGTCTTCTGGAGTCGTAGACCGTTCTGGGGTCTCTAGCTTGATCTTTTTGCTGAGTGATTCAGACTCATCTATGGTATCTGGTCTCTTCTTATTTATATGTAAGACTTCTTCGATTGATTCACTTGAGGGCGTGCTTGTCGGAGTTGCTGCGGACAAATTCAAGGACAAATTCAAGGACAACGTTCTCTGCGACATGTTGAGATTGAAATCCTTCTTATCCACACCCAGAGTCTGTGATCAAATATAAACCTTGTAATGGTTGGTACTTGTTGGTCTTTTTTGGCTCAAAACGAGAAAGAACGCGTCCTCATTTTTAAAATTCTGGCAGCATTTATGGCATACATTTGTTCCTGTATACAAACTTGTAATGGATGCAGATTGAGCCTCAGGTAAGGTCAGGTGCACTGCACAGTGGAGTAGATAACTGGTGAGAAGTTGCAGATTGTCTGAAATGGTTAAAGTGAACTCAAAACGTTGAGAGATGTGTGACATTTAAGATTGGCTATTGGTTCCAATGGCACTCGTTAGCGATACTAGGTAATTGTTGGTGAATCAATAGATTTGGTAGTGCAAGACTCACATGTTTTTGACTGGTTTTCTAGACTCCGAACTACATGTTCGGATATATCTCTAAACATACGATTTGTCTCATTCTCTGACCTGATGATAAGAGCCACAGCTTTAAATCTGTTGCAATAATTGGCTAAGTATGGTTCCACTAACTGCCAAGTGAAAATTTTTGTAATACTCATATATATATATACATAGCTGTGAGTATATCTTTTTCATGTGAATGTGTGTATGTATGTATTGGTATGTACATATGTTCTCTTAAGACAAGTCTTCATGATGTGATCTAATTAATATCATTAACTATCGTTGTTAATCTGAGTTGTCATTGAATACAAGCTGATGTGGTGTGGTTTCATGTTTTCATGTTTCATTATCATTCTAATTTACATATCATTTCCATTCCTTATATTATTCTGAGCTATCGTTGAGTCTACTGTCTAAAGCAATAAACAACAGCAATAAACCATATTAAAAGTTACTTCTATTAAGATTAGATCCTTGAAAGAACGTAAAAACAATCTAAAGTATGTATATATCCCCTTCCTGAACATGTTGATTAAAAGCATATTCATTTAACATATAAAATCAACCACCAAACACCGCAACAAAAATAATTATTAGAATTGAAAATAATTGAAGACAACCAAAAAAAGTCAAACAAAATACTATATTAATGAAGATTATTCATAATCAGGAATATCTAAATGGAAGAATGGGGTGTTAGTACTAACAGCTGCAAAGTAGGTATCATCAACTAAACCAGATTCATAATCTGCAACGGTTCCAATATTAAGATATGAAGTTTCACTGATTAAACCTTCACTATATGAACCAAAGCCAGCAGTAAGTAAACCTCTTCTAATCCAAGGAGTTAAGATTCCTGAAAAATGGAATTCAACTTCTCTGTCAGCATATGCATTTAAAGCTTTTCTAAGATCAACTAATGCTTGAATAGAAGTTGCATCAACTGAAGCCACTGAACTGAAATCAAAATGAATAAGTCTTAATAATGGTCTTTCATCTTGGGTATGGACGTGATCATTCTTAGCAAACTTTTTTCTCCAGAATGGAAAGTTCCATTTTAATGAACCAGGATCATTCCATGGTCTAGAGCCAGCCGTAAAAGTATCATATGGCTTACCACGTCTGGTTAACCTCTTAGCTTCATCTGAAACTTGATCAATGAAACCTGAAGCGTTTGGATAAGTGAAAGATTCAACTGGCTTGAAAACAACAACTCCTGGTGGTGGTGGTAATACATTGATTTGTTTATTGATGTTCTTTTTGCTTAATGGGACCCACCTAGTATGGAATTTGATATGAGGATTCTTTTCACTTAATTCTTTACTACTAGTATTCTTATAACCGGTGCTGTCATATCCTTTGGTCAATTTGGAATTGATTTTGGATTTGGAATGGTCATAATTATCTCCACTGCTTATCACGTGGTGAATTTCGATTTCGTCATCTTCTCCTGAAGATCCACTATTAGAATTACTGATTGAAGAGATTTCTTTTTTGGTCACAACAATACTTTCGTTATCGGATGATTCATCTGAAAAATTGATTTGAGGGTTAATTACTTCGGCAATTTTGATTTTTCCTAAGAATAATCCTCTTGGTTTGGCGACCCTGAATAATAAAACTGCAACGGAAGCACAAATGGCAAAATAAATACCATCTTCAATACTTGCAAATACTGTAATGATAACTGCAATCACAAATATACCTGCCTCCAAAGGATTGATATTCCAGAAATTTAAGGTTACTTTATAATCAGCAATCAAATCAGAAACTGCATGAATAATAACAGCACTCAAAACAGCCTTTGGAATGTAGAAGAAAGCGGAAGTCAAACAATATAAAGCTAACAAGACAACGGCGCCAGTGAAAATACCAGCAAGAGGAGTTCTAACACCACACTTGGCCTTTAAAGCAGATCTTGAGAATGAACCGGTTGATGGATAAGCGTTGAAAAAAGTACCAATCAAGTTATTTACACCAATTGCAATTAATTCTTGATCTGGGATAACTTTATAATCATTAACTCTTCCAAAAGATTTTGCAATAGCAATGTGTTCTAATAATAAGATAATGGTTGAGACAGGGATTTCACTGGCTACTGCACTAACGATACCTGGTTGAATAGTCATAACTCCAACATTTTGTAAACCTTTAGGAACAACACCAATGATACTAAAACTGGTTTTGAACTTTGAAAGACTTCCCTTGTATTTAACCTTCTGAGGATGAACAATACCCCAGGATATAGCAGTAGCAACAATGATGATAATGGCGTTTCTAAGATGTTGAGTATAGAAAAACCAAAGCTTGTATCTTGGCCAACGTTTCATACCATAAGAAGTTGTAAATTTCCAAAGGTATAAAAGGAATAAGCAAACTAAACCGAATGCTGCATCAACTTTGGTATGTGGTAAGTTTTTTAAGGTGTCAATAATAACACGGTAAGTCGCTTGTCTAGTGTTAACAAGAGAGTTGAAACCCATCAAACCAGGTACTTGGCCAGAAATGATATTAAAAGCAGAACCAGTCATGAAACCCAAAATAGCAGGACTAGAAATAAACTCTAAAATGAATCCTAATCTTAAAACACCGATAGCAGCAGCGATACCACCACAAATCAAAGAAAGAAAAGTTGCAATGTCAGCAGCAGAGAATTCAGTACCATGTTCAGCTTGAACTTTGGCAATAACTTTACCAACTTGTTGAGACATAACTGCCACAGGACCAATTGAAACATCTTTTGAAGTTGCGAAAAATGAGTATATGAAAACCCCAACGAATGAAGAATAAAGACCGTATTGAGGAGATAACCCAGCTAAAATTGCATATGACATAGATTGAGGCACCAAAACGACCCCAACAGTGATACCGGCAATAAGATCACCATAAGCCCAAGTTGGATTATAATGTAAAATCCATCTTGCAATTGGGAAAAGGGATATAAGATATGCTTTTATTTTATCAAGAGGATCACTGAAGGTATTCTTAGCCCAATCTAATGCTGTCACGGTTGGTTCTTTATATTCAAAAACATGAACGTCAGATCTTGGAGCAGGTTCATTGTATTGATGTGAAAGTTGAGCTTCAAGGTGAATATCACCTAAATGGTCAGCCTTTTGTAACTCAGGAATTTCTGAAATACTAGCCATTATATTATTATAATACTAATAGTTAATATGAGAAATAAATCAGACTATAACTGATATGAAAAATGAAAGCAAAAAATGGTAAGAATAAATAGAATGCAAATTATAGTTCCTTTTAAATAAGAAATTTTTGGAATATGAAATAGCGTTTAGTGGATGAGGTGCTTAGCGGGGAATGAATAATGGAATTACTTCCACTTGAAACCTTAATAATAATATAGAGTTGGTTAAGAAGAGTAGTTAGATAAAAAAGTATTTTAAAAAATTGTTGCTGGCAGCCATAGTGCAAATATAGGGACCACAGTTTGTCAGATTCACGTGACTCAACCACAGTTTTGTTGTTTTGCACCCATTCAAAATGCATGAAGAATAAAGCTAAGAATGGTGATTACTGATAAGTATTTGGTGATAAATCGAAAGAAAAAAATATATCAAGTGAATTTAGGAGCTTGATATTTACTATAAGTGGAATTTTCATTACTATTGTTTCTATTTATCCATCAAACGGTGAACATGTATAATGACACAAGGTAACTGAAGCAGAGTTTTCGTTTGAATTGGTGATGTCACGTGCAGTGTTGCAACATTGTGCGTCTCATCTACCGCTGAAAGTTGGTGTCGTTAGTTGTGCATATCCATGAGAAATTTTCATATCGAACGAATGAATCAAATGCTTTTGTACTCAAAAGAAATTTTGACGGCTAAATCCGCTTCGATTTTCTTTCTTTCTTTCTATGGGGCATTTGTTTTGAGATCGATAAAAATATATTTGATCAGGAATTAAAACTATTCAAACTAGAAAACATTTCACAATCATATCATTGTAAACGAGTCTCTTGTATATTTGTTATTTGTGTTATTCAAGTTATCCCTCATCCCTTAATTTGAAAAATGCACCTATCTCCTTAGTACACAATTTCATTATAATGTGGCTAGAGGCAACAAATCAGATTGACATTGGTTTCAGCCGTATCCTCTGGAAGCTTTTACCAGTACGCAATTCCAAATTAGGAACTTTTTTTCGCCTTGTCGTTTACTCACAAAATTATTTTTTTAGATACTATTGGAGCTAACTTGGAGTCGTCAGTTTACTTGTCTCCATTCCTTCTCTTATGCAAACTATGTCGCAATCCCCACAGTTTATGTATCAGAAAATCAATATGTGCCTTGAAAATTTTTGAAGAGAGCATATTACGAGTGATCAATTATGCAACTAACCCTCTGTCATTTCGCTGAATGCTCATTATTTCTCACGTCTTTAAACTTAATTTTGGTCGCTCTGCCAAACACTTGAAAAGGAAAGACAAATCCATGAAGCTAAAGCCGAGGGATGGTACTTACCTTCTTCTCACACATTATGCACATATATACGCATACCCCTACACCCTCCCTCCACAGTGGATATCTTCTTTCTAGCTCTAGAACACAGCCACTTAAAGCATTCATCAGAGGAGACCAAGATTATTCCTCCTTCTCCAATGAAAATTGGTTTTCAGATGCTTCAAATCAAGTTCAATAAAAAAAATATTCGCTTGCTACAAATAAATCATCATTCTTATATTATTAACGTTTCTTTTAAAATCATTCATTACTTTCTTTGGTTCAAACCTTCAAACTCTTTAAGTTCTCAGCTTCAACTGCATCAACAATTCTTCTGTATTCTTGTTGTCTAAAACACTGTTCAAGGAAGATTTGATATTTGGCTTCCAATAATTTTCTATCTGGGTGATGTGGGTCTGATGGTAAGATAACCTTACCAGGTCCAGTCATTTTTTCCATAACCTTCCATAACTTATCACCAGAATTAGCTTCTCTCTTTGATTCAAGTGAAGTCAAAGGCTTCAATCCAAGTCTATTGAATTTTTGAGATATTCCCTTTTGAACATTTGACTTTGATCCAAATGACAATGTTTGCTCCTCTTCGTCTTCATCATCTTCCAGATCTATTACAACGTTAGATTTTTTGACACCGGTATTCAATATTGGTTGACTGAAATAGTCAATAGATTCTTCAGCTCCTTCATCCATAGGTGTCATAAGTGCAGGTCCCCCAGTGGCAGGATAAGCCAATGCTGTCATACTGGTGGTAGAAGCAGTAGCAGATGGTGCAGTGTAAGGAGAAGGAATATCATCATTGGCATGAGAATTAGCATTGAAGCTGGTTTCAGATTTCTGTGAAGATAAAACAGAATTTCTTCTGGATCTACCCTTTGTAGCAACATGCTCATTAACAGATGTTTCTGCTGCCACAGCTCCTAATAATGCTGCACCGAATACAACTGCTGCATCAATATATCTTGGGATTATAACTGGCAACCCTGTGCAATCCGCCAATAATCTCATAAGCAACCCATTTCTACATTGACCTCCAGACATAAATATACAAGTAATTTCATGGCCACTTTTAATCAATGCTTCAACAATTTGTCTGGTTTGTTGGGCAATGAATTCACAAGCTCCAAAGTACTGAATTGCTAAATCATTTATACTCGAGTCCATTGATTGACCAATAATAGAAGCTTTCATTCTTGGGTCTGCAATAGGAGATCTATTCCCATGGAAGTCTCCATAAAAGAATATATGTTTTGCCAAGCTAACCACGGATCTATTTTTGGTTTCAGTTACTAAATTTTCCAATGTCATGTTCAAATAATCAAATTTTGACAAATTTGAAGCTTCCGCTAATCTCGATAACTCTGCAGTAGCAGGATGGATTGCCAATACATGAGCCAATAACGCTCCAGTACATGACTGGCCACCTTCTGCTAACCAATAGCCAGGTGCCATAACGTCTTTGTAAGGTCCCCAGACTCCCTCAACAAAGCAAGGTTCTTTGGTCATTGCTATATGGCAGGTTGAAGTACCAGCAACTGCTGCTAATCTACCACAGGCAGTTCCAATTGAACCATCCGATTTTTCGGCCAATTCGTGTAACTTCGGTATGTCAACTTTTCCTGCTACAGTACCGATCCAACCAGCATAGGCATCAATCACACCACTACCAACGATACATTCTGTGGTTAAACCTAATTCTTCAGCTGATTGAGGAGTCAATTTTGCAACAATTTGTCCCGCTGACAAAAAGATTCCATTTTTGCCAGGAATTCCGCCTAATTTTCTAAAATCATCTTCAACTAACTCTGGCAAGTCGACCAATTCTAAAAATTCCTTTGACCACCCAGTTGTTGAATTATCAACACCAATTGGTACCAAACCTTGCTTGCAAACAGTAGAATTAAAAGATCTTGCTTCAGATCCGGTAGCTTTGTGGGTGAGATAATCAGGTAAATCATAAAACTTAACATCTTTGATTCCATGAGGAAGATGATGTTTTAACCATTTCATTTTTGGTAATTCCATTTCAATAGACATCTGGCCCCCGACGTACTTTAAGCATTTATCACCAGTAGCATTAATCTTATTTGTCTCGTCTTCAGCTCTATGATCCATCCATAATATAATATTTTCTTTGTTATCAGTGAAATCGGGACCAACAGCAACTGGAGAATCATCATTTTCATTGATTGCAACCAATGAACAAGTAGCATCAAACCCAATTCCAAATACGTTAATTGGAGGGATTCCCGAATCTCTAAGACAATTTCTAACACAAAAGCAGATAGCATTCCAGATTTCATTTGAGGATTGAGTGATGTAACTAGGCTTCAATTCATGACGAGTTATGGGTCTTTCACTTAATCCGAGAATTATTCCATTTGTATCGATAATACAAGCACGGGCAGACCCGGTACCAACATCCACCCCAATATAATAGACATCCGGCTGAGGAGGAGCTTGATGGAAATTGAATACAGATGACCTACGAGAGGCCAAAGAAGTATGTGATTTGGATAAAGGTGGCATTATCTAAAGAATATCAAAATAAAAAATTGATGGAATATGAAGCGATTGTGACAAACTTGGTTGATTTTGATTGATGTGATGGTTTATACTTATTTGAATATAATCAAGGTACTTATTTCAACAACTAGCATACAATAAACTCTGGCCTGAATTTCAACACAACGATAAGCTTCAAAAAGAGTCTAAACAACGTTTCTCATTTCTTTTTTGATCTCTCCGCCCTTCTATACTATGGGATGTAACACAAACTTGTGCTGCGCGGAACAAATACCGGTGAGATAAGTGAAGAACTTGCAAATCTTTCCGACTAGCTTGTAGTAGTCAGCGAGGGGGTGAAATAAGTAGTAAGGGTTGTCAAAGTAGAAACGCGTGGATGACCTTAAAAATAGAACGAAAACGAGTTTTTCGAAATTAAGGCGGGTGTGTCGATTCATGATGACTGATATTTCGACTTTATCGAATGGCTAAGACTAAGTGGGACCTTATCGAAGACTAAAAATAATCACCAGTATGCAGGAAGATTGATTGACTGTTGGAAGTAAAAATATATCTTCGGGTGCACATGATTAATAGAATTGAGGTGTCCCATTGAACCATAACAATCATATCATGATACCGATTTCCAACTACCTACCTTCAATTATTACTTTTAATTATAACCTTACATTCAAGTGTCGATCTATTGACCTTCTCTTTACATAGCAACATTATTATCCAATATTATCCAAAATTATATTATATTCAAATCTTGTTCGTTATTCTTACTATACATGGATAAAGTATACCTATTAACTTATTGAACTTCACTTAAGAGTAAAGTCATACATTAATTAATGCCTGTATCCTTATCCTTATCCTTATTTTCATCCTCGTAATAATTTCATTCCTGTTACTTACTATGCTTATTCTATTATTCAATTACTCAATTCATTCTTTCTGTTCTTCATTCATTTCAATTCGTTAAAGGGGGATATTTTTCAACTGCGTCTACAAGGAAGTCAAACTGTTCAGTGTTCTCGACAGCTGCTCGCACGTGAGAAGCTCCAATTCGACGTACTCCATTCTTCCTCGCTTCAACGACGGCTGCTTCCACCAAGTTCGCCATAAAAATCTCCAATGCACGACCAACAACAACAGGAGTAGCTTGTGCTACCTTTCCGATATCTTCATCAGATTGCATTATCTTCTTGATTCTAGCAGCAGGGAAATGTGTCTTTATTTTCTCAAAAGAAGAAAGTATTGTTTCCTGGGGAACTTTTTCTTCAGACATCTTTTACAATATATTTATTTGGTGGTTGTAATATTGTTTTGGTTGGTTAATGGTTAATAATCAATAAAGAACGAGTCCTGTATATAGTTTATTTGCAATTTGCTCAAGTTCGCATTTGATTGAACAATTTTCAGGACGGAATTTCTGGCTTTTAAATACTTTGCAGTTTATTTTGAAATTTGATTTCATGCCGGTCGTGCGAAGGCAAAGCAGCTGGGTAAACAAGAATAATTGGTGAATGTTAAGGGATTGAATCGAAGTCGAGTTACTATGTCTCTACAGAGACAAGGTGTAGATTTAATATTGAATAACAAAAAGTTTTAATCAAGTGATTGAAAAAAAGGCAGTGGTAGCAGTGTGTTAAAAGAATGAACCAGAATCCAATTAGAGATGCTGATAACCTAGACGCAATAAAAAAAGTTAAATGCCTTCAGCCAGATTCGAACTGACGATCTCCTCATTACTAGTGAGGTGCCTTACCAACTTGGCCATAAAGGCAAACAATTAAAATAGAAAATACTTTTGGAAGAACATAATTTCATTTTTATGTGAATTCAAGCTAATAATTATAAATTGCCTCGTAGTATCAACAGTATGTTCTTACTGGTGGTGTAAATGAGCCTACAATCACTACGACCAGCTGATTAATTTGCAATATGAAAATTAAAAAAAATAAAAGGTAAAAAAAATCAAAAAAAGTCAAAAAAAAGTGAAGAAAAAGATCAAAACTTCACTTTATGAGACAAAATGTAACTTGAGTGACTTCTCTTAATGCCATCCAGCAGCATCTACCATCACTCTGTTAATCCCGACTTCTGCTAGGGATCCATCTCCTGTATAAGACTTCTGTTATCTTAAGCAGTTTGAAAATTTGCTCAATGTCTTTGAAACTCTCCACAAGTACAGGTTTGGCCAGACAAAGAAGCTCATCGACAAAGCAAAGAACTAAAGTCTTCTTAACACCTCCGATAACTCTGGAAATGGCTGATAACTCAATCCAATTAATTGAGTCACTGGTCGACAATATTAAAATTGCAAATTCAGCATGACTAAATGGTGGACCTCTCTTATAAAGTAACAAATCACAACCAAATTTTATACCTGATCTTACACACCAGCCGAGAGATCTATAATGATTATACACAGCAAAATTTTGTATGAATTTAGGATCTCTTGAACAACATAATTCAAATAGCTGTTTAGTATCCAATATTTTGTTTTCGTCGTTGAATATGTTTATCACATTCAAACTGAATTTTAGGAAAAATGCTTCCACTGATTGAAGTTCAAGATATTCCAAATCAAGATTTTCCATTAGGGTTAACTGATCTTGTTCACTCAATTCTGAAGTTTCAGAAGTTACTCCTCTGAATATAGCTTGATTTGACTTTAAGGATGCCAAGGATTCCTTCAATTGATTCAATTGGGTTTCCTCTTCATCATTCAATTGAGATTGTCTCTGCTTTAATTCTAAATTTTGAATTTTGAGTCTCTCAAGTTTGAATTTCTTCCTTTCCTCACGTCTCTGCTTGGTAATATCTTCATTGGATATGTAGGAAGGACTGTTATCATCATGAATTCCTAGCTTATTCTTGATCTTTTTCGACCATAAAGGTTCTGATCTTGATAATGAACCTTTACCAAAGAATCCATGGCTCCATAAATGATTCATATCATCTTCGTCGATTACCTTAAAAATGTTTTCCTCAAAATCAACCCTTATTGTCCTTTCAGGAATCGGATTGCATTGAATATAATAGTATTTGATGCCAAAATACATCCAAGATAGTGGATTGTGAAGATACAATTCAGGTAATGGCCCGTAAATTTCGGTTGAAAGTGTTATTGGAAGCGCATTTCGATATAGCTGGTTTAGATTTCTATTTCTTTTACCCATAATCTTTATGTTAGTATATGGTTCGTAAAGTAATACAAGTTATAGTATTTTTGTTTTTGGTCAGATACCGTTGTAGTCTTGAGAAATCATGTGCTCACACTGATCGTTAGATCTTAAAGACACTAGTAAAGTTTGTCATCATCAAAAAAAATTCTTATCTATATCACGAGCTAATTCGACTTACAATTTATTTGCAGGAAGTCCAGTAACTTCAAGACATGTTTTGTTATTATGAAGGTGGTCGTTCAAAGAAAAGAAGAGTCTGAAATGCTCACAAAAATAAAGAAAAAATGCGAGAAGATATACGGAGTGTCCGGGTAATTGCTCTGGAATATGGTTAGAGGGCTTTTCGATGGTGTTGGATGTATAAGCATAAGGAAGTAAAGTGTTGCAGCGGTAGGAGCAACAGAGAAAGAAATTATAGAATATAGTGTATGAGAAAGTTCTGGGTATTAATGAGAGTCTAGAAAGGTATATGGAATGGTTAGATGTATTATTTGACGTTCAATAGCTTTCATATTTGAGATTTTGGAGTCCTAGTTAGAGAGAATTATAATATTCGCAGCCTTTTGCTCAGTTCTGAATGCATATTACATTACGTAATGTAATAGATTGAATGGAAAAGGATTTATTTCTGAAGAACAATTATATTTTATAAAGAGTCATATTTTCAAAATACGTTATTGCAGAATGATATTAGAATAAAACGTTTTAAAAAAGTTGAATTATTTTCTGAGTGTTCACCATAGCTATGAAGTGTTTACGATTCTTCAAGTTTGAAAAATTAAAAAAAAAACCTGCTGGTCCCAGGAATCGAACCTGGGTTTGTTCGGCCACAACGAACTGTACTAACCACTATACGAGACCAGCTTATTTTGATTTTAAATCATCAATAATGATTCATACCTATGCTATGTGAAACCATTCCAATTTAGCAAATTAGCATATTCAAACATTACTACTACAATACTATTTAGCTATAGAAATATTATGAACTTATATTTCAAAGCATCTCAATTTTTCACTTTCATTTCCAACATTTCCAACTGAGTTCTTCATCTCTTTCCAAATAATGGGAACATAAAGAAGATCAATGGCACAGCTTCAATGAGAGGTATATGCAGTCCTTCATCTACATACAGAAAGGAATGAACTAACTTAGTTTCTACAGCACAACCCATATCTTAATGATACGAGCCTTCTAGTCGTTAATTATGCCAACTCATGGATTAAGATGTCAGAAATGCGATCGGGTACTAAGAATTGATCCTTCTCTTATTGGATTGAGTACAGCACAACAAAAGCTATTGATAGGTAAGATCAATCCTGAAGATAAGCCAAATGTTGGCAATCTAAATCCAAATGAGTATATTCCCCCAGATAGGCTCGAGTTATTCAATGAATTAACTGCGAAGTCTTCTAAACCAATATATGAAAGAGACTTGACAACTGAAATAGCCAGTGAGGATGATGATGATGATGAGGAGGACGAAGATGATGATGAAGCTTATAAGGAAGCCAACGAAAGCATTAGTAACTCGCATTCTTTCGTGATATTATCATCGGATAAGGATACACAGCATGAAAACAATGATGAAAATAAAGTGGCACATAATGAACATGGTGGCATAGAAGGTAAAAATGGAGTGACAGCTGGTGAATTTGGTGAAACAGCTGAAGGTGGCGGCCATCATCACCACCACCATCATCAATTAAAAGTTCATACCCCTAAAACTATATCACAACGAATAAAAACTCTCAAAAACATTTTCAAGATTCTTTCAATTAACCAAGACATAGATCATCCTTTATGTACTGAGTGCTCGGAGCTTTTAATTGAAAACTACAAATTGAAATTTGACCAAAACCAGAAGGAGAAAGATAGTTATTTGGGGTTTTTGAGAAAATTGAAAAGTCAAGAGAATTCATTTGATAAGCCTGAGTTGGACTCTAAGTTATCTAGTTCTATGATGGAATATAAGAATTTGAAACAACTTGAAACCGATAAATTAAATAATTTGAGATCGCTTGAATTGATTAAGACCGAATTGGACACTAAGCTTTCAAATTTGGAAAAGGAATATAATGAATTGATTACGATTGAATTAGAGAATATATTGGAATTGAAAAACAAGTCGAGTCTTGAGTTATTGAACAAATTCAACGAATTTGAAAAATTGAGATCTTGTTACGAAACATATTTGAATAATTTAGATAACCTTCGAAATTTCAATGTTTATAAACAAGTCTTTAATATAACATTTGATGAGAAAGATAAATATGGCAAGATCAATGAATTCAGGTTGGGATATAAAGTGCCATGGACTGAAAATAACGCAGCCTTGGGTCAGATTGTACTATTGTTGAATTTTTTGATAAAACGATTTGACATCAAAATTGAAAATTATAAGTTAGTTCCAGTTGGTTCTCAATCTCACATTATTAAAATCTCAAAAATTGTCACCAATGAAAATGTCGAACATAAGACTAAGACCATCCTTGATTTACATACTTCGAATGAATTTTCATTGGGGAAATTGTTTAATTATAACAAGATTGATTTATCGATGATTGCATTATTGGATATTATAAGTCAATTTGAGAGTAAACTATCAGCCATAGACCCTGAGTTGATATTACCGTATTCCATATCTACCAAGAAAGATACAATTGGAGGGAAAAGTATAAGAGTGACGTCTAATAGCGAATGGACTAGTGGTTGTAAGTTCTTGTTGACAAACCTAAATTGGTTACTCATGTATTCAAGTGTTCACGTTAGTTGAAAAGTTGCTGGTCAACCTCGTCGCGGAAACAGTATATCCCTGCCCCAATGGATTGTTTAGTTGGTTATAGTATACATTTGATGTGTTACCACTGAATTTCAGTCAGAGAGTCAATTCGAATGAAATCAATTATTAATGAACCAAAATTTACACAAGCTGAGCTGAAAAGATCTACAATTTTAACAGTTTCTCATATTAATGGATATTCTGGTCCTAAATATGTGTCTGTCTCTGGAGCAAGCTTCTCCTACTCCAGAAACCCCAGTTTCAAGGGTATAACGGTATCAACTGGTTGGTAATTCTTCCATCACCGAAGATGCTTATGTTTATTTGCGGAGTGCATATAAACCTTCTTTGCTTATGGCCCTTTACTACTGCATATAGCAGATGGCTGCAAACGCATCACTTCGTGTAGCAAAACTCCCTTGAACCACCACCTTATCGATGGAATTAGTCTATTTAGTTTATAAAAGATATCAATTGTTACCACTTATAAAGAATGCAAAACAAGACTGTAGAGGTCAAGAGTAAAGAGCCACCTCAAGACATTATGAGGACCCGTATCTATCCAAATAAACTCAACTATGGCATTAACCATCACAATTGCCTGAATCATTTGAAAAGCGTGTCTTCAAGGTCCGATTGTAGTGACTTCTGGCTCAAGAAGAAGTTCAGAAGTAATCGATCCGAGGCAAGCTTGCAATGTTTTGCTGAAAATAAAATCGGGTCTTTCATGTCGCCAATGTTTCTGTTTTGTGATGACATCAATGACAGTAAATCATCTCTAACTAACTCGAATGCTTCTCGTAAAGAACCTTCAAATAACTCAAAAACGCTCTTGCCAGCAATTGAATTTGGAAGTTGGGGCAGTAAACAAGTCAACCATACACTAGACGATGATATCAAAAATGCCAAGAGAATAGATTCTCCTATTGACGACGCTGATGTTATAACAGATGTGAATTATAGAGGAACACACATTACCAACACTGGATCCAAACAAAACATTGAAAGTGCTCCTTATAAGACCAATTGCAAAAAATTATATCCATACACCAATCCAAGTTTCATCAACTTGGAGAGATTTAGAAGAATAAGAGAAAAAGTGAAACTAATTAAAGCACGGCAGCTTTACGCCCCAATTCAATGTTTGGCAACTAAAAATAGAATTAGTGGACTTAATAATAAGGTTGTCAGAACAGCCTCCAACATTTCACTTCATCCCCAATTAAATCAAGATCAAATACTGCAATCAGATCTTGGATATTGGACACGTAGGATTTGTGGCAGGATGTGTTCAAAAGGTGGTTGTTGTCCATGTAGCATCTGCCATGACTTTGGATTGAACTGCGATTATAATACAAATACAAATGCACCTTGGCCATAGCAAGTGACCGATTTGGCCAGATGAAACGCGTTTACAGGTTTAAGGACACAAAAGAATGCCGTTATGCTAACAAATTTACAAGAAAACGGAACCATAAAACTTGAAAAGGTTATTATTTAATCAAGATCTTCAGTCTAATATATTTTTGAAAACAGAGAAGCTGAAATCGAAACTATTCACATCCTATTTCACTTATTCACTCTGTTATCTAGTGACACAGCTATTTTTTTCTCGCAGTAGTATTGTGCTGCTAGCCAGAAGGTTCACGGAAGAAAAAAAATATTCCAGAAAGATACGATTAGTACACGTCCAATTGTCACTACTCCCGTTTCATCCTTCCCGAATTGACAATAAAACCTGCAATCCATCGATTATTTCGAAAAGTTATCTAGCGCTTGAAAGCAAAGAACATCAATAGAGAAACTCTTTTGTATTATAAACAGCCAGTATTGCAGATATGTTATCTTTGAACTTTGTCTTTGCGGCATTGTTGTTGTTGTTTGTTAACATAAATGTATCGAATGCCTTCTACTTACCGGGAGTTGCTCCAACAGATTATAAGGTTGGAGATCCCATTTCTTTATTTGTCAATCATTTAACTCCATCTTTACATCACAAATCAAGTAGTCAGAAAAAGGTATCCAGTAAGACTTATGTGTATTCCTATGATTATTATTATCCAAGATTTCATTTCTGTCAACCTGAAGGAGGACCAAAGAAACAGCTGGAGTCCTTAGGTTCTATATTATTTGGTGATAGAATTTTCAATTCACCATTTGATATTAAAATGCTTGAACCTAAAAAGTGTCAATCTTTATGTTCTTCAACATATTCTAAATCAGATGCAGTATTTGTCAATCGTAACATCAGAGCAGGTTACAGTCATAATTGGATTATTGATGGATTACCAGCTGCAAAACAAATGTATGATCAAAAGACTGACACCATTTTCTATGGATCTGGTTTCAATATAGGTGAAGTAGACAATACTAATGTTGCACATTTAGCAAATCATTTTGAAATCAGTATTGAGTATCATGAACGTTCTGATGACACTTATAGAATTGTTGGAGTCACTGTTGTTCCTTTCAGTTTTGATCGGTCTGAACTCAAAAAGGATGCTTCAGCCGATGAGATTTGTTCTGCTGATTTAAAACCACTTCATTTATCAAAGGATGAAAAGACTCAAGTTCAATTCACTTACTCAGTCTCATTTCAACAATCTGATACTGTGTGGGCAACAAGATGGGACAAATATTTACACGTTTACGATCCAAAGATTCAATGGTTTTCTTTAGTCAATTTTTCACTTGTGGTTATTATTTTAGGAATTATTATGACACATATATTAATGAAAACTTTAAAGAATGACATTATTAAATATAACGAAGTCAACTTGGATGATGACATATCTGACGAAAGTGGTTGGAAATTGATTCATGGTGATGTATTCAGACCTCCTCAACAAAAATTATTATTATCAATTTTTGTTGGTAGTGGAGTTCAAATATTATTGATGACATTTGTCACCATTGCCTTTGCTTTGTTTGGTTTATTATCACCATCGAATAGAGGTTCGTTATCGACTTTTACGTTTATTCTTTTCATAGCATTCAGTTTTGTTTCAGCATATGTTTCTGGTTATCTCTATAGATTCTTTGGAGGAGAAAATTGGAGATTAAATATGATTTTGACACCAATTATTGTGCCAGGTCTTTTATTTTTGATTGTTATATTGTTAAATTTCTTCTTAATTTATGCAAACTCATCAGGTGCTATCCCATTCGGTACTATGGCAGCAATCGTTGTGATCTGGTTCTTGTTTTCGATCCCATTATCAACAATTGGATCCATCTTATCATCTAAAAGAGAACCTCTTTCAATCCCAGTTAGAACCAATCAAATTCCAAGACAAATACCCCAACAAGCATGGTATTTGAAGACATTCCCTACAATGCTTCTAGCCGGGATTTTCCCATTTGGTTCTATTGCCGTGGAAATGTACTTCATCTATTCATCTTTATGGTTCAACAGAATTTTTTATATGTTTGGATTCTTATTCTTTTGCTTTATCTTAATGTTGTTAACAACATCATTAATCTCAATTTTAATGATCTACTATTCGTTGTGCTCAGAAAATTTCAAATGGCAATGGAGATCCGTTTTCATTGGAGGAGGTTGTGCTGTATATGTTTTCATCCATTCATTATTTTTGACTAATGGTGAGTCTCTTGCTGGATTTACTTCGACAATGTTATACGTTGGATACTCTCTTATCATTTCATTATTAGTATTCCTCAGTTGTGGATCAGTTGGTTTCATCAGCAGTTTATTCTTTGTCAGAAGAATATATTCCGAAATCAAAATTGATTAAGGAATTTAAAATTACTTGTATATGATTCATTTTAGTATACACCCTATTGTACTATAAAAAACAAAAAAGGTTGTAATGTAATGTAATTATGTTATAGAAGATAATTGCTTGATGGTCATTCCATAGAACTATCTTAGTGACTACTTTTCTACATCGAGCTTAAATAAAGTTCTTTTGTATTATAAATATGTAAATCCCAACTACTAGTACCAACCTTCGAGATCTTCATCTTCAATGAATTTCATTATTTTGGTTAAGAAGTCATCTTTCCAAGTATCAATGCCTCTCGATTTGATTGAATTGGACAGTAGGGAGATTGGGCCAAAGCTCAAATCGTATGCCTCAATCTTGCTCTTGATCAATATGAGGGCCACTGAACCAAGAAGATTATGATCATTGAGGTTGGTTGCATTGGTATTATGATTACTGAGGATAGCACTGGTATGATTGTCAGAGCTAACAGTCCCAAGACTATTGTTGTTATTGGAATTGTTACTACCACCAATATGAATATTGATACTCAGATTGCCGTAGGGAACCTTCAAATTGCTATTCAATAGATTATAAGCAATGGATAAATCGTTATTGATCTTGGAACAACGATTGTTTAATTCGGAATCGTTTCTTGTCTTAATTAGCCCATCAATGACTAATTTGGATAATTTAATTAATTTGTAGCATTGACCATAAGATATGTTTAATAGAGGAGTAATGAGCTCAAACTTGGTACTAACAGTATTCGAATTATTCCCCAGTTCATTAGAATGGGTCGGATTATTTATGGTTGAAATATAATTCGCCAAGTAAATAATCGACAGTGAAAGCTTCTTTATCAAACGACACAACTTCAATTGGTAGTCGTATATGGTCTCTTCAAAATCCTCTTTGTTAACATCATTTTTAGTCAAAATTGAACAAATTTCGTACAAATATGAGAATACTTCATATTTATCATTGCATAATAAGATGAAATATTTAGGGAATATATCATCCTTGACATGTAAAAGATCGTTCAATTCCAAATTATTTGAGCAATTAAACAAACTCTTTCTGAAATTGAAATAATTGCTATTATCTTCACTTACATTAGAAAGCTTGCTATCTCTTAAATCAATAAGGTCATCCAATATGACAATAGATTTGAAATTAGTCAAACCATGAATTAACAGATGATTGGACAATGGTACTAGATAACCCAAGTTCTTTATCAATAGATTCACAAAATGATTTTGATTCTGATTTGGTAAGATTTTTGATATGCCAAAACTTAATGAATAAATAGAATCAATGATCGTTAAGCAAAGATACAATTTTGGTAAATAAAATTTGATATCATCAAAATTTTGATTCAATTGTGAATTTATGCTGATGTTAGAGCTTGAATTGGAGCTTAAATTGGAGCTCAAACTTAGATTATCGTTTTGAGTTTTCATCAAAGTATTAAATTTAACAAGCACTTTGAAGTCATTAAATATCGAGTTGGTTAAACTTATCCCCAATGAGTAGATGTCACCATTTAAAAGAATAGAATAATTAATTAGTACCAATGATGAAAAAAAGAAAATCAACATCGTATCATTGATTTTAATTCCGTAGTTTGAAAAAGGGTAGATATTCAATATTTGATGAAAAGATTGAATATTATCTTTCAATTGGACTGTTTGGTAGTTATTCAAATTTACCAAAGATATCAAGAACAATTCAAGAATGACCCTGGCTTCTTCAGTATCATGTATTTGGTTTAAAATCTCGCTCAAGTAATTCTCCTTGAACGGTAATATTGGGAACTTGTGATGGAATTTGTTGTAATAAATTTTCACATTATGCTCAATATTACTGATTGTGGCTTTATAGTTGTATTGTAAAGGTGCCAGAGAATGCTGAAATGGTTGAGACTGAAATTGTTGCAGATGAGTATGTGACTGGAGTTGTTGGAACTGCAGTGGCAGTTCCTGTGGTAGTTGATGCTTTTGAATAGTTGGGCCAGGTGGTACTGAGTATTGGTACAGAGAAGGATACAACGCGTGTAAACCTCCTATTCCTGGTGTTCCAGGTAATGGATAGCTCTGAGAGTTCTGATTTGGGAAGTACTGGTAGTTGGCATTAGCAAAACCTGCATGAGGGGTTGACAGTAACGGTTTTTGTTGCTGTTGTTGCTGTTGTTGCTGCTGCTGTTGTTGATGTAACAGTTGTGGTATTTGAAGTTGAGTCTGAGGTTGTACCGGCTGCTGTCCACTGATATGCATACTAGTATTTATTCTTCCGCTTAAACTTGATAATGACGAAATAGAATTTCTTGGGGAAGAAGATTGTGATAGTTTAGAATTAGAAATTGACTTGATTGAGTAAAAATCTTCATCACTATCAGAAACACCAGTGTCACTTGCAGAGATACTTGTTCTCAAAGATGGCAATCTCGACGATACATTATTAGACACATCCAAGCTTGAAGTTGAAGAAACTGAATCTACCGATGACCTTCTAGTATGGCTATTATTGGCCGTAGGCATCTCATAAGGAACTTTCCAAAAGGGACCTTGAATGGGTGGACTCTTGTTGACCTTTTGAAGTTGTGTGAATGAGTTTAGATTCGAGTTTGAATTTGGATTTGGATTTAGATTCAATATACCATTTATGTTTCCATTTCTAGGTGATGAAGGAGAAGAGTTTGAATTTAAGTTATCAGAATTTCGAACACTTTGAAATGGCTGCGGAAGTACCTGTGGGAATGAGCCGATTAGCGGAGGCAATATTATTGGAGAGTTTCCAGGTTTATTGCCTGTTGGAGTTGATAGACTTGGATGTTGATTAGGGTAAGGTAACTGTTGAATAGAGTTAGAATCTGAGGATTTGCTTGAACTTGAACTTGTGGAGACCTTTAACTTTGTTGTTGAAGTTGTTGGCGATATAGACATGCTCTTATTATTATTGCTATCATTGATGTGGTCATTGGACCGATGGGTATTATGGGTATTATGGGATTCATTCTGTGACGAAAGAGAGAGTTTTCTTGGCCTTGTGTGTTCCAATTTTTCTTCTAAATCCCGTATATAACCCTTTGATGGTCCTCTTTTCAATGGCACTCTCGAAAACGCACACGTTTCATTATTCTTGGTACAATTGGTACATTTCTTGGTAACAGTATTCTCAGAAGAAGAGAACTCTCCATCACACCTAACCTTCTTTCTTCGGCAAGCATCACAGGCTCTTGAGACTTTGGATCTTTTACGAGGGATTGAATCTATACTCGATTTATTATCATCAGACATCATTCAAAAGGAAATCTCCACAAGTAAAAATAGACAATAGGCTCGTTAAATAGAATCAAGTTCGATCGCTAAATCACTGTTTGCGATAACGACCAATGAATTTAAAATGACCAACTTTCCAATTTGAATTATGGAACAAGAACGCAATATTGCCAGCAGTATCTCTTTTTTTCGTATCAAAAATTGTCTTGCAATCACTTCTTAGTTGAACGTCCTCTTTTATACTTTTTGAGAATCGTTCTTAAGTTCGATAAATGGGTTTGCTAATGAATTACTTTTGGATGTATTAACCACTGAGTTTATCAACAAAAAATGTAATAACAATAAATATTCAAAATCTAACCTGCAATTTTGAGATTTAGTTTAGTTCGACAAAAATTCAAAACCCTCTGCGATTAATTTACACTGATTTATAGTGTAAAGGGTAATGAATGGTGGATAAACAGTGTGACCAGTGTTGTATAGATCCTCTTTGAACTATAATATATGTAAAGGAGAAGCAAAAAGAAAAAGAAAAATATTGATCGAAATTGGACTCAGCTAGACAATATTTTCTTGAAGATGGTTTTCTATATTGTTAAGAAAAGTAATGAGTAACTGATGTAACGTTGCACAGTTTGTGCAAGATGACAATGGGGAAGGTAGTAAAGTAAATGAAGAGAACACAGCAATTATTGGTATTTACTTTGGTGTTGATAAGGTTGATGATTTTAGTAATTAAATAACCCTTAATAATGGATGGGATATGATGCAAAGAAGTGGGAATAAATAATAGGAAAGGGAAGAAGAAAGAAAAAAAATTGAGAGTCTGGGGATAAAAGTAGTCAGACAACCATGCACTCATTCCTACAGCCAAAGACAGTAAGATTTTGAGAGAGAGAGAGAGTCAGAGAGTCAGAAAGTTCTTAATTGAGAGGAAAAAATAAAACAAAAAAAAAATAAATTAAAAAAAAAAAAAAAAAGGATTTTAGATTTCTCTAATTTTATTTTTCATTTCGGGTACATTTGGGTGTGTTTAAAGAGTTACGTAGTACCTAGTGAAGAGTTGTAAATTTTCAGCAGATAAAACGGGAGAAGAAAACCACTTTCAATATTAGAATTTCGGGTGTGATGAGTTTCACAGGCTACAAAGTAAAAGAAAATGTAAGGAATTATAAAATTTCATTGAGATAACAGTCAGTCTCAGTCTCACAATTCAATGCATGTTCGGATTTAAATCGCTGATTAGCAGGCATACATGATATTACCCCCTCCAGAATATCACCTGTACAATACTGTAGGTTTGAACTTTCTCCTATCCCAATGTAACAAAATTTATTTTGTGAACATACTTTTTCTTTAGCATTTTTAGTGGGCCCATCCAATGATTGTTGTAGAATTGCCAATGGCTGATCTTGCATAAAAAGTTAAAAACTCCACTGTTCCCCATAAATTCGGAAAAACTGAGAAGTCCGGGGCAACCCGGAAAAATCGGTCGAATGGCATTCGAAAAGTGGAGGCGAATCAATCCCGCGAGTCTCCGAGTAAAACTGGTCCTAAACTCATCAATTCTATGCTGTGGAATTTGTTTGGTGTTCGTTAAAAATGTCTTGCCATTATTTTTTTCAGCTATTATCGGTTCAATTAGAATTGGGTTTCTTTTTTTACTTTTTTGGTATATAAAGTAAATTCTACCGGACACCCAATACTAACTCTTACGCTCTGTCCCACTTGGTGGGCCCCCCAGACGGATTGGTTTACTTAATTGGGTGCATGTGATCCTTGTTTTACGAATAGTGCAAAAAAAAAAAGAGACGTTAACCAAAAGCAATCTGGAATGGATAAATCGTGAATGATCTAATACTCCAAATAATAAACTTAAACTAACTCTTTGTTTTAAATGACACTTTACACTTCTGGAAAAACTATCGGATGATTTTTATTCTATGTTAACAATAGTGTAGATCAGTTTCTTTTATGGTCACGATTTTTACTCGACATGGTGCTCACGTTATTGAAAAAATGGATAATGTAGAGGAAAAAACTGATTAACTTTTTGAGTTACCTTTCTTGCGCAATAATCAAAAGCTATATTAATTAATTGTAGATACGAGCTTATTTCTATTGATGCAACACATCGGTTGCGGAGAAGCCAGAAAAGAATTTAAAATACCTTCATTTAATTCATTAATTGATCCACATGGATTAGAATTTGATTTATACTCCAGGAAAAAAGAAAAGGAATTGACACGGACAGGAATTGAACCTGCAACCCTTCGATCTGGAGTCGAAAGCTCTACCATTGAGCCACCGCATCACCCTTGAAATAGAAACACAGTTATCTGCATAGCCAAGATAGATCCTAAGTATAAACCAAATGAAGGGTATAAGAGGACTCATTGGTGTATAAGTGGGTTGGCTACCGACCAGACCATGTATGAGTGCTCAGCCAGTCATAGCGATATTCTAGAGGTCCAATCCTAATTAAGATTTTCAATTTTCAACTTGTTATCTACTTAAGCTTGAGGTTCCATTCTTCTCTTCTATTTATGAAAAGATGAACTGATCTGCAGGATACAAATGCCTAAATTACAACTTTAGACTTGCTGGCACTCTAACTACCTACGACTCTAAAGTTACAGCTAATGTTAAACTTCTACCGACAACTTGTGCCCAAATGCATTAATAAAATGTCTATTTATTACCCAAAATCTGACTCTATCTTGATTCTCTTCCTCATATATTATGAAACGTAGCACCCCACTCATGCTAGCGACATAACGATTTCCCATTCACGGATCATATCCATCCATGATACTTCTTCTCCCACTTCTCGTCGATTCCAGACTTCGTAGATCACTTGCTTTGCTCTCCAGTAATTGGATCCATTTAGAAACTCATCCTTTAGCCATAATTGTTGATATTGCTCTCTAATATTGCTATCCAATGCATCTCCAGCACAAATCAATATCTGCCAATAAGAAGGCTTGAATGTAAATTCAGTATTAGACTTGTTTATCAATGTCAACTCGTTCAAATGATACAATGTACTTTTAATATGACTCTGAAACTTATTAAGGTTCAGATTTTTGATGAGCTGATTGAAATAAACGATCAATGAATGGTGAAATGATTTGAGGTTGTGATATAATCCCTCATGAAAGTCCAGGATAAACTGCCTTTGGCCCCATTCTATTGTTTGCTTCTCCTGAGAAACATTTTTTTCATTGCCATTTAAGTTTCTGGTTTTGCTGTCCTCATTATTACCAATATCTTCTCTAAATAAGATCCACTCTTTTGAAAAATCCCAAGACATCAATTCATCTTCAACATCAGCACAGAATTTTGGAAAATTTCTTGGATATATGTTTCTTTGATGGAAAATGTTCTTATGGTTTGTTAGTTTGATAATCTCATGAAATAACTTGATTAGAGATTTGGGAATTCCATACAGCAAATATATCAAATCTTCATTAAATTCAGAAGCATCGGAAGCAGTTGGGTTTGGAATGTATGCCAGTTGTCTGGCTAGCAGTTGTGACAGTTGTGGGGTAGTAATTAGTGAAATAGGTTTATTTCTATCATTTCGTTCTTTCCCCAGGAAAGTAATTGTGAATGATATGTCATTATTAGGAGATATCAAATTTGATATCGTAGGTTTGATTTGAATAGATTGCGAGGGACTACTGTTATATTTTATCTGGAATTGATTAGTATCAGAAGGGGCCAGTATGGATTTATGATTGCTTTTAATAGGAGTAGATCGAGTTCGGGATTGCACTAGCGGTTCTGAAACTAATTGAGATGGGACCAGCAGCTTTAAATGAACTTGGTCTTTGTCCACAATATCTTCTCCTCTTTCAGATATGTTGTTATCACTATGCATTGGTTTCCAGTCTTCTTCAATTGTATGGTACATACCTTTTATCTCCTCATTGTCCAATGAATAATTGAATACATTAATAGATTGAGTAGACTCATAGAATATGCGAAAATAGTTGATTATGTCTATAAGGTATAACGCTAATGTCAGAAGGTTTTGATGCTTGGAAAATTTTTCCTTTATTAGAAATTCACCAATTCCGAATAGATAGTCAAAGTTCTCAAAAACACTGTAACAATTATCGATTTGAAGCTGAAGGACAATACCGAGGAGGAGTAATTCTTCATACTCCAAATCTGATTCTGAGTCAATCAGGTTTCCTGATTTATTTTGATTAGCTTTAGAGTCCACATTATCCCCTTCAAGCAGTACTACTTCATCATCTTCATCTCCATACTCATCTAAGTGCGAGTTCAAAATGGTGATTGTCACTTTGCGTAGCTCAATGCCCAATCTTAGAAATTTGAAATATTCTTCTTCTTCTTCATCTTCAGCTTCATCTGTAGCATCTTCGTTTTGTATTGTTTCCAACTTCTCTTTCTTATCAACTTTTATTATTTTATGCCTTCTGGTTTCTCCAAAGATGCTGAATTCTGTTTGATTGGCTCCAAACTGAAATGAAGCCAAACTCAATACCGAATACACGATACCCAGCTTAAGGTTTGTTGTCTTTATTTCGATTGACTCATTAGCATGGCCCGACAAAGCAGTCCAAGAGCTAGAACCCGAATACTTGAAATCCCCAAATAATTTATATATAAAAGGAACGATCACTTGATCCCAGTAATTATTCTTATAGTGGACTCTTAAGAAAGATGATGAGTTCAGAATGAAATTATTCAATAGTTTGTTAAACAATGGAGATACGGTTACTCTGTCAGGATCAGACATCATGAATAATGTATTTATAACTTCAATATCTGCCTCCCAATCATCCGAGTCAATGTTTGGGAAAAACTTGGGATACAATATATGAAGCATGTTCTGTTCATGAAGTTCATAATTGACTCCTTTAATGGCAAGAATCGTGAGTTTGGCATAGTCCAAGAGTTCATAATGGACCCAAGAGTTATTTTTCTCGGCGAATATCGAAACAGAAACTTCTTCAACATCTTCATTAGATTTGGGTACGACTTTATTTGGCTGTTGGGCTGCATCTTTGGCTGAATCTTTGGTTGGATCTTGACTTTCAATGAGACTAGCAGTTCTTAAATCAGTTCTCTTCAAATTCCGATGCAATAGATTATTGCGAGCCGTTCTATCCTTAATTGCCAATTTGAACACTGCAAACGGCCCTCGACTATAATAAGCCTTCTTATTCACACTAGTGAACAAATCGACTTTCTCTATGGCTTCTTCCATTTGCTTGTAAGTAGTGTAAGTCATACAAGCAGGAAACGGTACTGCTTGGATGTTTCTCCTTTGAAACCCAGAAAGATCGTCTGAATCATTATCCAAAGTAATAATGGATAGACCATTATCCAGATCGACTGTCAAGGGATTGGACCACCCCAATTTTATATCATAGCCTCCACATTTCAAGTTGGCCTTGATACATCTTTTGCACTTGGGTTTCTCAAGGTCACATTTCACTTTTCGAGACCTACAAGTCCAGCAACCATCAAAGTTGCGACTTTTCCTTGACATAAACACTCTATGCGACTTAGAGGAACAAACGAAACGAAATACAATGGGTGGTTGTGAGATGTGTTGTGTAAGTAATTGTTATCGAGCATTGGTTTGACTCAAACTCATTCTACTCCAACCTAACGGCGGGTGCTGTGACTGCACATAGAGCAAGTTAAAAAACTGTCAAACAGAAGCGCTGGTGCCCAAAAGCACTCAAGAAGGGCTGCCGTCTCAAGGGCTGTCGCAGTTTCATTTCTTCCCCCAATCTGACCGCAAACTGCCAAAGTGAACGCAAACTGTCACAAAATTCTCAATTTGGGAACTGATGGAACTCAATTGATTGTCTTATCGCCTTTCGTGCAATCTCAAGTACTAGACGAATTTATTAATTGCAGGGCATTGTACAAACTGGTTGTTTCTCATTTGGGTGGATCTATCAATCCATACAACTAGTAATTCATATAATAACATCTCCAAAGTTCAATTGCTGGAGAAAGTATTGTCGTGTTGCCTTGATATATTTATATCTGTCTGTTATTGAATTTCTCCATTTTGAAATCCTTCACTGACAACTTGGAGCACTACTAAGTTGGGTTGTTTGACTTTTTGTTTGTCTAACTATCTGTTTGATTATTTATCTGATATCTTCCCTTAACCATGACAGAAAGAATAGAATTCCAAGAGGAGTTTGACCCTTCAATCCCTAATTTATTACCCCACGATAAAGTGTATCAGATTCAAGTGGGAACTAAGCTATATAAACTAAGTGGTGCTTCAATATCTTCAGATGGACCTTCTCATTTCACTGATTTTTTCCAGAAACCTGAAAATCAGGATAGAATCATGTTTATCGATAGAAGCTCTACGGTATTTGATTTGATCTATATGCATCTTCAAGGTTATCAAATAAATATTAGAAACGATTATGAGTTTATTCATATCTATCTGGACAGTTATTACTATAGTCTCAAAAGACTACAAACTTTCTTGTCAGAGGAAGATTTATTTGCAAATGTGGGAAATGTCAGTTTTAAGATCCCAAGAAGTTTGTTTCTTACCACTGGGAATTTTCCAAATTACTTCACAATTAGTTTAAATTCGGTTTTGACTGATGATTTGAAACAAATAGAACTGAAAAATATGATTAGACCTCCTCCTCAAAAGGCAATTACTGTACCTCATAGATCTGCAGAATTATTCAAAGACTTGCTTGAATTGTTGAGAAGAAATACTACCGTCATCAAGAGTGATGAGCATCGAAGTTTATTAATTAAAGAATGTAAATATTATCGATTTTTAGAATTGGAACAACAAATCATTAACATCAGAATCATCAATAACCCTTTCAGTTTTTACAATAAACAAGAAATTGTTATAGCACTCAAAGATATTAGCCCCAAGGGTCTTATAAATGATTCACCTTTGGATGATACAGTGGATCTACCGTTGCAATACGCTCGGCCGTTCATATCCAGAGAACCTAAAAGAAACTTAATCTTTCAACTTGACTTGAATTCGAACGTCAATAACAATAATAATGCTGATACTTTGTTGAATCAGGATTTTTCAGAGATTAAAATTATATTGAACAAGACATTGAATATTACCGTACTACAATTAACAAATAAATTGTGTTTGAAATTTGTTCAAGTATTTAAGAATGTTAGCGAAGATCTTGAGGTTGAAGCTAATGCAACAGGGGTGCCGCTGATAAACTTGATAGCAACGATAAGAGGTTGTAAGTCAGTTATAAATGGCTTGGAAATGAAACCTAATTGGTTAGAAAATTTAGTTGATACTGAAGACTCTACTTCAAACAGTACTACAAATAGCTATGTAGGCATTATTGAAGATGCACTTGGTGACAAGAGTAAGTTGAAAAAGAGAAAATTAGAACCAAAAGGGGATATTATTGAATTCAGATTGACCAAATCGTTATGGAGAGTGATGATGAGAGGTAAGAGACTTTGTGTTCATTGTGTTTCTATGGCAAGTGTTACTGATGAGAATTCTTTCATAAAGAGAGAAGTTCATTTCTTATGAACTCTTCAGAAAATTGATAGACTTCTGTTTGGGAGTAATCCTAACCTTGATGCGTGTATAATAAAGGAATCCCATTACTACTCTTCCAAGGGCAAATAAGCAATGTCTACTTATAATAGTAAACCAACAAGTACATTGTTCAATCAATAGTTAATTTGATATATTGTATTGTTCATACTTAGTCTATAAAACGCTCTTCATATATAGCACCCCCAAAAATGGCACTATTAATTGATCGAAAGTCCACTTAACCACTACCTGGCCAAATATCCTCTTATCAGTCTATTCTAGTTCTTACACCTTCACAACTCTCCAGCCAGCATATAAATATCTGGCCCCAATAGCAGCAACGGAGCCCAAAAATGATAAAATCGAAATAAATATTACTAGATGATCAAAACCTGAAACCAGCTGGGATGCTCCAATGATAGCACCACCAACCGGGATACCAATCAAATCACCAAAACTCAATGCAAAATAAGCAGTACCGTACCGTTTTCCGAAATCTTTAGTTTCACAGATCTGTCCAATGCAAGCAGGAGCCAAAGATAAAATAGAACCAGAAGTAAAACCATAAGAACCAGAAAATATATAAATACCGGTTAAGGTATGACCGATGGGGGGAGGTAACCAGATAACGAAAAATGTTAACGTTGATAATATTGCAATAACACACAATGTATTAAATCTTCCATATCTGTCAGCAAAATAGCCCGGAATGATTCTTCCAGGTATTGACATTGCATTGAATACAACAAGTAATAAATAAGATGAATCTTTAGATGCTCCATTAGCAACTGCATAAGATGGAATATAAGTCAAGGATATTAAAAATGCAAATCCATTTCCAAGTAATGCCAATACCAAACAAGTATAGATTTTATCCTTGAAAACGGTTAAATCGATTGATTTTGCAATTTGAGTTAGAACGTTTTCTTGCTTGTTATAGACCAACCCTTTATTGATGGTTTTCCTTCTATCAGAAACAAGTAATATCCCAACAGTTAAAAAAAATAATACAAGAAATGCCGAAATTCTAATTCCCCACCCAAATCCAATTTTTTTGAATAAACTCCTAAATGCCAAGGGGAATATAATTCCACCAACTGCTCCACCAACATAAGTGATCCCTATTGCTTGAGCTCTTTTCTTAAGAAAATAATGACTGATAACTCCTACAAATGGAGCAAAGGTGAAACTTGTACCAAGACCTCCCAAAATTCCGTAGCCCAATACAAACTGATATAACTCAGTTGATACCGATAAACACATAAACCCGGCCGTTTGCATTAAAATCCCAAGTATTAGAGGAATCTTATAACCAACTCGATCAAATACGGGACCCAGGATCAAAGTCATACCAAATGCCATAAAATTGTATACTGAAAAGATCCAACCAATGCTTGATTCCTTGGTTGAGGTTAAGATATTGGTACTTATATAAGATTGAATAATACCATTTGAGTTGACAAATCCAAGAGTACCAATAAGTCCAATAAATGACCCAAGAACTATGCTATAAGCCTTCCAACCACCATCAGGAAACATATCGGGATTATCTAGTTGGATCACAATATCATTTGATGCAGGTGAACTTGACGGGGCAGTATCGAACTCGCAGTCTGTGCAAGCATCTTTTGCAGAATTTGGTAATTCTTTTTCCAAATCATCATCTTTCATTATTATGAGGTGATTGATTAAATTCTATGCAGATGTTATAAGTAAATAAATATTTGGGGGTTAGTTCAACTCTATTAACGATATGTAGACGATCTGTAGCTCGAACGGAGTTATTTGAAATCGCTACTATCTATTGATGTAGATGTAGATGAGATGTCTCAAAATGGAGATGTCTCAAAATGGAGATGTCTAAATAGAAATTGATGCAGAAAATCACGAAATTAAATGTCAATATTGAAACACCCTTGATTTTCTATAATGCCAGCCTCTGTTGATTTGATCTTCTTCTCAACAACAACTTTTGATTAACCTTCTGTAAAGTAAACAATACTCAACGATTTAGCGATTGTTCTAAGATTTAACTCAACCTGCCTTCTCTACTATATTCAATATTCAAGTAACTAACTATGATTCGTAGCAACTAATATATCATTTAGTTAATGTTTAGCAGTGTGTCCAAAATTACTCAAAAAAATAAGATCTTCTCAAAAACGATGATAATATATAAAATATTCATTCATAAGTAATCAATTTCATTAAGCTATTATAAGTTCTTTGTTCATTTATGAAACACAATTTCAGGTGGCTTTGACGTTCTTTCATGAAATTTGGGTCCGCATCGCATTTTATTACATCAACCTGCGCAGCACCGCACCTTTTATTATTTGGCAGATGCAATTGGTTTCGGAAGTTGGAGCCGGAAAGGTAATAGGAGACCAAATGACAGATAGATAGAGGGAGATGAATATGAGGGGAGAGATGGAGGAGTGGAACAGGCATATAGAAGAGGATGCGCTCAGAGTTCACACAGATGAGAATAGCTGGAATATGTATAATATGTAGTAGAATCAGTATAGGCAGAATAAGTGAGTATAGACAGGTTCAGATTAGAGTTGATCTAAGAATTAGAGAGCGTTAAGGATCTCCACATTTACAGAACAAAATTTAATTTTAAATTTTTTTCCACCAAAGATGATTCTGTCATAGTAACAATCGGTTATTAATGGTAACAAAGAGAAACTGAAAGTTACGAATATTAATTATTTGTGAATTACGAGCAACTGATTGCATTTCACACAACCACTCTACGGGAAATTATAAATCTCTATCATTTCTCTATTAGATCGTTTCTTAATAATTGGTGCACTAATCGAGCAATCCCTATTTCAAATATGAAATTGCATCTTACTTTCCAAAGTTTGTTTGAAAAAAATTTTTTTTTTTCAAGTGATTATTGGTTCCATCTTGGTTCTATCATCGCGTACATATGGCTGTTGCTTATCGTATCACAACTTTTGCTCCTACATTGAGCTTTAGTTCATCATTTATCATCAAACTCAGACCTTATATTGAACCACTTTTTTAACCAGACGCTACTATTATTGTTGAATTCGCTTCCAGTCGTTCAAGTGCAATTTTTCAAAGTTTCGGAGTTTGTAAATTTTAGTAATTTCGGAAGGTGACTAGGGTTGTGTGGTGTTCTTTCTTGTGCTCTACTATCTCTAGTAAATACGACCATTAAATTAATTTCACTCAGTTTGGAAAAAAATAAAAAATCGTTATTGCTCCTATTCAGCTTTATATGGAGGGAGGTGTACACTTTACAAATACATTATATTTTTTATTTTGTATGGCGTCTTATCTCAATGAACAAGCAACCGTGAAAAAAGCTCCATCCCACTGAATGCAAGATGGTGAATCATCTGTGTATGGACTAAGGTTGCATCTGACAACGTAGTGGAACTGATTAGATTAGTAGTGAGCTTCAAACGACGACGGATATTGCCGAGCACAGTTTACTTTCACAGACGGACATTGCCGAGCACAATTTACTTTCACAGACGGACATTGCCGAGCATAATTTACTTTCACAGATGGAAATCTCCTAGAAGAATTTTTCAGTTGGTCCATATCCAATTTATTGTTTTGTTATCAAATGTTGATTCAATTTCATAATTGTACTTATGTTCCTTTCTCCATCATACTATCGCTGACATATACTAAATGCATTGGAAATAAACCAACCCTTCCGTCGTGTAACGAGACACGTTTATTCCTTATCAGATTCGATTTCTTCTTCCCATCCTTCTTCTTCTTCATCCCTATTTCTCTTGGGCATCAACTCACTCATTAAGGGACCACCTAATTCAGTCAATAAATCATTCACTTGCTCTGTCACTTCTTTATCCAACTCGCTTAAATCATCTGCTTGACAGATCTTATATCCATTGGTCAAAGCTATTCTGGCATCATCTATAAACGATTGCACTTCTTTATCAGTACTCTCGGTTAGTACGATGTCTCTATAATCGTCCTTGATTCCAAATCTGGCAACCTGCAATTGTTTGGCTTGAAGTAAGCTAGCCAAAGCTTCATAATAGTAAGATTCTAATAAAGATTCGTTGATATCTTGAGTACCTGAAGAAGCAGAAATCGCAACATCGTAAAGTTCCAGCTCTATTGCCAATTTGGCAAGAGTTAAGAGTGGTTGGAGTAACTCTATATATTCTAAATTGGTGTCAAAGTCTAGGGCTGGTTGCAGCTGTGGTGCTTGTTCTCTACCAACACCTTCTTCCAATTGAGCCTTCTTGATTTGAAAATATTCCCATGATTTCTTTATAGCTTTTTTAGCATCTTCTGATCGTTGTTGAGAGATTCTAATAGATGCCAACAATGACCAAGCTTCAGGATTCGTATTATCCCACTTTAATGAAGTTGTTATTAACGAGTCACATTGGCTTTCAGCTTCTGGTTCCATACATAAATCAGTCATCCAAATTTCGATTTTAGCAAAGATCCCCTGGTTTAATTTTTTGATCAAGTAATTGCTCAACTCTTGTTTGGATGTGTATAGTTCAATTAACTGTATGAGAACTTCGTCGTCAATTGAACTTAATTCAATTGAATCGTTTTGAATTAATAAAAGTTGACTTTCCAATTTGTTCAATGCAACATCAATGTATGATAAACCATCTCTTCCTCCTATTATTTGTCCCAAATACAAAAATTTCTCCGATCCCAAAGCTGCTTGAGGATCCAAATCACATCCATGGATTAACACTTGGTAAGCAGTTTCAACCTGATTGTTTTCGAGAAGTACTTCCCCAAACGACTGAAGGTACTTGACATCGTTTTGGTTGGCTTCGGCGTGAGGTGCCAATAATTCTAAAGCCTTTTCAGCTTGCGAAGATTGCAAAAGTGCAGATGCTAACCCTACGAGTTCCTCTGTAGATGCCATGATTGGATTGTGAATAATGTTTTTGACAAGAACCAACTGAAAGGAAAAGGATTTGAATGTTTCTTAGTTGGTGTCAGGTTTGATTTTGTACGAGTGAGCCACGAGAAGAGCATCAAAAAACGAAAAAAAGATCGCGAATGGCCACAGCGTCAGAGAGCAGTTTGGGAGACAAAATTTGTGAAGGGCTTACTTTGTTAGAGAGTAGCAGAGACTGTAGAGGATCAGTTTGTGATAAGTTTGTGATAAGTTCGTGATAAGTTGACATCAAACAGAGAAAGAGAGAAAGCTCGGAAGAAACTGAAGTATAATATTAGAATTGGGCATTATTTGAATTCAAGGATCTATTGGCCTTGACATCTTGAAGAGTTGCCTTACAATTACGGGAAGAGCTACAATTATTCAGATACAATATATTTTGATCACTTGTAAGAAGAGAGCTATTACGATACTGAACAGGTGCAACCCATCAAGTGATAAAGAGAATCATAAGGTCTACATAGAACTCACACATACATTTACACACTGATATAATCTGCAATCTGATACTATCTGATACACTTTAATACTCACTCACTCATTCACAAATATTCTCACACAGACATCTTCACTCTCTCCATCTTCACACACGTCATACATATACACATACATATATATACACACGTACATTAATTTATTTGGATAATATAATATTTAAATATATATGCATATTGTTTAGTTTTCAGCCCTTGCATTTATCCATTCCCTCATACTGATACACTCTCATTGGTACTCTCTCATCACTCTTCCATTGATACACCCCCACTATTACCCAGACACATAACTATACACACAACAACACTATGACTATGAATCAATCTCACAATAACGAAACTTCAGTGAATCGGAAACTGCAACTAGGGATACCGTCATGTAACGTCAGGCAACTGCCATTTAATATTCTACTGGCACAAAACATTGAACTACTAGAGAATGAATTCTACATTATCCATCTCATATATCACAGAAATAAAAACCAGCACAGAGCTCTGAAATGGTGGAAATATTTCAACATAATTCACAGAAATATACGTAAGATTCTCAAATGCTACTATGACAACTCCAAAGAGTTGGAGATTATCATCAAACAGTTCATAGGCAAAAAAATTATCGACAAGGCATATTATGAATTTAATGGGATAATTGCCCTTGGCCAATTCATAACTCTAGGACTTGCGCTTGTTGGAATAACTGGAAGACTATGGAAGGTATTTTCATCATTAGTCATTGAAACGACAAATTCTAAAGTTTTTGAACGAGCCCCATCAGCGCCATTGGTAGATGACGTTGGAGAGGAAATAGAATATATAAATGTTACCCAGAATAACGTTCAATCTACTACTTCGGAACTCCAACGCAAGAGAAACATCGATGAAATATTTGATATGGTGGACCCTCAAAGTGGAAAAGGCTTTGAGAATAAGAAAAAAAAGAAGTCGAAAAAGAGCAAGGCTAAGAGTGCAATCGATGATATCTTTGGGTAAATTTTCAAAATCACTGGTCATTGCTTGTCTACGAGACAACTGGGATTATATATTGGAATGTATAGGAAATACTAAAGAGAAGGATGGGAACTAGAAATGTAGATACCAGTATGTTCTTGCAAACATGTGATCCACTCACTCGGGTACTCTCTCTCTGTAATTTCCAGAGACGCATCGCAAGAGACGTATCACTGAAGTGCAATAAAGGACTCAGTATTGACCCACTTTCTCATTTAAAGGCATAGATTTGAAGGGAGATAGCAATGGGAATGTATAGACCACCCACAAGTAGACTCTACAAGTCTCTATTTAATCTCAGATATGTTTGAATCAGCTTCACAACTCTGGCTTGGTCTTTTCCTTTTAGAGTAGATCTGCCTCCATCTCAAGTTCTCCACTAGCCTTCTTTCATTCAAATTAACTTCTTCAACTCAACTACATCTACTACACCAACCATCAAATAAAATACAATTAACCATTTATTTACCCATGCATTTAGTCCTACCTATTTATCCCAAAAATTTATCCCTAATATAACATTGAACCATTAATAACCAATTGATCAAGATCTAAACAATAATCGTCATCGTAATCAAAGTTGATTGGCTCCTCTTTCGTTATATGTATGTGAAAAGTCGAAGGTATCGAAACTGGTGAGTTAACGTACATGTTTGGAGCAACATCAGAAGAAGAGTTCATGGAGCATGTTGGAGAATTTGAATTCACCATCGACAACATTGGAATGTTATTAAGGTTATTGACGTTAGCAAGTGAGTTGCTATTTGTGAAGGAGGTTAAACCGGAATATGATTGTGGAGTGTTGTAGTTTGAAGGAGTCTTAGAAGGAGAATAGTTCATAAGATTCAGATTTAATGAACTGTTATTGTTATGACCTTCCTTATCCTTCATCTTTTGACGTTGTTGTTGTTTTCTCAATCTATTCTTGATTCTTGACTTACCAGTAAATCCACTGGGTAAGTATCTACATTCACCTCCTTCAATATGAATCTCCGACCAAATTTCACTATTTGGGAAATAGTCATTACACATTCCACAGTACCCCGGGCTATTCTTTCTTTCTTTATTTTTAACTCCATCAGGATATTTGAAGTGTCTTGACTTAAGATGTGTTTTATAGGTATCTCTACGAGAAAATCCTCCAGTTGGATGACACTTATGAGTGAGGTTATTCTCATCAACATAAATACTGTACTTATAAAAAGGACATGAATATGCCTTCTTTAATGAATGTTTCTTTAAATGACGGGTCAAGTAACCTCTGATCTTAAATTCAGCATCACAATGAGGGCATTGATGAAGTTTATCACTGTCGTTCAATTTTTCATCTTCGTCAGAATATGGTGAATTAGTTACTGGAGTGTCTTTGTTCTTAATACTGTTTGAAGTATTAGAACCATCTCTATCAACCAAATCTTCACTTGACGAGATTATAGATTCATTATGTGAAGAGTTTGATGTTACTGGAGTAAGACTATTACTAACATTGTCATTTTCGCTCCCCTTTTCAGCATATTTTCCATCTTTTGAATATATTTTAAATACATCAAGTTCTGAACCCAACGAGTTTGATTCATCAGTAAATGCCCATTCTATTTCTCCATTCTTATTCTTGAATGGTAAAAGTCTAGTTGTAAGTCCGGTGGAGCAGGACTTGGCAGTCAACTCGTGTTCATTCTTAATTGTATAGTTGGAAATACTAGGGAAAAGAGAAAAAGAAGACGCATTAGCTTTTGATGAAACTGGATGTTCCTTTTGCTTTGCGTGTTTCTTGGATTTACGTGTTTCCTTTGCCGTTATCTCTTCAATTTTGGTTTTATTGAATATGGAAATTTTGGGTTTTTCATTGAATTTACTCTCTTTATAAAACCAATAAGTAACGAAAAGAAATATAAATATGTTGATTCCAACTGAATATGTACAATATTGCAGAAGGGTACCTCCACAAATAACGGCTGGAGGAACTACTCCATTAGCTAAATCTCCAATCACATCTGACCATCTACGACGACGGGTAGGATTTTGAACTTCAGCCATAATTTTGAATGATTGTTTGTCAGTTGCAGTTCTATATCAGTATTTTGAACAGGTCTCTATCTCTTGTATAATTTAATTAAAATCTACCTTTCTTGCGCTAGTACTTAAATGAAAAAAAGGTATTTAGGCAAACTAAGTATAATGTCACGATCACTCAACCTTGTCAATATCAAAAAAGCAAATGGCAACCAGAAAAATAAATTGATAAAAAAAATTGCAAGGCAAAAAAAGTGTTTAGGGAGATTCGAAGAAGGACACTCGGGAAAATGTAAAAATATCGCAATATTCTCGCTCGTGATGCTGACAGGGGTGAGGGGTGGAGAGAATACAGAACTTCTTTGTTCACTTTAAACTAATCTGCTATGATTTGATAAAGCTGTATTGATCACCATAAAACTGTAATTCAAGGATTTGGAAATGGAATGTGGTTTAAATTCGAAGAAAAAGTTGTGATTGTGTCGTCTACTAAAGAAAAAAAAAAAGTCGTGGCGCGACCCATTCGGTCAGACCAAAATCAGTAAGCGGAAGTCGGAAGAGAAAAAAAAGAAATTCCAACCTCTGGACTAAGTTCAAAAGAAATAAAAATGGGCAGTGGTTGCAGTTTTGGGATGGTGCTATGGTGCTCGTTTAGCTGGATATGGATAGTGATAGCGAGCAAATGGAGCAATTTTGGCCAGAGAATAACTGATGACAGAAAAGGATAACGTTATGTGCTGTCACCTTCTTTATTCTTTATTTAATTAGGGTCCACTGTCGGAGCTCGTGGTATATTGTGGGAGGAGACGAATTTTGTAAGATTGTGTAATCAGTTTTATTGAACATGTAGGAAATTTGAAGTTTGCTAAACCCGGTATGAAACGGCCCCACACAATAAGAGATACGGATAAAAGATGTGGATCTCAAGTGGAGATGATGAAACATTGAAAATTATGGTGGAGATCGAGGGGAGTATATGGTTATGGCATTAGTTATAATGGTGGTTGGTGCCAGGAATGTCCATTGTCTTGGGCTATTGTCTTGGACTTTTGTCTTGGACTTTTGTCTTGTACCTGTCTTGTAACTTTGCCATGAATCATTGACTTGGACCTTTCTCTTGAAATTCTTTCCTGTAACACAGTCCTGGACCATTGGCCAAGGTGAAAAGATCTCTCAATAGTATTAACACTCCAGCATTTGGGTTGGAACCAAATTTCAACTAACTACAATTAAGTAGACTAAATAATGGGATAATAGATTCACATTCTGATCCATCGTTGCAAGTTTCTTCTGAGAGTGCCCTTCCTGTGAAAAAAATGCTGAAAATGTCTTTGCAACATTTTCCCTCTTCACACATAGCTGGTGGAAGTCCTCACCCCTCCTCTTACCCCTCTTCATCTCAAGGTCTTTTAGAATAAATTACAGTGAGTAAAGGGCCAGTGTCTGATGTGTCTGATTAAGAATCTAATCCAGAGTCTCTTACAGTGACAAACGCATCACTAAAGTGTCTATAAATGATAATGGACTACCTACTGTCCTCTTGCCCGCCTTGATCTCGAGTGTTCGATGTGCTAAACTGGTTATCTAGTATCCGTCTCGCATTTGAGTTCAATTTTGAGCCTCAACTAAGAATCTTACTCGGAATATTCGACAGAGTCACAATCTTATTGTTATCTGTTCCTAGTTTCAGATGTTAATGTATTATAAGAGTATATAAAAGTTTATCCTTACTTTTGTCTCATATTATATATATATATATTAGTTCACTCTATGTGTTGCATCTTATCGATGCGATCATGGATATCCATTCTCGCCAATAATTGAATATTATTTTCTACTTTTTTTTCATATATTTTAAATTTAAAATGTCTCTGGATTCACCCCTTAACTATAATGCGAACAACAACCTGAAAAAAAAAACACGAAACGTTGTTACATACATCAATGATCTGATTGTTGAGATTCATCGGTTTGGAAATAATGCTGGAGGCTTGAAGTTAAGCCGTAGTAGTCTACTGTTTGAAAAATGTTGGTACACCATCGGCAACGATTCTTGCAATATTGCTGCCAACTATGCGTCGCGAAATGTTTGGTTGCACTTTGATACTTGCGGATTTAGTTAGCAGCACTTAACAATTAGATATCAGGTCAAGTGGTATTTCTCGCCGTAGTCGGGTACTCACGTAGGCAACAGTTACCACTTAGTAAGAGAAAAACATGAACAATGGAGTTCCAACGGTGAAAATTTTTTATGCCATTTGAAATGTTGTAATAAAGTTATTTTGCTTAATATCCTTAGGAAACACCGCTTATACAGCAAACCTTTATTTTAATTAGAGTTTGATGGTATCTAAAATGTTGTAATACATGCTAAAACAATAAATGATATTGCCAGAACTGGTAAACTTCGATCAGAGTCTTTCCATAATATGCTTATATGTACCTATAATTTAATAAAATATTTTAAAAAAAAAATATTATTGATCCATTACAATGTCATCAATTAAACATATTCTCGAATCCCTCTCGTAAGTCAGGTTGAAAATAAGTGTTCGGTGGTCCAAAAACAATTAATCATGCATGCATTCGCAAACCACTACATGAAATGATTAATCCACTCTCCATTGACGCAGTTCTGATAATCTCAGAAACATTACAATTGATCAATGATAAACTCAATCAATTGAACTCTTACAAAGTGACATTCCATTGCTAAACCACCCACCAAAACAAAATGGTACCAGATCAGAAATCGTAGTAATCAGTTGTTGGTCAGGGTTATCGATTTTGAATTTGCATATCAATTCTTCCAACCTCCCTTTTCTCTATGATACGATTCACCCAATATTATCATCAATTATTTTCTATGAAAGTAGCGATTTGATTTTTAATTTTTCATTCTGCTGACAATATATATCCGACAACTTTCCATTACTTTTTTGACTAATCTCCTTCAAGTTTTCAAGTCCTTCCTTAACAAACATCCACTTATTGGAATATTTCTCAATTGCAACAACATATCTTTTGATTTCTAATTGGAGATAATTTGATGCTTTTGTTTGTGCCACTGACTCAAGTCTAATTTCAACCAAAATTGACAAAACTAGTAATAAGATCTTGGGAATGCATGGCAAAATTAATCAAATAGCGAACGTCGGAATTTATAAAATATTCCATATATTTTATAAAATTCATACAACCATTAACTATCAAGTTGACTGAATTTTTGGTTTTTTGATATTTGTTAAGAAGGATTATCGTTAAAAGACTATTAACCCTGAAAATCAAATAGGTCATATTGCTGGCATAATATTTTAATGATATTGGAGTAGTGTAATCAAAGATCTTAAAGTCTTTAAAGTCTTGTTTGTTAATTTGGAACTCTTCTATTATGAATTGACTGAACGATGGTTCAATTTGGCAATGGTTCAAGGTTTTGGTGAAATTGTTGTTTGCAATTTTGTTATCGTTTTCATTTTCACATTTAGTCTTACTCGTTCTACTGTTCAACATACTTGTCCTGGCAGATTGGTTTCCATCCTTGTTGCTCATGCTTGATTTCCTATTCTCAAAATAACGATTGTTGCACTTATAATCATAGTCATTAGTACGAGTTATACAATGTTCTTTATCATAGTGTATTGAAGATAGAATTTCATTACTGAAATATTTCTCATATACTCGGAACAGCTCAACTATTGATCTTAATTGTGCGTTTTTGGGTAAGTCAATGGTTGTGTCTTCTTGCTTAACAAGGAATGATTCGGAGGTTATTATGGAAGTATATCGATCAAAGATGTAACAGATCCACCATAGATCATTTGTGTAAATTGAGTTGAACTCATCACGATTAAAACTACCCTCCGAAGTGCCGTGGTCCTCAGCACCGTTGTTAATTGTTTTGTTTTCATTATAAATTTTGTTGGTAGCAGAGTTGTTCTTATGAACTTCTTCTTCTTTCAAAAAAGTCTCTTGTCTATGGTTCATCTTTTTCTCAGAATTCAATGTCGACGTTTTTTTCTTAGTCGACATTGACTGCTTTTTCAAATTTAGTCCCAATGCAATCCCATAACTGACACATTTTGAAAGATCATTCCTGTTCTCCTCACTACTATATTCACTGAATTCAGCTTTCAATACGAATAACAAATGACAAATAAATCTTGTGAACTTGTTATTATCTCCAAGTTCTGGTAACACTATCAATAATTGCTTTATCTTCAAGATAAGATTGTCACAGAATTGTGTTAACTCCTGGTCAAAGTTCGCCAAGTTGAAGATTTTATATTTCTTCAACACTGTTTCTAATAAATTATCCCGGATTGCCACCAACACGATACTATAAAGAATAATGTTGGGCACGGTTTGATTCCTGTAGTCATTCCAAAATTCGGGTTCATTAATTATTGGGAAGATACTATTGATTTTTAAAAAGTAGATTTTAAGAACTTCTTCGGTAATGATATCAGTTAACCCTAATTTGAATGCATCGATCGAAATTAAAAATTGGTAGTGGAGAATGTTCAGAATATGAGACTGTTGGGCACTGTTTTTACTCAAATTGAAATTGAAGTTCGATTTGAGAAACTTTGAATCTATTTGACTTGCTTGAAGATGATGAGGAAAGTAGGAAATGATTGAAGGAATAATGGAAGGTAACTGGGTTGGTGGTTGCGCAGTCAACGATGATGAAATGTGAGGTAAGTTTAGCCGTGCGGGCGATCTTGGCGAGAACAGTTCTTCCTTTGGACCTGTCACTGATGTTGCAACTGTTGCAGTTAATGGCAGCGAAGCTTTTGTATGCACCATCTCGGCGTGTGTAAGTTCTACTGGAGCAAATACAGACTCAGGCATCATTCCAACTGGTTCTAAGCTTTGTATTGTCTTACTAGTCATGGCCATTGATTGCTTTCTGCACACTCCCATTATTGGAGAAAATACTTTGGGAATAGTGACAATAGGTTGTTGCGGATAGTGATAGGTTCCATACTGGTAAGTGTAATTGTTTGACATGGATAATTGGCTCAGTATAAAATTGGCTTGCAAAGGTACCCACGGATTGTTGTTTGAAATACTGGTATGGTAGTTTGGAGATTGGATTGTATTTGAATTTCCATTTAAGCTTATAGGAGAAGATACAGAAGGCTGATGGGGCGAGGTATATGTTGGCGAAGTGACAAGCAGCGGTGTGACTTGATATTGAATTGGCTGTATATAGTAATTGTTATCATACTGATGAGGAGGTGGTTGAGGAAAAATTTGCTGTGCTTGCTGAGCCAGTTGAACTTGTTGTGCCAGTTGCACTTGTACTTGTTGAGCTTGTTGAGCCAGTTGTGCCAGTTGTACCTGCTGTGGCTGTTTTACTTGTGCGTGTTGTACCTGTTGTCTTTGCTGAATTGAATGTACTTGCTGAACAATCTGTCCTGGCTTTCCACTTTGTCCTGGATAGCCATTCTGCACCAAGTAAGCTGGTTGCATTTGTTGCATGGGATATACTGATTGCATTTGATGCTCAGTGTGAGCTGAATGTATTAAATGTACTTCATATATTGGAGATCTCACTTGCACTTGTTGTGTTTGTTGTTGTGCTTGCTGTCTTGGATATCCCGAGCTTACTTGTTGTACTAGTGGAGTTGGGAAAGCTCGCTGAATTTGGAAAGGGTAGGATTGCTGACCCAGTTGACCCAGTTGACTTTGCTGGAAAGGTAGGATTTGTTGTACGTGAAGCTGAGCTTGCGCCGGATGCACTAAATTAACTTGATTTTCTGGCACCAACAGATGACCTTGAACCAAGCATTCTGGCAGTAATTGTGACTGTTGTTGAATTTGACTGGCGTGCAAAACAGTTGATATCTGTGACAGAATTCTTTGGTCGGCAACTGGTCCTTCTTCAGTTAATATACCAGTGTTGACTCGAGAATTTGGGCCAGGGTTCTCATAAGTACCCCTTTTTGATTTATCAACATGTTCTGCATTTCCCTGAATCTGCTTGCCAGAACTAAATTTAGCCCTCTTCAAAGCCCTTCTCTCTGGATGTGGTGCCTCGTTAGTAGATGTAACCGTTGAAGTCTCGTCTATTATTTCCAAAAGTTGACGATTATTTTCTTGCATTATTTTGGACCTTTTAAGTCCATTGCTTCGGTTGATACTCAGATTTTTGTTTCTATCAACCCCAGATCTTACCGACTGATCATCCTCCAATATGAAATCACATTTCAAGTTTGAACTATTGCAATTATCGCAACCTATAGTCTCATAATTAATTGACAGAATAATGCAACGCAATCGCCTTGAACGACAGATTCTACAGCATTTGAAAGTCCGTTTACGGGTTTTATAATTTGAATTTAAAGCTGGGAAAACAAACATTGAAAATTTACCATTAACGGAAGAGCTTGAACAATTGTAAAATAATTTTGCAGAAAGAAGAGATATCTGAGTTCAAATACACAATCATAAATTTATACTTTTTTCTTGAATTTCCGGCTTTGGTATATTTTTTTAGCTCTATTAATCTTTACTTGTATCTGAAGGGTAGCTATTGTGGAACTATTTCCCGAAATAATTTTTAAACCCTTTGTTGACTGATAACTTCAAAAAAAAAAAAATATTAAAACACAAAACTTCAAAAAAAAAAAAACCAATGTGCAGAGTAACCCTTGGGATCTTGCTTTAGATCTCAAATGGGAACAAATTAAGAAACAAATTAAGCATCTGCAGCGGAAATGAGAACCTTAACTGCGGACTGTGGGAAGTGATAGTGTTGTTTTCGGCAAAATGTGGGATCCCATCGGTTCGTAATTGGAAATTTCCACCGAAAGGTTATTCGACTTTCAGAACTTAAGAATGAAGTGTATCGAAATTTTTTTCTTTGAAATTCTGGGATAGTAAAAGTATAGGGGCTAAAATTGGTACACTCTTGGTATAATAGTAGAATATAGAATACCGATCAAAAAAGGTAACAATTGTACTATTTCTTGCAGTTTTAGAAATGTTAAAGAAGCGGGAACACAAACGGCAAATGCTTCTGAAGTGGATAGGAACACGTTGATACGATCGAAAACTGTCGTTTAATTCTGCACAAGCTCTAAAGTACAAACGGTAAATTCGATATTTGCTGTGAAACCCCGCTGTAGAAGTTATTGAGATCCAGAATCTATGAACAAAGGCATAAACCTTAATATTTGCTCCTTTTTCATTATTTTGTCTAACTTGTATATCAGGCCATCACTGACAAAAGTAGATAAAGGGAGGGCATCATTATCAAGCAGATGATTTTTACGCAATCGGTTTACCAGGGTGGCTTCAACATGAGGATAGCTCAGAAAAATGAAATCGCGGTCAAATTGGGAAGCGATGCGACCAGTAAGTTAAAAAATATTACTGCTAGTAAGGCCTCAGTTACGTATTATTGGAATTTGTGCATTAAAAATAAACCAAAGGCAAAGGGGCAATCATCTACAACACTGTTAGTTCATTATATGCCTTATAACTGAAAAAACGTCCCATGTCTTTCTAGTACGAAGTTCGCTTGCTGATAAATTCATATATCCTACATGATCACCAAGCACATTTCAAAAGTGAAAATTAAATACTACTAAGCTCGTAAATCTTGAAACTGTGTACAATGAGCAGTTTTTATTTTTGAAGAATAGTTTCACCCAAAATTCAGATCATTATATTAGTTGGATCTATAAATGGTGTATGGTTTATTTCCAGATCTACCAGTCACCCCGTTGAATCGTTCTTTATTAATTTTTAGCCAGGAATCGGACAAACATGAGAGATTTCCAGACGCATGTCGGGTGTTTTAAGTGGGTGGGGAAAAATGCATCAGAATTTTCGTTTGTTTGAGTCTTCCATGTGATTATTGACAACTCACACTGAGGATTAAAAATATTCACGTAATACCGTAAGCAGAGTAGCAAAATCGTTCGTAATCTACCGTTGATAGGAAGTTTCTTGCCTTATGTGAATGGCTCCACTCCATTTGTACGGCTGAACAAAATGGAGAAATGGATAGGTTCTCCTTAGAAGCGACTCCGCACAGGGATTCGAGAACCTATAAGACAACTATGATCTAGAATGGGGGTGCAATGTAACAGAACTCTCAGTGCAGCTCGCATATAGAATTAGTCACAATAGATTGATCTTGCAGAAGAAAGGCGGCTGAGGTGACCAGGGCGAGCTTCATGCACCCATAACCTGGGCAAACATATAACTAATGCTAAATAATAGATACAACGTTAGATTAACAAAATGGATTAAAGAAAAACAAAAATGTGTAGAACACTTAACCCCGGCGGATTGCACATGAGCTCAGTGGAAAGAGTCAGAAAAAAGACATTCCTTCGCCCTCCCCCCCCCAAAATCGGTCTTCTCCGAGCTTATATACACGCTGCCAATTGAATTTTTCTCGCCTCTTCTCAAACTAAAGTGCACAAGATCGATAATACGTTTCCTCTGATGTTTTGATATCTGGCTAGATTTTCTTCGTAAGATATTTTGTGCAATTATTTGATCTTGGAATAGAACACGCGAAAAATCTCAAAGATGATAGATATAAAGACATTTAACCATGACTCGGTCTCAAGGATCGGAGATAGGTTCTGGTTTCATGAAATTTCCAACGAAGCGTTCCCAGGACAGGCATTTTCGTTAGAGATAGACGAGATCTTGTTTCATACCACTTCCCAATATCAAGATATATTAATATTTAAATCATTATCTTTTGGGAATGTACTTGTATTGAATGGGATAATCCAATGCACCGAGAAGGATGAATTTGCATATCAAGAACTTATCACTCACTTGCCAATGATGTCACATTTAAACCCAAAGAGAGTGTTGGTTATTGGCGGTGGAGATTGCGGAGTGGTCAGGGAACTTATAAAACATGAAAAAGTTATAGATAATATTACCATGGTAGAGATAGATAACATGGTGATTGATTTGTCGGTCAAGTATTTACCCGAGATGGCCAAGCATCGTAATCATAGTAAGGTTAACATTATCATTGATGATGGGTTCAAGTATTTGTCAAATACTTCAAAACAAACCGAAGAGTTAAAATATGATATAATCATCACCGATTCACTGGATCCAGAAGGACCAGCTGAAGAGTTTTTCCAGATCAACTATTTTAAATTATTATCGAATTCTTTAAAGAAAGATGGTATAGTGATAATGCAAAGTTCTGAGAATATTTGGCTCAATTTGGACTATGTTGTTGATTTAAAGGATAAATGTTTAAAAGTGTTTGAAAATGTCGAATATAGTCAATGTTATATGCCATCTTATACAAGTGGACAATTAGGATTATTGATTGCAACTCACGATAAAAAGAACAACTTAAAGAAGCCCACAAGAATTGTACCTGAGGGAGAAGGAGATGAATTTAAATATTATTCTCCTGAAGTGCATGAAGCAAGTTTTGTTTTACCAACTTGGGCAGATAAGAAGATCAATCATTGATTATTGCGGTAAATGTTCGATCATGTGAGATTATGCGAGACAGAAGAAAATGAAAGTAGCGAAAGGGTTGATGACTGAATCTGATACCAAATGGAGAACAGCTGAAATTTCATTTAGCACCACTGCTTTGGGAAAGCCTGAGTTGGTAGCAGAAGTCGGATCCTTAGGTGGTAGCTAATATGGGAGGGGAAACGATTAGAATAGGTGTTGCATTTGCCAAGACAGACAGAGCTGGAAGATGAGGAATATTTCACACTGGACAGACAGAACTCGAAGATGAGGAATATTTCACACAAGACAGACAAAACTGGAAGATGAGGAATGTTTCACACAAGACAGTATAATGAAAGCGACATATTTATAATATTATTTACATTTAGTATGACCGACTACAAAGTACGCAACATCTCTATTTCTATTGTAATGTTTGGAAACGTTCAAAGGAGCGGGGGTGGGTGTCAGTGGTAATGAGACTTTTTCTGTACTCAAAACGTAACTGAAACGAGTACACTATCACAAGGTCTATCCCGAGAACAACTGCGAGGACAAAGTAAGTGTAGGAAGAGAGGAAAGAGCGACCATGCAAACATACAAACTATGCATTGTGGTAAAAACGTGACAATGACTGGTAGACTATCACGAGTCAGGGTAAGAGTTCTGAGACTCTATAAGCTATACACCATGTGGGAAAAGAATATTAGACAGCAATTTGACAGCAGAATTCTAAATGGGAGCCTGCTACAATGAATGCATTTAATGCATACAACGAATGCATACAACAAATGCATACAACAAATGCATACAACAAATGCTTGCCTAGAATGGAGTAAATGAGAGCCAACCGCCCTTCCCATCCTCCTCTTCCTCTCTCCCCTCATACTACACACCCTTATGTCTAGCACGCTCATGTCTACTTCAACTCACCAATGACACACCTATACACCTATCAAATTGACTCATCAAAACTTAATCCGGAGCCAAGTCACATGACTTACTCTAAATGAAAATTCTCTTCCTGAACCCATACAATAGCTAACATCATTTTATTATCTTAAACTTTATTATTTTGCCGTTGTCATGCCATGTACCCTCACGTTAGCATCTCAAAAATATACCCTTCATTCAAAAAGCTGTTACTATCAAATACTCCAAAAAATAATATTTTCCATCTTTGAGATCTCTCACTCTGATTCGATGATAACTCCGTCCCACAAATTATCTCAAAACCTCCTTGTTCTCAACCTGGTACCACTTTCCTGTATATACTCAACGTCGTGGCTCAATCCATTTGATCAATAAAAAAACATAACAAAACACTACTTTATCACTCTTTCCACGACCATACTGAAGACTGTTGAAAAAAAATGACTAATCCATCTGATTATCATGTAGCTATCGACCAGCAACTACTTGCGGTAGCTCTGGCCAAACTGGATGGGTCAGCTGCGCTGCCTCCAGAGTTGGAGGCTACCCGAGCAAAATTAGAAGAAATTGCTCACGCAGCTGCTTTGAATAAACAACAAGCTCAACAACACCTGCAACAACTGGTTCAAGTTAAGGCACATCATCAACAGCAGCAGCAACAGCAGCAGCAACAACAACATCGTCATCAATTGACTCAGTTACAACACCATCAGTTGAGTCAACAGCAGCTGGTGCAACAACAGCAACTGTCGCCACTGATTCATCAGCTTCAACATCAACAACAACTCTTACAACAACAACAACAACAGCAACAGCAGCAACGCCATCACCACCAACACCAACAATTGCAACATGTCCAACATGCGGCTTATGATGATGATCCTTCTCAATACAATATCCAAATCCCAGATCCAATCATCGATTCTAAACTGAGAATCTATCCGGTTTCTGAAAATACCATTACTGCCGAAGGGAATCTTATTACTAGACCTTACCCAGAGCAAGTATTTCAAAGTCGTGAAGATTTAAATGAATTTATTCACGAGTTTGCTAGAGATAATGGATTTGGGGTCGTTATTGCTCATTCGAATAAGAAGGCAATCTATTACACTTGTGAACTTGGAGGAAGGTATCGTCATAAGAAATCTAAAAAATCACTCGGAGTCAACGTGAATTCTCCTAATGTTGATGATGACGAATCGATTGATAATGGATATTTACTTGATCCAAGTACAAAGACCAAGAAACTTCGTTGTCCATTTTCGATGACTGCTAATTTCAAGAAATCCACTGGAGTTTGGACTCTTAGAACTACTTGCAATGAACATAATCATCCTCAATTGGATCCATTATCGAACCATCCCATGCTTCGTAAAAGATCAGATGAGCTCAATTTACTTATCTTGGATTTATATAAGATTGGTACCAAACCTTCACATATTGAATCCAAGATCAAGGATCAATATCCTGACGTGTTAATCAAAAGAGAAGATATTTATAATGAAATTAGAGGGTATAAGAGAAAATTAAAGAAGCAGAATCGGTTTCTTTCAAATTCAACCAATCGTCAATCGCTTTATAAGAAACGTTCAAATGCAAGTTCATTCCAACAAGTTGATTTGGAGGATGATGATCAGAATGAGGTATTAGATTATGAATTACATCATCAACACCATAATTCTCATCAAGATGTTGAGCTTCAACGTCAATTACATCAAGCAGCAGCAGCCGCTGCTCAACAACATCAACAACATCAACAACATCAACAACATCAACAACATCAACAACATCAGCAACATCATCATATTGATGAACATCAACTCCAACAATACCAACAGCAACTTCAAGAACATGAGTTACATCATGGGGATGATTCTGAAAACACCGCTGCTGCTGCTATAGCTGCTGTTGCCAGTGCTACTCAGCAACACCAGTCACACTCCCACCATCATGATAGTGAGTTATCCATGGATAATATTGACAGTAGACTTGTTGGTGAATGAATATAATTGACTTTAATTGATTTTATCTTTAGTTTCGTAAGTTTGAATAAGAAATTCAATTTGATTGTATAATAAAAGAGATATGCGAAGGAAGTGTAGAGGAGAATAACGAAGAAAAAATTTGAGTGTATTGAATCTATTGTATGTATTGGATGAATTGTATGTACTATTAGTACTATATTATGATATTTTACTTGAAGTTTATATTACACTGTCAATTGACCAAACATTGTAATAACCTCCCTTGATGTCTACATGCTATTAAGAACCTCTAAACCCTGAGCTCTTTCCTCAAACAACTTAGCCAACTCTCCAACCTTTCTGCCTCGTATAACTGGTTTCTTAGTGTGCGATACCGTAGCGTCAGCTACAGGATTAGACACTTTAGGCTGGACTGGTGGATTTTTTTTCACCTGGAATTTGTACTTCTGGGGAGGAAACTGAGCCACCAAATTCGACGCGTCGTTCAATTTCTTGGGAGAAGTTAATACCGATTTCTTTGGGGAGTTAGGGATGGTTTGTAGATCTTTCGTTGATTTAGATTCAGGAGCCAAGTCTGTGGGTGTGTCAGATGAGATTGTTAAATTATTCATTGTTTTGAATATACTTTCAGCTTTGTTAGTGGATTCACTTGTTGTATTGCTACCCGATCCCCCATTGAAGGAAGTATACGAAGACTGGCTATGATCGTAGTATATAGCGGAGTTGGTGGGTGAAAGCACTGGATATGAAATTGTAGAAGATGCAGCAGTACAGTCTGTGGAATTAGTGGAGGCATTCGAAGTTGCAGCAAAGTCTTCCACTATTGTAGAAGCAATAGTAGAAGTCCTAGAATCAAGTTCCATGTACCCATCGTCCCTTGCAAAACCGTTTATTCCTTTTTCTGTACTTTTCGACTTCATTTTCAAATTCCGAACGTCACTTAAGATATTTGTAGTATTGACCGATACTCTATATTCCATGTCTTCTTCATCGTTATCAATAGTAAGGTCGTAGCTAACGTCATAAGAGTTGAAGTTTTGATTTTGAGTTGCATTACCACCACTCTTTGATACTTCCGTTGAAGCATTTAGTATGATATCGTTGATGGTAGGATAGTTGTAACTCTGTTTAATCTTTGTCCAATGATCAAATAAGTTTTTCAAGAATCGATTTATGATCAAAACGTTATCCTTATTCAGCAGAACCACCTCATGAGTTAGACTATGACAAATACATTTAGATAACGTCACAGAGTTATGTTTTGTTACTGAACCATTTTCAATGATTCCAACACAAAGGTCAATGAATTGAAATACGAGCTGGTCATAATTGGAATTGTTCAGTTTATGGAATTTTAAAACTCCAATAAAGTTGTGAGATGAATATTCAAACGTATCTTCTATCGGTAAGTAGATAAGATTGATAGGTATTAAAGGAGTGGGCAAATCGTTTAAGATTTTTTTGAAAGTAGAGCCAATACACCATAAGTCCCAATCATTAATCCATATCAACTGGTTTCGGTTAATACACTGAAACAATATATTGGTATTCAACTTATTACCAGGCTTGTGGAATATTAATTCAGTCTTTGATGCGTAATTGTTCAAAATGTTGAAAATTTGATAGAAATGATGATAGAATAAAGGATTTTCAAACTTATTTAATGTGGTATGGGTGTTGATTAAAGGAACAAACTGGAACCGGGACGACATTTCAATTTCAGACTCCAATTGTAAATCGTGTTTGTAGATATTGAGAGAGATCTTTAATTTAGTCAAATCAATGTGATCAGATAACTCCGATAAATCACCACAACTTTGGATCTTATTGTGGGTTTGCAAGCCAAACTTGTCGAAGGAATTGATCAGATTCAAATTGAAATTGTCAATTATTCTTTGTAGCGATTGAAGATTCTTCTTTGTGTTGAAGATTTGGGTAATTGATTTAACAAACCAACTATCGTGAACCGTATATACTTTCCTGAGATTTGTCAAATTGTCCGATTGGTCGTTATCCAAAAACTGTTTCAAAAACTTAATCCCCCAGACCCAAGAAATCTTATTCAACCCGCAATTGAACATTATAAGTACATACGTTTCTGTGGGTAGGCACTTCATCATTGTTGGTATGAATGCATCGTAGTCAATGAGATCAGTTGAAGGAAGATATGAAGTATCGAAGATGTATATCGGGAGGTTAGTTGATGGATCATGGGTTGCGGACTTGTAGAATATGCGATCCATGTTTAGAGAGTGTGCAGTGGTGTAGTTCGGGGTATAATGTGGCGTATTACTATGTAATATGAAGTGGAAATGGCCCTAGATGTAGTCAGCGAAGGTGACCGAAAATTGATAGAAGTAGTAACCGTAGGGACTTAGTGAGAGACAGTTTCTTTAAGTAGTCTTTTTCTGGTGGTCTTTCAAGTGTCTTTCTGGAGTCTTTCTAGTGGTATTCCTGGTCTTCCTGGTCTCTCTGGTGGTGCTTCTAGTCTTCGGTGCTCTTTTTAGTAACTAGAAACTGATGAAACCACAAGAAATAGAGTGTGCTTGTATGGAAGTGGGTTCAAGCAACTTTGGTAGTGGCCAATGTATATATATAAACTGTAGCTCAGCTGCTTGCGATAGTGTATCACCTGTATCTATAGTTTTCTTGTTTTCTGATTGATCCAGTGTTGGCGCGACGAAGGCTCTTTCTGGTTTGCAATACTCACCCAACTATGCTGACAACTGGATACAAATTAGCAGCGGACTCGAAAAGATGAACTAATATGGACTAAGTAGACCGTTGGACTAAGATGGACTAAATTCAGATATTGTGTGTCACTAGACCTGATCTCTGATTAAAGTAAATCTTTCAACTGTTATGATTTCAAGACTTCTTCCAGGTTCCTCAACGTGTACAATACCAACCAATGGATGGACCCTTGGATAACTCAGCTATATTAGACTCTGGATGCTTATGGGACGTGCAAATATCCTTCCCAATATACCCAATCTTAATGGTGATACCTTAAGTTGTTACTTTATCCAACAATGTGTAGTACTTGTCAATCCAAACTGTTCACTCTGGAACCATTTTTTAGGCGCTACATCTCGCAATTCCCACTGCTTTCGGAAATCGGTAAAACAAAAAGCGATTGGAACATGCAATAGATCCGGACTGCATACAAACTCTTGATTTTCTCGCAAACTCATGGCAAAGACAAGTTACACAAAATCGTTGAGTTTCAATTTGCCATCCAGCACCAATTTGAAACCATAAGACGAGATCCAACTGGCTTTGAAGTTGATTCTTTGTTATACTATTGCTTAGAGAACAGGACAAGTGGTGCAATTGATCAATAATTTGAAATTAGATCTTTATATTTGATTTGATCCAACAGGTTTCGTTCCGTTTGACTTTAGATTCTTAATAGTCCTACATTTGAAGTATTTGATAGATTGAAGCAATATCAATATCAATACCTGAGTGCAAGTCATTGTTATCTTATATTTTTAAGAAACTATTATATAGATTTGCGATCAAAAGGGCTTTCAGTTGTTTGATACTTAGTGAAGTACTTAGCAGCTATAAATTTCCATTTTTATTCCATTTCTGTTGGTCCATTCTGCTACTTATAGCTTAACATCAACTCTCAATTCGAGCCAAATCCATCCCACTCACCACTACCACATCCCTGATCCTGCCAATACCACTACCCTACAATGTCACCTGTTAAAGAGAAGCTCAAATCCGAGAACGATGTCAAGGACTCCAAAAAACAACCTCAATCCAAACAACAAAAACAGGAAGAACTCTCTGAAGAGGATCAACATTTAAAAGATGAACTCGAAATGCTTGTTGAAAGATTGAATGAATTTGATCATGAAGTAGGGTTCTACGAGGAATGTTTGAAATCGTTAAAGACTTTCATTAAGGATTCTACCACTTCAATGACTGCAGTCCCCAAACCATTGAAGTTCTTAAGACCTCATTATCCTTTATTAACTGAACTTTATGACAAATGGGTGATAAGATTTGCTGACAATAAACAATCAAAATCCATTGTTCATAGATTATCCGATATCTTATCGGTGTTAGCAATGACATACTCTGACGATGGTAAGAAAGATTCTTTGAAGTACAGATTGTTATCTTCAGCTGATGAATCCAAAGATCAATCCTTAGTTGATTCCACCATTGAAGACTGGGGACATGAATACATGCGCCATTTGGCCTTGGAAATTGGTGAAACTTATCAAGAGAAATTAGGTAATGATGATGATCAAGTTCAACAATTGATTGATTTATCGTTAAAGATTGCTCCTTTTTTCTTAAAACATAACGCAGAAGCAGACGCGGTCGACTTATTATTAGAAATAGAATGTATTGATAGATTACCGGAATTTGTTGATGAAAGCACTTTTTCAAGAGTTTGTCTTTATATGGTAAGTTGTGTCCCATTGTTGGCACCACCAGATGATGTTTCTTTCTTGAACACTGCTTATTCTATCTATCTTAATCATAATAATTTAACTCAAGCTTTAGTGTTGGCAATAAAATTGGACGATGAAAATTTAATTAAGCAAGTATTTGAATTCACAAATGATGAATTAATTCACAAACAATTGGGTTTTATATTATCAACCCAATATCCATTTTTTAAATATCCTGGAGATAATGAAATAATTCAAAATTGCATATCAAATATTAAATTACATGAATATTATCATTATCTTGTTAAGGAATTGAATTTATTGGATCCCAAAGTTCCTGAAGATATTTATAAATCTCATTTGGAAAATTCGAAATACGGGATTGGAAATTCAGGTTCTATAGATTCTGCGAAACAGAATTTAGCTGCTGCATTTGTAAATTCTTTCATCAACTTAGGTTATGGTAATGATAAGTTAATTCAAACAGAAGAAGATAATAAGTCTTGGATCTATAAGACTAAAGGATTAGGAATGGTTTCAACTACCGCATCTTTAGGTTTAATTCATCAATGGAATATTAATGATGGTTTACAAGTTTTAGATAAATATACTTACTCTACTGAAGATGAAGTCAAAGCTGGTGCCTTATTAGGAACTGGTATAGTCTCCAGCAATATTCATGATGACGTTGAAGCAGCTTTAGCTTTATTGCAAGAATATGTTAATGACCCTAAAAAGATATTACAGACCTCGGCAATAAATGGGTTGGGGATTGCTTTTGCAGGTTCATCAAACGAAGAAGTGTTAAATTTGTTATTACCTTTAGTATCAGATTTAGATGTTTCTCCAGAAGTCAGTTCATTAGCTGCTTTGGCTTTGGGCCATGTATTTGTCGGTACATGTCACGGTGATATAACTTCAACAATCTTACAAACTCTATTGGAAAGAGATTTTATTCAATTAACCAACAAATATATCAGATTTTTATCTTTAGGGTTAGGATTGTTATACATGGGTAAGACTGAACAAGTTGAAGACGTTTTGGAAACCATTGATGCTATTGAACATCCTATAAGTAAGACTTTGAAAGTTTTGGTTAATATTTGTGCATATGCTGGTACTGGAAATGTATTACAAATTCAATCTTTATTACAAATGTGTACTGCCAAGCCAAAGGACGAATCGATTGAAGAAAAGAGATTACAAGAAAGTGAAGAAGATCAAATTAAACGTGAAGAGCACGAGGATGAAGGTGAGAAGGCCGGTGAAGTAGATCAAGAAGGAGATGTTGAAATGAAGGAATCAGAAGAAGGAGAAGAACCTGAACCTGAACCTGAAACTGAAACCAAAAAACCTGAACAATCCAAGGATAAGAAAGATCTTGAAACTTCCTCAGATAAAGCTAATAGTGTCAGTGATGATGCAGAAGATGAAGAAGAATTGTATCAAGGATTTGCGGTATTAGGACTTGCATGTATTGCCATGGGAGAAGAAATTGGACAAGATATGTCTTTACGTCATTTTTCACATTTAATGCACTATGGAAATCCTTTGATTCGTAGAGCAGTGCCATTGGCCATGGGACTTGTTTCAGTTTCTAACCCACAAATGAAAGTATTTGACACATTATCTCGTTATTCGCATGATCCTGATTTAGAGGTTGCTCAAAATGCCATATACGCCATGGGATTGGTTGGAGCAGGAACAAACAATGCCAGATTAGCTCAATTATTAAGACAATTGGCTTCTTACTATATCAAATCTGCCGATTCATTATTTATGGTTAGAATTGCCCAAGGTATTTTGCATCTTGGTAAAGGTACATTATCATTGAATCCTTTCAATAATGAGAGAACTATATTATCCAAGGTTTCATTAGCTTCATTATTAACCATAGCAGTAACTTTGTTGGATCCAAAGTCATTTATCTTGAGTGACAGTAACAGTGAAACCAGTCATCAATTATTATATTACTTGACCCCAGCCATTAAACCAAGAATGTTAATAACCGTCGATGAAGAATTGAATCCAATCAAGGTGAATGTCAGAGTTGGTCAAGCAGTTGATGTTGTTGGACAAGTTGGAAAACCAAAGACTATTACTGGATGGGTAACTCAATCTACCCCAGTATTATTGAATTTTGGAGAAAGAGCCGAGCTTGAAAATACCGACGAATGGATCAGTTTGAACAGTTCATTAGAGGGCATTGTTATATTAAAGAAGAATCCTGATTATATCGAAGTTGATAATTGAGGTTAATATCTACAGTTTGTTAGTCAATAAGAAATGGTTTATCGTTTAATTTTTAATGTTTTGTAGCAGAAAGATTAAGTCTTTAAGCCTAAGCCATACGGAATTGAGGTTCATTATGAATAGTCAAGTCTTCGCAATACATTATATTGCTGGCTAGTAGTTCGCCAATTAGTACATTTTGTGTATTATGATAATCTATATAGAATGATGAATGGGTCTCTTAAGTGGGGGATTAATAGTTTGGTAGTTTGGATAGGGTGAAGTGAAGATGTAAATATTTGTTTCCAAAATTCTGCTATTCAAATATGTGAATACAGGTCTAAACTGCTTGCTTATCATTTGTTTTTGTATGTATCTTAGAAGTAGTGTATAGCTTTTACGGTAAGTGATGTTTTTTTTCTTTTTGGTCTTTTCGCTTCCAATAACTGAAAAAAAAAGATGTCTTAATGAAAATTGCCTTAATGGTAACTTAATGGCCGGTTTTGAAACAGATAGTCCCTAAATTGGCAATAATCTTGACCGACCTTATTTTTTGCTTTGAAATTAACAGCAGCTCATCTACTTGAATTCCTGAGCCTTACCAGCCATCAATAATCCCACAATTAATCCAAATAACCCAAGAACTGAGCCAAAGATTTCAATGACTAAAATCTTTACGAAAAGTGAAGTGTCAGCAGCATCCGAAATTGCAGCGGTAGAACCAGTGATACCGACTGCAACACCACAAATTAAATTGGAGATACCAACAGTTAATCCAGCCCAGAACAATGAATAACCAGTGTATAAATTCTCTTTCGTCAACAATTGACTACTTGGAACATTAGTTAATTTAGCAGAAAATACAATCGCCATAATTAACCCATAGATGGCAACAACTTCACAAAAAATAATTGAAATTAAATTCTTGGTGGTGATACGAGGAGCTTTGACCCCTGCACCGATTATAGAAGAACCAGTAATGAAAATCCCCCAAGCAGCACCAATTACTGAAAATCCAATACAAAATACAATACCCAAATTTGCCCACATATAAGGGGATGTTGATTCAAGAAACCATCCCACATTGAACGATTCACCAGAGCCTGTGAAAAGCATGTAGCCTCCCACGGTTAATAGGGAGGCTGTAACAATATAACTGGCAACAGACATCTATAAATATATATGAATGAAATTAATTGAATTGAGGATTTGATATGAACTTGTTGTCAGCCTTCGATTTTGTTTAATAGTTCATTAATCAAGTTCATAGATTAGTTTTACAGGTTGGCTGCCGGCAGATACGTTTACAGGTTGCAGGTTGCGAGCAGGTGTAAACTATTACATGCAAATATCTATTACATGCAAATATCTATTACATGCAGGCACAAATAGTATATAAGCTATAACGACCAGGAAGAAGGATGAAAAGAAGAACATATGATGGTCAATTACTACATCCACAGGAGAAACTAGGTATGAAAAGAGTTCAGATGATGTAATTATGTATTGGTCTATATGAAGTTATTTTAAAACGTTTAATGGGTGCAATTAAGAACTAATGGATCATTTTTATCCTCTAATCATCTTCATTTCTGTAATTTTGTATGTGGAAGGACCATTAGAGGTGTGACCCAGTTGCATCATTCTTGAACTTGAGTAGCTTGAGGATCGTTTTTATCCAGCAAGCAGTTTAGTGCGTCTTCATCAATCCGGGAGAAGGCAACAGCAGTACTCAAAAGTCCTGCACAAGTTCTGAAGAATCCGTTCAACACCAGATCAAGCTCTCTAGGACGGGTTCAACGCTAGGACAACATCAGCTCAGATATTAGATCTTCTCAAGTTTCCAATGGTACTCTAGCAGTGCTTTATTTCCAGTACATGTTCATCTCAAGTTCAGCATATGTTCAGCACTAGTCCAGACGTTAGATCGTGCTCCAATTTCCCAAAAGATATCAAAATAAATTAAAGGCTCACACTTTTGGTAATTCTCTCAGCTGTAGTCTCTTCTTCCTGATGTAGAGTGGTTGGGAATCTAGTAGCTTATTATGGTTTTCAGGTTTTTCAACCAGCAACCAGAAGTTGTACAACATTCCAAACCTACTGCAGTAGCTAAATATTTCTGCACAATCTTATCCTCTTTTGCACAGGAGAATACCCTCATGAAATCAGAAACCATCGAATCATCTCAAAGCAGGAAATCTAAGTTCTGCTATTACAAAACAATAAATCTAAATGCAATCCGAGTAGTTGCACAGCTTGCACAGCTTGCATAGCTTTGTGCTTTGTGCTCTGGTAAAGTTCTATAAAAGATCAAATTGATAAATAATTAAACAATCAAGTTGATCAATAAATAATTATTATGAATAGTTTATGCACAAGATTTGGGTAGCAGGATGTAAAAAAATGCACCAAAATTAAATACAATTCATACGATAAAATAACGGCACAAGTGAAAATGAGAATAAATTAATGAGAAATTCCATTTTTCACTGTCGCTGGTATATCATATTCAGATAATTTATTCTGGTCAGTTTTTGAAGACGGTTCATCTTCAAATCGATCGTTACAGAAACTATGTTGCTTCTTTTCGAGTTTAAGAAATGCATCCTGAATTAATTTGTCCTTACTTCTCTGCTGCCTTATGGCATCCCTCTGGGCTTGAATAATACTGTTTATGTCTAAATCTGAAGGATTGCTCAATTTATTTTTTGAATTGAAACAAACTTCATCTCCAACTTCTTTCTTGACTTCTTCATCGATCTGGTCGTCGGTTAGATCATCCCAAGTCAACAAGGGTGTTTTCAAACTGAATTTATCAGTAAGATGATTTTTCTTCATAATTAAATACTGACAATGAGGAATATTTCTTAAAGATTCAAATTCTTCGTAACTCCATCTGAACCATTTCATTAAAAACACTCTAGCCCAAATTCCATGAGTAACAAGTACTAAAACATTTGGAAACTCTTTTTGTTGAAATTGACGAAATAATGTTTCATTAAAAGATGCAACTCTATCATAAACATCAGCTGCACTTTCTCCATGAGGAATTCTATAGAAAAAATGACCATAATGAGCTCTTTCTTGCCAAATAAGTTCCATTTCTTCAGCCGTGCTTTGGAAATTTCCAAAATCTTGTTCTCTTAATCTTGGCTCTTCATATTTATGGTACGTAACATTGGCAACATCTTTAATTCCAGATATTATATCATTACAGGTTTCCCTTGCCCTACGGTATGGAGAAGTATAAAAAAGAACTGATCTTGGATTTGGTACTGCTGTAGGGTTTTCATCAAAGCATTTTTGGGCAAGAAATTCTTTAAGGACAATTCCTGCTTGTTTTGCCTGCTGGTGGCCCTGTTCTGTCAAGGGAACTAGATGATTGGGAGTGTGACGGTTCACGGATTTGTCACAGTTTCCTTCAGATTCTCCGTGTCTTACAAGTAATATATACTAAATGGTTAGTAACGGATTATTAGATTGCTGCGTGGATGTTCAAAATTGAGAGCAGAAGCTGTAATGGTTCAGGTAAAGGCGATTAGATTCGGAGTCAAGAGTTGAAAGTGCAACTGAGTTAAAAATTGGATAGGAAGTGGGCCAAGGACTAATCAGAAACTGGCTAGGGACTGAGTTAAGGACTGGTCCAACACTGACTAGGACCATAACTGGACTTAAACTTTCTCCACACACCAAACGAAAGCCAAACTAAGGCAAACAACGCCAACTAATGAATGATTTAAAATGTGACTTTCAGATTCAAGATCCACAAAACCAATCTTTGCAACAAAGACCTCTAAATCCATCACAAGAGGCTGAAAATGCTTACAAATCGACCCCAAGTCCGGTACAATCTCAGCCGATTCAACCACATTTAACGCCCCAATGAATCCAACCATCCAAACTTTAGAAATGGTGTCAACGATCACAACGTTCCACCACCAATAAACCATCCTCTACCACTAACCCAATCTCCACAAGCCCATACTTACTGTTGGTTTACCCATAATAATCTATGTCTTTTACTAGACAAATGAACAGAAGAAAACAAGGATCAATAAATCGAAATCCACAGTCTGTCGGTTTGGCTGCTAACTCAAGATTGATAATGATCGAATGGTATCACGTGATACTTGGTCAGCAAAAAAAGGACAGGCAATAATGCGATGGGAGAACGGAAGTTTAGATGAGAGGATCTGGCGGGGGAGAATAAGGTTGAGATCCAGACTTGGATTTTGGTGTGCGAGACTACATGATAGTGCGTGACTCACCCGGTGGCCATGATGGCGTTAGGAACAGACGAGGTGGAAGATGACCATTGGATATCAGATTGAGGTAGAACAGAATGATATTCAAGCTGTACTGTTGAGAGATGCAAGCCATGAGAATTATGGAGTTCCGGAGCTCCAATGTGCGAATATTGATAGAGACCTTCGGAGTTTAGTACAGTTGTGGACTGGATCTCTATGCAGTTAGATGCTGCATACAGTATGAGTGTCATATTGGAGACCTGAAGGCCTGAAGACCTGAAGACCTGGAGGTTAGGAGAGCAGAGGGAAAGATTAGGTGTAAGTGAATGAATAATGTGGGATTGTGGGTGTGTAGTAGTGTGGAATTGTGAAAGACCACCAGGAGACCATGGGTGTGAGATATTAACGGTAAGAGAGTCAACCGGGTGAGGGGCTTATATGTAAGGTGGGTGTTACATGCAGAGCGGTCGGAGATAGACGGGGCTGCTCACATGATCCAAATCGATCAGTCTCTCCATGTAGAGGGCATCGAAGATAGCTACTAGAACTAGATATCTTGAGTTGAATGTCAATTACCATTTGAGGAGAGATATACTAGAAGTTAGAAACTAGAGGATAGAGACAGTAGAATTAAGGGCTAACGTATACTGATTCGTTGAAATGCTCGTTTAATACTATACAGTATATTTTATATGCCAAATATATACCATATCTATACCATATCTATCTAGTACTCATATGTTTTTCCTGATAACTCTTGATTGTTATCTTACCTGGGTCCCAGAATCAACACCAGACCTTTGTTTGAGGAACTGTCTCGGGTTTAGGCGTGATTTCCAATGGCTCACTTTCAGGTCTAGCGACTTTAAAACCCCAACTCCTCAAAGTGGGCTCCGCGGAGAACCAGCTGAGATGAGATGAGATCAGTTTCAAGTGTGCATTGGGGATACGGTACCTGGTCCAAACGGGTCAAAGAGTGTTGCACGAACTGTACGAGCTATACAATTCAACAAACATAAACTCTTTTACGACCCGTAACGTCATATTAAACACCGTAATACAGTCTCCACCTTAGTTGAAGTCAAATTGTCACTAGTTCACTTAATGTTATTCATTCACTCACCTAAGGGTGATTCATCCGTCGAATTTTTCAATGCCAAAGCTCTCAAAAAACCCCAACCAAACACCGATGTCACCATCTGATCACCACATGTCGATTCTCACAATCTTATGTCAGCTTCTCACCGATAAGCTTTCTCTCAATTCCAAGACTCTTGGTCAATTCTTCATCACATTTCTTTAAGATATCATCCGATAATACATCTATAGCATATGAATGTAACATGTTATTATATCTTGAAGGTTCTGCTGGTAATTTGAAAATGGTTTCCCATTCTTGTGTATCCAATTCCTTTTCTCCTCTCTTGGCTCTTTCTAAATTATCAACTTTTCTTTGTTGTTTCCATTGAGTAATCTTACTACTCTCTTTTTGTAATTGTCTTTGATAATAATTGAAATTGTTTTGATCGTAATTATAAGAATCAACTTGACTATAAAGAGATTCCAATAATTGAGCAGTTACGTTCTGATTGGATGATAAGTTAAGAATATCAAATTCCTTTTCCGATTTATTATTATCTTCAGTTTGTAAATATAATTTAATTAATTGTTGGTTGTGGATTTTTAATTCAATTTCTTCAAATACATTCAAGTAAGATAATCTGTTGAATTCTAAATTCTTAGATCTCCATTTACCTCCTAAGTAAGTATTTACGAAATTTTCCGATAATCTTAAAGCTTTAACATCCAATTCCTTACCGATAGATGCCATATTATGAATTAATATAAAGGTGTTTTTGTTTATTAATTGTTGTTGAACCAATGCATCAACTAATTGGGTGGTAACAAAGTTTCCACTAATAGTTGATTGGAACCAACCTTGGAAATCAATACCATAACCGAGATTTCTTAATGATTCTAAGATGTCTTGTTGGTACTTGGATCCACTTTTGGAACGTAACGAACCTCCTTCGTATTGATCCGGGTATGGATAAGGGTAAGCATGAGTGATATCAATTGAGCCTTCGTCGTCTTCAAAACCAAGAAGAGATCCTGAGTATAAAGCAGGATAGTTTTCAGAAGTGTGTCTGATGAAAGATAATAAGACTGAGGCTTCGATCTCGATAGAGTTGGAAGTGGGCCTTTGGTAAGTTTTTCTAGAAGATGTTAGTATGGTGTTTGAGATAAGAGAAGAAGTGGGGTTGGAGTAGTTTGTGCTTAGATTTAGTATAAGGGAATAAGTTCACGTTGATTGATATAGATTTACTGAATTCAGGCTGTGATTTGGTCTGTTTTGCCTGTGATCTGGTCTGTTTAGTATGCGATATGGTTTTTATAGTCTTTCTAGCCTGGAGATAGGTCTAGTTAATGAAATACATCCATCTGCAGCAGTCTGGCTATTGTAGTTCGAATACTGTAGTCCGACTCCTAAAATCTTATCTCAAATTCAACAAAAGGCTCTCATCATCTTACCAAAGACTGCAACATTAACTGGCCCTGACAATTTCAATGGTGAACAAACCACCAACTAGTATCTTCATTATCAGATATTACCAAATATCACCAAATATCACCAGGTATCACCAGATATCACCATTCAGCAACTTCTTTCCACTTTACAGAACCGTGAACTGCATGCAAATTAGAATAGAGACAAACTTGGAACAAATACAACGAAATAGTCAAGTTCCTACTCACCGTCCACTTCCAATTGTAGCCACCAGCTCACAAAAATATCCAGAAAGATTTCCAATTTCATTCACAATCGCCTTCACAGCACAATCAATCTACCTTTTTCATCAAATCATTGTCATCTTCGTGCCTCTTTATAGTGTCTAATTCCACCACAATCAAGCCGTTTCATTCTCTCTTTTCAAGCCAAATGCTCTACTACCCACAAATACAATCGTCCAGACCCTTCCACACTCCATACATACCCTTTACTAGCCATTTTGTGTTGATGAATTGCTTGGTTATTCCAACCCTGTTCACAGTTCATTTGAAGTTTTTTCAAATCCTCACTATGGACGTGCTTATGTCAGCGGGTCGTGCACAAGTTCACGGTTCTCTGCTCGCAATTTTTTTTTTTCGCTTCAAATTTTTCGTTTTGTTCGCGCTATGAGTCGCTTTGGCCATTGAACGCTCTGCGGACTGCGTACGACGAAAAAAAAAAAATTTGTTTGGAGCTCTCGCAATCAAACGAGAAGCACTCCAACGAAAAGATAACCATCCAAGTTGGAGAAGTAGATTGTATCTTATCTTCTTTTTGGTATAAAATTTTATATTTATTTAGTGTCAGTCTTTGTTTTCGTCCATAGTTAGCTCCACTATTAAACACAAACTGAAGATGTCCGCTGAAGAACAAGTCACTGAACTCGCAGAACAAGTGCAAAAAACTTACTTGGATGATGCCACTGGAGAACAAGTGTCCAAGACTGAGTTGAAAAAACGTCAAAAGCAAAGAGCCAACGAAGCCAAAAAGGCAGAAAAGGTTGCTAGAGGAGCCGCCACTGCCCCTAAAGTATCCAAGAAGAAAGATGAATTGAGTGACTTGACTCCAAACCAATATTTTGAAATTAGATCAAGACAAATTGAAGAGTTAAGAACTGCCAATCACAACGATCCTACTCAATTTAACCCATATCCTCATAAATTCCATGTTTCTATGTCTTTACCAAAGTTCCAAGAAACTTACCAAAACTTAACCAAGGGTGAAACTCTTAAGGATGTTGAAGTTAGAGTCACCGGTAGAATTATGCGTAAGAGAGAAAGTGGATCCAAATTGAAATTCTACTCGTTGAAAGGTGAAGGAATCGAAATTCAAATCATGGCTCAAGCCCAGGACGTTACTGAAGGTGAAGAAACCTACAATAAGATGCACGAATATCTTAGAAGAGGTGATATAATCGGAGTTGTTGGTTATCCTGGTAGAACTAACCCAGCCAAAGGTGGTGAAGGTGAAATTTCAGTATTTGCTACTTCGATCCAATTATTAACTCCTTGTTTACACATGTTACCAACCGAACATTTCGGTTTCAAGGACCAAGAAGCCAGATACAGAAAACGTTATTTGGATCTTATTATGAACGATCTGACCAAAAGTAGATTTGTGGTTAGATCCAAGATCATTAGTTACATTCGTAAATTCTTGGATAACAGAGAGTTCATTGAAGTTGAAACTCCAATGATGAATATTATTGCCGGTGGTGCCACTGCCAAGCCATTCATCACTCACCATAACGATTTGAGTATGGATATGTTCATGAGAATTGCTCCTGAATTGTTCTTGAAAGAATTGGTTGTTGGTGGTATGGACAGAGTTTATGAGATTGGACGTCAATTTAGAAATGAAGGGATCGATATGACTCACAATCCTGAATTCACCACTTGTGAATTCTACCAGGCCTATGCTGATGTTTATGATTTGATGGATATGACCGAATTGTTATTTTCGGAAATGGTTAAGGAAATTACCGGTTCTTATAAGATTCCTTACCATCCAGATGGTCCAGAAGGTAAAGAATTGACTTTAGATTTCACCAGACCATGGAAGAGAATCAATATGATTGAAGAATTGGAAAAAGTTTTTAATGTCAAGTTCCCTAAGGGAGATCAATTACATACCAGTGAAACTGGTGAATTCTTAAAGAAAATCTTAATTGATAACAAATTAGATTGTACTCCACCATTAACCAACGCCAGAATGTTAGATAAATTAGTTGGAGAATTGGAAGATACTTCAATCAACCCAACTTTCATCTTCGGTCACCCACAAATGATGTCTCCATTGGCCAAGAAGGATAGAAACCAAATTGGTCTCTGTGAGAGATTTGAAGTTTTCGTGGCTACCAAGGAAATCTGTAACGCTTACACTGAATTGAACGATCCATTTGATCAAAGACAAAGATTTGAAGAACAAGCCAGACAAAAGGCTCAAGGTGATGACGAAGCGCAAATGGTTGATGAAACCTTCTGTAATGCTTTAGAATACGGTTTGCCACCTACTGCTGGTTGGGGTTGTGGTATTGACAGATTAGCAATGTTTTTAACTAACTCCAATACCATCAGAGAAGTGTTATTGTTCCCAACTTTAAAGCCTGATGCTAATTGATTAGGTTTATAGATACTAGTTGAATATAAATATATATATAAGTATAAGTGTGAATGTAAGTATAAGTGTGAATGTAAGTATAAATGTGAATGTAAGTATAAGTGTGAATGTAAGTATAAATGTGAATGTAAGTATAAGTGTGAATGTAAGTATAAATGTGAATGAAAGTATAAGTGTGAATGTAAGTACGTATGTTTAGTTGTGGCAGAGAACGGTTCTATTAATTGGTTATCTACTGTGATCTAACTGAATTGTACACGAATGCAGTTCTGGTTAATATTACAGTGATGGGTTGTTACAGATGCAATGGATAGTTCTCTTCACTGATGAATATTGCTCGAGCAAAGGTCCATGAAGGTCCATTGATCTCCACCATGCACCACCCCCCAGTAACTCCCACAAAGTCATCGCCAGCAAGCTGATCGTCTTGCCTCCCATAGGGCTAACTACAGAGTCTAACCTCTGGCGGGTAAAGATACCCCAGCCAGCGGTACTTTGCAATCTCAAATAAATTATCGCCTTACCAAGTCTCCTCTTCTTTTCATTTCTAATGCCAACTTATACGGAGGAGCAGTGGGCATCTGTACCGGATCCAACACCACTCTCTTATTATCAGCATCAAGAGTGTACGTAGCATCAGAATCAACGTCATTGAGGTCTCCACAGGCGACAAACTTCGCTATGACTCTCTCTTCTGGGTCTGGCAAATCTAGGAATTGCAAGTTATCTGATCTACCAATATTAGACCCTTCAAAGAACTCTTCAGTGGACTTGTTCAAGTCAAGCAATGGCTGCCAGCCTTGTCTGGGATTATAACCCAAACACACAATGAAGGCTTCTAAGGAAGTACCTCTTGAAGATCTTGGTTTAGCACAGATGACTTTTTCAAACAAATAGCTCAATTGTGAGTATAAAAGATCAATGTCCCGGCCCCTGAAAATCTTTGCTACAAATGTTCCACCAGGTTTCAAGAGACAAGTGGTCAATTGTAACGCAGATAGAATCAATTGTGCCTGGAGGTACTCATCGAGATCATGAAGTCCAGTGACATCGGGAGCACCGTCAGAACACACAAAATCAGCAGGCTCTCCGCCAAAAATATCCATAATCTTGTGGAGAGTTTTGGGATGGGTAATGTCTGCTTGGATCGTGATTACTCCATCTATGGGAGTCATTGGTTGAAGATCCACCGCTACGATTTTGGTATGATCCAAATCCGATTGCAGCTGGTTTCGGTCGGCCCTGGTGTAGAGTTCCCGGGACAATACCTGAGACCAAGAACCTGGAGCAGCACATAAGTCGACCACTCTTCTTACTCCTTTGAAGAGTTGAAACTGGTCATTAAGTTGAAGTAATTTGAATGCTGACCGGGCTCTCCAGCCTTCCTCTTTGGCTCGACGGTAGTATATATCTCTTTTATCTTTACTGGATTTCCCCATAATATTTCCGGAGTCTAGTTGTTGCGATAAAAATGACAATCGATGTAATAAACAACTTCAGTAGGCTAGAAGTCTCTGGAAATTAATGAAAAACTGCTTTTTTCTTCAATGGAACCACAAAAAATAGCACAGTAATGTATTGTGATCAGTTATATAAAACCAGCACTGTTGGTAGAAATCCACAAATGTTTTGTTTCCACAACAAGATCAGTAGCCAGAGATTGGTGTATGCTGGTATGATAAATCGGGACCAGTAGTGATACTTCTGTAGTGCTACTATAATCAGCTCAGTAGGCTCAGTTAATCAGCTTTGAAGGATTCTAGATCCAAATTTAACACTATACAATCAGTTCTACAGCTCTATACTCAGTTAGGCGGCTCAATATTTCAGCCAACTATCTAAAAAGTCCTGTCTGACTTAAAATGTCTCTGTTTCTTGGTGTTTCTCCAGTTTTCAGTTATCATGTTCATCTCTTCATCGCTTCTTCTGCTCTCGGCCTGCGCACCAAAACGCAAAAAACATATCGTTCTGATCCTGTACATAATCCAAGTGATTGTGCGCGCGCTTTAGTCGTGCGCAGTTACAAAGGCCTCCAACTTTTGAAGAACGACACACCAAAAAAATTTCAGAACTTGACCACCAACCCACCAATAACTTGAGTATAACAAGGATCCAGAGGAAATGTTAGCTCGTGGTTCAAGACGTGCGATTGTTAATGCATTCAGATTCACCAGTACATCTGGAGCCGTGAATTCTGGAGCTGGAGCTGATCTCAAGGACCCAGTCAATGGGGACGCTACTGTATCATCAAGTTCTGGTAGTATCGCTAGCACCACTAGCACTACTAGCACTACTAGCACAGCTGAGACCACCACAACCACCACCAACACCTCCACAGATAAGTTCCTCTCACCCCAAGAGTTTGTTGAAAAGACCCAAGCCCAACAGTTGCAAGACCAAGAGTATAAACAACTGCTTTTAAGCCACTCGTTCCCATATAATCCAAAGACCATCTCCCCCGAAACCATAGATCCGGAATCGAAAAGACCTATACCATTAAATGTCGAACTTTTACAATATAAACCCATTGTATTACCCAAGACCCATGGCCACCAAGTGGCCCTGATAACCTTCAAGGGCTATGAAAGAGAACATCTTGACCGAGTCTCCGAGTTTGCCATGAGAGCAGCTTTCTACTTGGGGATCCCTTGCGGAGGACCAACCAGCCAAAAGGTGGATGAAAAATTGTACACTGTGATTCGGTCACCATTTGCGCAGGCCAAGTCTAAAGAAAATTTCAAGAAATACACTTATGGACGTAAAATCGTGGCATACGACGCAACTTCAGAGGTTGTAGACATTTGGTTGTCGTTCATTAACAAGTACAAGTTAGAAGGAGTCGAATACAAGGCATTTATCTATTCTAGAGAAGGGTTAGACTTTGCTGAACAATTGGACAAGTTGAGTGCGGAAGATTTTAAATTGCCTGAAGCATATCAAGGAGTCGATGATCCAGTGTCTAAGAAGGTTGAAGAGTTGTTAAAATCAGATGCATTCAAGAAATACTTCGACGCCAAACAAGAACAATAACCAGTGGACCATTTCCCCTATCGTGACGATCCCAGTCTGTACATAAACTAAAATACAACAGTAGATACTTCAATCAAGATGTAGATGCTCCTCACGAACGCAGCGAGCCGAGCTCCGCGCAGTGGCTCTCCGCGAGTAGCCGCCAGCAGAGCGTCTTATACCTGGCTGCAGTTGTACGGTTCACTTGATGGTCTTAAAATGTTGTTGATGGACGACGCTCCGCTAGGGCCACTTCGTGGAGATTCCTGCGGAGGACTGTTCCCTTCGGGAAATCGAATGAGTGTAGTAGTGGTGGTATTATCCATAGAGTTCCCAGTCATCTTCTTCTTCCTCGTCTTCTTCCTCTTTTATCTTTCTGAGTTCCTCCTCTAGGTTCTGTTTCCTCTTCTTGTCAGCTTCGACGATATCGAATCGACATAAAGGACAAGTTGAATTCATCTTTAGCCATGGAGCTATACACTCCAAATCAAATATGTGACCCTTGGACTTCTTGCCACTGACATGCTGGACATTACACGGTAATCTCACCAACAAGGGGTACTCATTGTCTATGAATTTGTTTGTGCAGATCGGGCAATCGGCAGTCTCATTATCGGGGACATCCTTCAAGGTGACTCTTTCCAAAGAGTCCAAGAATTGGTCAGATACTCCGGAATTGGGACTGTGATGTTCAGGTTGAAGATTGAGGGTGTCTAATAATTGGAACGCTAACTCAGACCCTTCTTCTGTAGCCATGGAGTGTAGCGCTCTAGCAAATGTGTCTTGCGAAGGAGAAGAATGAGACTCGGAAGATGGATTGGATGCTAAGAAGGAATCAATGGCGTCCGATAGCGTTCTGTGGGTTCTGTGGGCATTGTTATTGTTGTTGTTGTCAGTAGATCTATTGCCTGTAGCAGCGGATCCACCGCTAGACGAAGAACCAGACGATTCTGCTGTTTGGTTGAGATTATGGTCGTCTTACATGTTAGTACAGGTTTGAAGAATGGATGAAGTTGAAGATTATAGGTAAAGGTGATGGCATAAGTGCAATTCCAGTGATTTCAAATAGGTACATACCTTCGTAGGTCGACATTATGGGACAAATGTTGTTGGGGGAAGATAGAGAATAATGCAAAGTTGTGGACAAGTTTGGGAAGTTATTGAAGCTATAGTATTATATATTGTAAATGGCAATATCTTGGGTTTGTTGGCAAATCTTGTCGTTCTCCTGACGATCTGCGAGGGCGCTGGTTGATGGCGCGAGATAGGGAGCAGGTCTTGCTATCAACGGGGCGGTTTGGCGGAACTGATTGATGAGGAGCCTGCGTCCCGAGAGCTCCCAGCGGATACAAGCAATTTCTGGCGCAAGATGTGCTGGAGATTGGCAAGTGAATAGGTAAGTCTCGTATGGGACCTACGTTCCGATGACATGTGCACGTGATGAGTTTAAGTTCCAGAAAGTGAACAGATGGGGAGACAGATGATGGGAAAGAATCAAAGTTGACCTAATGCTGTCTGAGATCTGGTAGGATTGAAGGTCTTCGAGTCTGGGTTTGAGTCTCGAGTTGGTTCGTGTTTGTTTATCAGCATCTTTAGTAAGCGCTATAAGCGCTATATCTGTTCAGCTGGTCTTAGAGCTAAGGCAGTACTCGACGCATGCGAGTAAACGCACACTCTAAGTCCATATTAGGTGTACTCAATTTGGACCCAGGCTTGGTTGACAGAAACTGTCATGACAAGGTTGAACGTAGAATACCAAAGTTCAGCAGAGCTTATAGTTTAAGAGTGTCAAGCCTGTATAGCGTAGAATAGATATTGTAGTCTCTCATACTCTCTCATAGTCTCTCATAGTCGCTTACGGTCTCACAGTCTCACATAGTCTTCTATTCCTTTTTCTCTTAGATCATTCTTCTCTTAGTTCTTCTCATTGTCTTCTCGAGCTCGAATAGCTCCTTAGTCTCATTCCACTCGCACTACTAATTTGTTACAATTGTCATTAACTACGGTTTGGCTACAAGATGTAATACTTTATCAGTATTCATTCATAAAAGAATTATATACAAGGCTGGTCAATCTTCTGATATATTGTGATAACCACCATCTCCTTTCAGTATGTCTTGGAAAATATATCCTCCAAGACATAACGAGTCGTACTAATGTAAAGCTAGGAACAACTTAAGCTGCTAAATTGGAAAATGAGGTAGTATTTCTGAAATTTTAAAATAGAGAAAGATAGCTAATATCATTTTTTATTCTTTCAAGTGGTATTCCGCAAAACTGAAATGCTCTATGTATAGAGTTGCCGACTGATCATTTTGGTGCATCTTCTCTTGGAATTATGACCATACCAAATAATCAATACTCCGATTTCCCAATATTTAGGAATACTTTGAAAGTTTTCAAATTATCTTACATTAGATATCTCCAGCCATGTGAGGCAAATGGTCAAACATCCTTAAAAGTGGATAATTGGATAAATAGATAATGTTCAATTGGATAATTAATCGAAAATCTTCATCCCATATTTTCATCCAGGTTTTCACCAGCCTCTAATGCATCATTGGTTAAAATAAAATGTCTTGAACCTTCTAATTCGTTGTCATTTTCAACTGATCGAAGGCCAGGCGCACTTCCATCCATCCCAACGCTGTATTTTCTGCTCTCGGTTATATAATTTGAGTTCTCGGGTATCACCATCGGCTGGTGATTCAAATGTTGCTGTGAATAATACAAATTACGGGAATTAGAATTGAAAGATCCGGTGACCGATCCTGGAGGAGTTTGAGATGATAGCCAGAATCTTGATGGCGAGCCACCTAAAGAAGTTGGATTTAAATTGGGAGAGTCCGGCACAGGCTCTCTATTATTGATCGGAATACTCTGAGTAGAAGAAGCAGTCATACCCAAAGCAACTCCAGAAGAGGCTGAAGCTTGTGGTAATCTTTTTTGATGCAAATGTGTTAAGGAATGTCTTGACGAGATGTTGGTGGAGTTGTTGAAAGAGCCCTTTCTATCGATTCCAGGATGTGCACCATAAGGAGCAGCGACCAAAGTTGATGTAGAAGTTGAAGACGAAGTTGAACTGATAGTTGTTGCTGCTGCAGATATTGAAGAAGGCATATACTGTTGAGTAGAATTATTGGAGTGTTGTGAAGGAAATGAGGTATTAGCATATGGATTAGCATGTTGTAGATTTAGCTGCAGATTCAGTTGCAGGTTATTTTGGAAATTGGATGTGAATGATAAGCCAGGACCAGTAGCCGTTTGGGGTATAGATTGAAGAGTTGGGGCAGCAAAGCCCTTCGTTATCTTTGGAGCATCGTGTTGCACTGATAAAGAAAGTAAAGAAATGGTGGATGAAGAAGGAATCATTCTTCCATCCATTTCTTTCCCCACAGATGAAGCTAGCAACTCGGGCTCGGGATGTTCATCAGTACAAGTTGAAGATTCTGATAAAGGGATCTCGTCAAGATAAAATGAACCTTTAGTCTTCTGGGATGCCAACGAGGATGAAAGTAATGATTTCTGTATGGATTCATGGATTGATAAGTTATCAAACAGATGGTTAAGATCACTCATTATGCAAGGAATTATTAAATAGTTGATCTAGTAAGGTTATGGATAGTATTAGATAATATTGGATAATACTGGATAATTGGATTATATTGGATTGTATTAGATTATTGGATTATTGGATTATTGGATAATATTGGATATTATTAGATTATATTATTTTGTATGTATAGATAGCAACAACAAAACAAAAAAGGGGAAAATGAAGAAACCCACACCACTACTAATAATCAAGAATTCAACAAATATTGTGAAGATGCTGTGGAGTCAAAGATACTCAAAGAATTATATTAACAAAAGGATCAAAGGATTAATATATCGTAGTATCAAAACAAACAAACAAACAGCCAACCAAATAATCAGTTGAATCAATCAATCTATTAGTCAAATAATCAAACAATCAACTAATCACAATCAACGAATCAGCCAAAAGTGTATGGGGTATTGATCTTGAAAACGACAGGAAAGAAAAAAAAATTAAACGAAAAGATAAAAACCGAGATTTGCGCTCGGGGGAGCCACCTTATTGAACGAGTTTTAGTGAGATAGTTTTAGTGAGATATGATAAGGATAAGGGACGACTTTGGCAACCAGAGACACTGAGAAAGAAAAAAAGTGTGCGCAGGAGGAAACGTCGGTGGGATGAAGCCGAGATACAAATATGAAAAATTTAACGATAAAAGGACCGGAAGAGGATTATTGGAGCTCGAGGGTTGAGCACAAGTGGCGATATTGCAAACGACGAAAGAAGTAAGCAACAAAGGAACAAAGAAATTTACCATACAAAGATACAAAGAAATAAAGAGTCAAAGAAACAAAGAAATTAGCCCCAATCAAAGTAAGTGAAACTACGATGAACAGGAACGACCGTCGATGAAAAATCTTCTGCTCCTATCTTTACATCTCAAATCGCTATCTTCAAATCAATCTCATTTTGGTGACCCAAGAGATAGTAGTGTGATAGTCTAAAGTGGGTGGGTTATGAGTGGGGAAAGAGGGAAAGAGGAAAAGAGGACAAAATTGGGTTGCGTGGAGGTTTTGTGCAGTACTGGAAAGAGAGTAGGTGGAGAGTAAGCGAGAGGATGAGAGAGGATGAGAGATATCTAGAGAACTGGTCGGAAATAACTTTCAGAGTGATAGATCGATGGTGTGGTTTTGGTGAGTTATGAAAAGGGCCTGAGTCGGTGAGCAATTAGGGACAATATCGGAGTATATGCAGAGTTACGGGGAAATTTTCTACCGCATTAAGCTGGACATATTAAACTATATGCAGTACCTTGATGGAAGAGGCAAGTACGTTAGGTTGATGAGCTTTTCACAGAGCAACTTATTCACGAGTGAGGAGATATAACAGAGCATTTGTGGCATGTTCTGTGGGAGTAACATAGTTGTTAGGTGCATCGTAGTACTTCCTCTTCCATCGAAGCTAGTATTATCGCAAACTTTCTGGTAACATATTGTCAAGCGCATCCACCAAATCTGTCCATAGACTCATATTGACTTATTGACGTAGGTTACAGTAAGATTTGCTCACTGCATACACATTCTCCACATAATAGTCGTACCTTATTAGCCCAGTACCTCGTTAATCCCAGTATGTCAGTAATGTCGTCACAGTCCTGATTCTTAGAAAGTACAGTTTTTCACTTTCTATTAGTATTAGTCACTGTCTCTCAACAGTTTGTGCTTCTTACTAATCCATGTCTACCACTAATCAGAGTCTCTCACTTGTCCTATGTCAGAATCGCGGTCCATCCGCTCTATCGCACAATCACGCAGTCACTCTGTCACTATGTCGCTGTCTGACGGTCAGTATCACACGGTCAGTATCACATTCTCGCAACTTCACTTGCACACTGTCACACCTACAACATCCCCTTTCTACATCTTCTTGATTAAGTATCCTATAATTTTTGTCTATTGGTCTAAATCCTCCACGCTGTTCATCGGCAGCTGCTATTTGCCAATTTCAGTAACCCGCATCAACGCATAATTTCAGTTCCACCGGCCAACCCGTCATAGACATCGCAGAAATGTTTCACTTTCGTTGGCTTTGTTGGCTTCGTCACCGTAAATTCCACGTCGGAAATACCACCAACGGGCGTTTTTGGTGTTCTCACATCGTAAGACGGATGAGAATGAAGAACGATAAACAAGATAAAAATAACTTCTGGCATACCCGTAGATGTTAAATCCGGACTTGCAAATTTCAATTTTGGTAACTTATAGGTTAAAGCCGAGTCGCCTAGAGAGCAAAAGTGGAACCCATTGGCATACATTGGGCTCCAACTTTCAGCCAAAGTACATACTAACTCCATTGGATTACTGCAAGTTCCTACTGATGACCCATCCTTTTCTCCATCCACCAACCGGTTCTTGGATTTCATGTTCGTTTCATGTGTAAAAGAGGAGCTAATTGGAGAGCTGCTTATGGAGCCAATGATGGCGGTGCGAATTAAAAACCGACCGCGCTGGAGTTAAATATCTCGTACCATAAGTTTCTCGTACTTCTTTCTGACACCGTATATCCTACTGTTGTCTCTGGGTTGTGTTGCAACTTGACTAGTCGTGTTTATGCTATCACCAAGATTCTCTATCGATCTCTGAGCTTGTAGTACTCAATCTTTATGATACCTCTTACTTGCAGTGCCCTTCACTATTCTTGATTTACGTTATCTGACTCCCCCACCGCCAAATAAACTCCGGGAGATCACTCTTTTAACCTCTTATCCGGTCTCTCTACAGTGTCTCAACTGGTCTTTTAAGAGTCTTATTCAATCTCTGACCGGTTACAAGAACAAGACCAAAAGATGAAGTCAGATCAAAAGAAGTCATCCAGCCCAACTTGCAGCTTCAGATAGCGTTTGTATGGCTTCACACTTCTGTTTTGTTTATACATACATTATACTGCAATCAAGAAATCATTTACCCTTCACTTGAATAATCTCTTCAATTTCGACTTCTTCTTCTCCTTGGGGGCTGATTCGTCCTCTATCACCGTGATAGAAGATGTTCTCCTTTGATAATGCAGCGGTAATGAACCTGAAGTACCCGAGAAAGATTTCTTTTGAGATGACGTTGGTCCGCCATTGAATCCTCCACCCATTCCAGCTCCTGCCATCTGTGGAATAATAGGCTTCTGTTGAGGGGTTTCCAAAAGATATTTTGGAGCTCTTTCCGGCTTAAGTCTGACTTTATCCAAGTTCAATTCAAGCTCCAATCTCGACTTGACGATATCAACGTTTTGTAATCCAATTAGAAAGTCTCGGGGTCTTAATATAGATTCAGATCCAATGAAAAACTCTTTATTGTTATTTGAACTCAGAGTTAATTCATAAACTGATCTCATTTCTGAATAGGTCATTCCACCAGCAACATAACAGAATATCTTTTGCTTGGGACGAATAGCCAATGAAGAACTGATCTTGTTTGATGATTGTGCCCAAGATGCTTTGATTCTTGTGTTTCTTAAAGAAGTAGTCAGATCAATTGCATTATCCTTATGTCCATGTCCATTCAATTTGTGTCTCGACTCTTCAGGTTTATCTTCTTCCAAAGGTTTATCTCTGAAATATGGGAACCAAGTCTCGTCTAGCTGATACTTGCTAGCCTTGCCCAATACAGCTTTCACTCCAGGTCCAAATCTTGAAGTGTTAAAAGTGCCTTCATTATTAATCGTATGGAACTCGGTCTTCTCCACTCTTTTTATTTTGATGTCAGGCTTTATCACTGCAAATCCTAACTTGTGAAGATTAGTGAAACATCTTTGAGCGACACTTTCAACGTGAACATCACACAAACCTATGAATTTGACTAATTTCTTGAAATCCAGTTCAATCAATCCTCCTCTATAGAGAGCATATATCAACACCAATCTCATTTTATCGTTAATATTAAGGTCATCTCTAGCTAGAAGATCAATAAGATCATTGGCAAGGTTTTTATTTTTAACTCCTTCAAATGAAGTTCCCTTGGCTGCACAATTTTGTTCGAAATCTGCAGCAAATTCGGCCAATTTCCTCTGAGCGTTGATATCAAGACACTCATCAATAAGATTCTTATGTAAAGTGACTTGTTTCCTCTCTTCATCAAACCCTTTAAGATGAGCAACTATGTACATTAAGTCTGTTGACGTTGTAGCTTTATTTCTATCCACCATTAAAGGGTTCTTGGCAATAAGTTCATTGATTTTAGCAATTATCAACTCGGAACTTTCTATTATATGAAGATGTCTCAACGATACCCAGTCCAGATCGTTTTCGTTGTCTAGAGTCACCACAACTTCCGAAGTCTCTCCCTTTTCATTCTCGGATTGATATCTGTACACCCCGTCATGTTCCAACGATGTGACGATATCCATAGCCATCGCTTGATATGAAAATTCATGAAGCAATGGGGCGTACAAGTCCATTGTACGGTCAGTGATGAGCAATATCGATCTTGGCTTATTTTCCTCTGGAGGTGGTGGAAAATCTTGATTTTGTCTGGCATAATCATCGATTTGAATTTGAAATTCATTAGCAATAAGTTCTGGTAATCTTGAAGCCGGATGTGTAGCATCCTGAGGGTTGTAGTATCTTATTAAAGGGTACTCCCCGGTTATTGACATCAAAGTGACCAACAGCTTGGCAGCTTGAGAAATCTGGTCCATAATTAAGTCTCGACAATTCTCGTTATAATAAATGGGCATCGAATTTGGAGTTAGCGAGTCGGTAAGGAAGACATTGGACTCAACTGGATAGAACGAGAAGGGCAAGATGCTTATGGAGGAGAGATAACTTGGATTTTGGTTTATGAATTGACTGAAATGTGAAGAATTGGGAGAATCAGTGAATAGTCCGTGTCCCAGTTTATATCGTTTAACCTTAATATCAGCAATAATACAATTTATGTTGAATGTGGTTGGAGCCAAGAAGTAGATTGCCTCAACAAACGGTTGGATCTTTCTAGGAGAGCCTACCAATTCCACCAGGGTCACGTACCGAAGTAGAGTATCCTTGGAAACTACTCGGTAAAGCGACGGTTCAAGGGCCTGATCGATGATAAGACAAGTAAGCGCACCCAGACGCTGGTACGACTTTATGGTGTTGAGCACATATTGTTTTGAAAGATTCAATAAAGACATTGTGATAAATATAGCCAAATATGACAGAGAGATGTGGATGACGAGATTCCAACTAAAGTATCAAGAGCTCTTGTGGAAAGAATATTAACTTATGTTCAATAACTGACTGATAGTGTCAAGAGTTGTAATCAAAGACGAATGCAGTAGCAAACTATGAAGCAGCAGCCGGTTCAGCGATATCTAGTAGCAAACTATAATGATTCAGCTACCAATGAACAGCTGATGTGGAGTCGTATTCTATTGTTCTCTTCAGCAGATCAGTAAAAATATGGCAATCAAACGCAACGTTAACGGAAGATCAACAGCAGAACAAAAAGGCCCAAATCTCGAATTTGCGATGCTTGTAAAAACTTTGGCTCAATCTGACAGAAACAATGGATCCGGAAACAATACAATTATAGATAAACCACTGGTTTCAGTTGACTTGGAGTGGTATAGACATGGTGAGAGACAATTGTCATTTCGTTTCGTTACGAAATAAGACAACATCACCGGGTATATGCAGGAGAACAGATCTGGACCTCTCTCTATGGCAAGTCTGTCGCTTTCCGATAGTTGCTCAAAGCGGTACCTGGGACACTACGAGGCTAGTGGTGTAGGGAAGATGCAGAATAGATGGAGATGTTTGGTTCCGAGCAACCAGGTCCGGCCATGCTCTTATTCAGGTTTGTAAGAGGGGTCATTGAGCGGGGCGAAACTCAGTACCTTACTCATTCAACCAGGAATGGAACGAACTGAAACCAGAGTCGAGCGCAGCGAGCTAAGCTCCACGCAGAGGCTCTCCGTTAGCAGCGTCCAACGGAGATGGTGACAATTAGTGAATATTTACCATGAGTAAGGGCATCAGGTTTGTGTTACCGCTCCTCTAGGGCCACTTCGTGGAGACTCCTGCGGAGAACTGCTTCCTATGCGAATGGAACCAGGTTTAGAACCCGAGCGTGGCGAGCCAAGCTCCACACAGTGGCTCTCCGCGAGCAGCGGCCAGCGGAGCGTCTCCCGAATCCGTTTCTGTCTTCTCCTTCGGTACATGATCAATCAACACTCCGAAGATTTAACCTGAAGTAGTCAGACTGCCCAAGCGATGGTTCCAGTTCCGGTTCCAGTTCCATCGCAGGGGATCTTAGGTTACATGAAGCAGTAATCTAGCAATATGTGCAGCTGTGCTGTATTGACTTGTAGAATGCGCAGATTGCCTTCAATCGTTTCAGTGAGTACATTAGGTGCTCATTCTGTAGGGACACGTATGGGAGACCACGTACTGTTCGTCAACCGTCCCACACTCAACCTGAGAGTCTCTATCTTCCCTTGGTGGTTCGTTTTGTTGTAGCGTTGAGTTTTGCGATAGTGTTGATGAATTTTTCTGCGGTTATTGGCTGGGCGATAAATTCGACCCGTCGACACTTATCTGACTCCTTTTTCTACCAATTCATCGCTGCTGCACAACATTTTCTTTTTGACTTGTGGTACACTTTCTTTCCAATTTTATCATTAGATTGAGATCAATTTGGATTGATTTTTGTTTTTCTTTGTTTCAGTTTGTCTTGTTCTGTTTCGTATCGTGTCGCTTTGTCTTGTTACAATCTGTTTTCTAAGAGTCCGTCATACAACCACTAGTTACCTACCACATACATTCTTAATGTTGTAGTCTGTGAATATCCACCCCAATATATATATATATATCTATTCAAAGCCTCCCACCGCATCCAACTGTTTATCATGGTCCTGAGACCACATTCTGCAACCGATTCAAGCACCCTTCCTATAACAGAAGTCGATGGGACCAGGATCGGTATCACCAATGCCAGTCTGAACTTCAATGCCTCCCATATTAACAATGACAACCCTCATTTATCCAACCAACAACAACCACCACTAGAATTACCACTAACATCTACACATACACATACTTCTAGAATAGGATCTATACCGTGGGAAGCAGGTTTTTACATTGCAGGATGGTATTTGTTCTCGTTGTCAATATCAATCTACAACAAATGGATGTTTGGTCCCAGTCTTGATTTCCATTTCCCCATCATAATAACGGCGTTCCATCAGTTGTGTTTGATGATCCTTTCAGCATTGGTGTTGTACTGTAAACCAAAACTCAGACCTGATCCTAGGGATGCCAGTTACATGACTTCTACATCGTTGCCATCAAATACATCGTCATTGAACTCCAGAAGAGATTTCAAAAGGTTCATTTTGTCCTTAAGGATCCCAATCACCATCTTTTTGTTTCAGATCGTGCCTTGTTCGGTGGCTTCTGCTGGGGACATTGGGCTTTCCAATGTTTCATTCAAATTCATCACTTTATCATTATATACAATGCTAAAGACGCTGTCGCTTATATTTGTACTCATCTTCGGATTGCTGTTTGGTCTTGAAAAATTCAAATGGAACTTGATCTTTATTGTGATATCGATGCTGTTTTCAGTGTTGTTGATGGTGAGTAATTCCAATAGTCCCTCTGGTACAGATCCAGATCCAACATTAAGCCCAAACTCCAATTCAATTTCAGACTCCTCAAACAATACTTTGGGGATCTTGTTGGTACTTGGAGCTTCGGTGATGTCCGGTTTACGATGGTCTTTCACTCAATTGTTACTTAAACGCAACGAGTACACCAATAATCCCATCTGCACCATATTTTTCCTTTCTCCTACTCTGAGTGTGCTTTTGTTCTTTTTAGGGTTGATCTTTGAAGGATGGTCTGACTTCGCCTCGTCGCCGATTTGGGAACTTAAGGGGGTCTTGGGGACGATTATGCTTATGATATTCCCTGGAATTCTAGCATTTATGATGACTGTGTCCGAGTTCAAATTGTTGTCCATATCTCCAGTGATCACGTTATCCATAGCTGGGATATTCAAGGAATTGTTGACCATTTTGCTTAGTTCTTTAATCTTTGGAGACAGATTGACTTGGGTGAATTGTCTTGGGTTGGTGCTAACATTTTTAGATATCTTGTGGTACAATTACTATAGATATACCGAAAAAGAGGACTATACGATACTTAGTGGAGACGATGAAGAGACAGAAATCCAATTGAAGAATATGTGAGTTGTTCAGCTAGTCCGTTGTTCAGCTATTCAGTTTTTCAGCTGGTTCAGTTGTTCAGCTGGTTCAGTTGTTCAGCAGGTTCAGTTGTTCAGCTGATTCTCGCTGTGCTACTATATCTGTCCTTAGAGTTGTTCTGAAATTCCAGCAATTCGTGGACCCAGCACTAGTCAAGCAATCATTCTAGATGTTATTGAGTCTTTGTTACCATGCTACACTTGCCATTATATTTTGCATATTTATTTGGACCATTTAAGCTACATTGTCATGTATTTCTACCATGTCTACCATCATTCAATGGTATGTTCATCCTTGAATACAACATTGATGCGTTAGACTGGGTATAAACCCTACAAATCATTACCAGTACCTATTTTCACCAAGAAACACTTTACTCGTTGCATGTATTTCAGTATAATTTCTATTCATAATAAATTCCCCGGAGGGGTGACTGTTATCTCGGATCGATATCCATGCCCACATACCCTAATGATTGCATAACGGTCCTGTTGAATACAGAAAAGAGTCCAAATTCATTAGATGTATAAATTATATATGAAGCGGATCCTTTTGAATAGAAGAACCGATTCGACGCTATTGTAGTCGCTGTAGCATTGTGAATATCGGTATGAAGCTGTCCTGTATCAATTTGAAGTTTGCAATTGTCTGCCGTTGAGGGTAATTCTGTCAATTTGTATGACAATCACTGGCGTTAGCTGTAGCTAATGGCTCAACTAATGGCTCACTCTGTTGTTAGTCAATAGGCCCAGGTCATTGATTGTTAGTAGTCATGTTACTACTCTGTTGTAGACATCGACGTAGACTCTTGTGGATGGTCTTCTTTTGGGCTAGGGCCATTACTCGATCCAACGACCAAGCTCCATTCAGTAGCCGTCCACTAGCAGTGGTAAGTAGAGCGAAATTCACAGAATTCACAGAGTTCACATTCTGTCTAAATCTTGCATTGCCGAGGAAATGTCATACAAAGTAGACAAAGATAAGCTAGAAAGTTAGGCCAGAAAGTTAGGCCAGAATTTCGACTTTCTCCAGTCTATCCATACCAATAGCCAGTAGCCATGTCTAGCCAATTGACAATCCTGGCCAATTGACAATCAACAACGAAGTTAATTAAGCTGTCAATATGTATGTCTTTAATATGGTGCAATGGAATGCACATTCATCACATCACATCACATCACAATTATCGTAACAAAGAACATCATAGACATTAGAACTCCCCAAACTAGATGTTGGTTGGATTTCATATCTCCAACAAACTTCATTCGTAAGTTAATTGCACCGCCTTTACTAGAGGTACTTGATGCTGCAGTACTTGCTAATATCGGGATGGCATTTGTCGATGCCTTATTCGATTGAGTAACAAATATCTCTCCTGAACGAATGGTGATTCCCGAGAATCTTGCTGGAATAGACTCACCTCCGAGTGCACCAGAAGACTTGGCAACATAAGTAAGCGTTAGATTTGCAAAATTCGTGCAGCTGGTAGCAAACGGAATAGTTCCCGGGAAAATTGACCCAATAGAGCCACTTGCATAGGAAGAATGATTGGAAGTTGAGGAAATTGACTTGGTAACAGTTGACGGGTTGGTTGTGGCATAGTCCTTTATGTTGATGGATACTTGAGAGTTAATGTTTCCTAAGGCAACCAACCCTTCCAGATTGTCAACTGCAAGATAGATCGAGGCAAAGAATGGTAAGCCCAAGCTTGAAAACCCTTGGCTGCTACTAGGTAAGAAAGCCAAATAACAGGCACTCAGCCCATCGGAAAACTTGAGAGTGACAGTGTCATTGTAATAAGCATCGATTAAGAAATTGTTAAGACTTGCCTTAACGGTCAAATTACCAAGTTGAAAGTTCAAAAATGCATTGGCATTTCTAAGCACATCACATTGCACGATCCATCTGTCAACATCTTCATTATATAAAGCGTCAGTTTGCAATGCCAAATTAACTATAATACTTAACGGTATAAACGAATAGGCTGACCTTGAATCAAGTAATACAGGGATTGTATCTTCATTGGCAAAAATGGAAATGGTAGCTCCATTGGACAGGTTCTCGACAATGATATCTGACAAGGGGACGATGGGCAACTTCAATCTTGTTATCAAATCAGCTCTATCACCGAAAAACTTGGGCCCAGTATGTGGGATCATATTGAAAACGTAAAAATCTCCTGAGACGTATTTGGTATTGACAGCGCCCAATATAAGTTCACCGACAGCATCGGTTGGAGAAGTATCATTGTAAAACCAAAGGGAATAACTCGGAGATTGGATCCAGCCATTGGCATACAACGAGTACAAGAAACCAGATCCAGTAGGGTTACCTGCCAATCCTACTCCACCAAAATATAACGAAGTTTCATTGACATCAACAAAGGTGAAGTTGGCCAAACTCACAGATTGGTCATTAGAACCGATAAATGAAATATTATCAGTCAACAACACTCCGTTGGCAATGATGTCATTGATATAAGGAAGATCATAACGCTCACCATTGTAGATTCCGGTAGGAGAAGGAGCTGGGAATGTTTGAGATTGGCTAGTGAAGTATTCATTGTTGTCAGCGCACATTGATATATATGCTAGCGAGTCTGTTGTCTGGGTTTTCCAGAAACTGGACCCATAATGAGATTCTGCTGATTGCACAAGGGTGTTTAAGTAGGTACAGTTGTACAATTCGTTACCGTTCAATACCCAGAGATCTGGCTGTAGAGTATCCACTCGTAACCCAACCCAGAAATTGCCAACGTTGATCTGGGCGTTATAGTAACGTTGGGAGTTGCCATCTTTGGTGACGATTAACTTCAAAAGTGCTTTATCACTATCATTTTCTAATATGTAAGAAACTGAAGTCGAAGCAGTATAGGACACACCCTTTGTGGTCGAAGGAAGCGTGACTTTACCTATAGTGACGATGACTCTGCTGTCAGTAGTGGTCGAGGGAGTAGCACCGGAGTTTGTTTGGGTTGGGGTAGGACCCGTACTGGCAATCTGTCCGTTAGCAGCAGTGCTGGTGATGACAGGCGCTGCGCCTCGGTCTGACGTAGGATTCACGGTGCTCATTTGACTGTCTGTTGCTATTGCATTTGCTAACAAAGACTCAACCACTTGAGATTGAAGCACTACCGACAGTAAGAGGGATGACTGCAGTAGTTGCAGTGTATACAACAGCAGTGGAACAATCAGCGATGGAAGGGACAGACCTGCCACTAATTGGAACCACAGACAGGTTATGAATGTTAGTATGACTACGAAATTCTGGGTGCACATCTTTGGTAGATTGTTATATGAAGATTTTGTAGTTTGGTTCTAGATCGATTGAATAACATTCATAGAATGTTGTTGGGGTGTTTAGAATGTTGCTAGGGTGTTTCAGAGTGTCTTCAAGCTGTGATATCAAGTCTGTGTGGAGTATATGGTTACTGTGTCTCTGATTGTTTATGAATATCGGAGTGTTTCTGTTTTTTTTTTGAATATTTTTAAGTCTCGGAGCGTTTCTAAGAATGTGCCCGACTATCTGTGAGTGTCTAAATGTTCCTGAATCTCTTTAAATCTATCTGAGTCTCTCTAAATGTGTCGGACTCACTCTGAATGTGTGTGACTCTTTTTAGTATTCTTTCGGAGAATCTCTCTGAGAGCTCTGGGAGCTCTGCCTCTGCCTAATCTTGAGCTGCGATCTAATTTGATAGCTGCTGTTTATCTCCAATAGCTCAAACGTACGCAGCACAGGTTTCTAACTTGGCAGCTGTGACGAGATGCTTGGTGTTTGACGTTTTCACAGAGCACTCTGATATCGTGTTTTCTGTTGATGTTGTGATGTGTTGTATTGTCGTTATATGGAGATGTCAGATTGTGGATCAATTCGGGAGTGTCTTGTTTCTGTTCAAACGTGCTCGCATGTATATACTACAACGGGACCTCTTTTCGTTATCCTCGAGCTCTAAAAAAAAGTCAAACAACCTTCTATTTGTTAATAAACTCCTAAAATACAGTCTTCTAGAGTGTGCCTTTGTAAAACCAAAGCCTAGAGGAAATTTTGCTGGTATGTTACTTTCGCGTTGGTTATGAAGTCGCAAAACATCGTTGGAGAAGCGAATATTTTAGTGAGAGATGGCGGTGGATCTGCTGTAGTTTAGTGAGGAGCCCTGTATACTGACGACTCTATATTGTGCTATTTATAAATTTTTAGGGTGAATTTAGGTTGAGAAAATTTAGACTTTGGGCCATGGGGCGTATCGATTGCAGGGTGGTTAGGGTGTAGGGGTCACCGATGGAAGATGCAGAGGAATGGCATCAGAGAGAAAATCTCAGGTCAGAGGTGGCAGCAGATGAGGTTGATCATTGGTATTACAGAGGATGAGGAAGAGGATGAGAATGAGGACGGTTTGAGAGACGGATGTTAGAGGTGAAATCAATAGTAAGAGGCAGACAAGAAAGTAGAGAGAATGATTGCATTGGGAACATTTAATTTGATAATATGTAAAAAATACTTAAAGAATGGAGCACTACCGTTGAATGCTAGAAAGAGAATGAACGACATAAGGGTGCTGGGTTGGAACCGATGTAATATTTTAATGAAACGCGATTATTGGTTGGTCACAAGGTTTAGGAACGTTGGATGGACTCCTCGTTTCTGGCATCACATGTCAAGTGTATGTATTGTCCAGTTGGAACTGAACCAAAGCCATTAGGGCCGTGCAAAAATCTATATTAAGACGGGAGTGTATGTGATGCGCTGAATAATAATATCAGACACGTGACTATGCACTCTCTTACAAGATGGCACTAGCGTAGAAGGCTTTGAGTGGGAGGGTGTAAGTCTGTATGTACGTAAGTACGTTTGTATTTATGGGAATATGTGTATATGCGTATATGCATATGTGTGTATGTGAATATGTATATGTTACATATGTTTTTGTAAGTGTACATGTATCTTATGGTGCCTTTAGATGTCTCTTATACTGACAGGTATCCTTCTGGATTCTTACTTTTTCTGTTTGCTTGCTCAATCCTTCAGTCATCCTTCAGCCCTTCAGCTCTACATCCCGTCAGCTATTCCTGATATCCCTCTGCCATCCCTAACCACCAGTCGATGCCCTGTTCCACATTGCAGCCGTACTGAAAATTGGTGAGACCATGAACTGCACACAACCCACCCTCTCTAAGCTTCTATAGACAGTATGCACTCCAGAGCTTGTTTCAACTCTTCGTCAATGACGTAGGATTGATTCCACTGTTTCACCTTGTTTCAAACTGTTTTTTAAATCTTATTTGGTGTACTTTCCCTGTCTGCTCCTGTATAGTCATATATAGTCATATATAGTCTTACATAGTCATTCATAGTTACACAGCAGCCTTCCTTTCTTGTCGTGGTCCCAGTCCCAGTCGTAGCTCGAACTTAGCGAATCTTCTGCAGCAACCTTAGGCTTGTGTGCACTCCCGCTGGGATTTACTTCTCCTCGTCCCAGCGGCGGTTGTTTCTTTTTTCTCGTGCGAAGCCGAATTGTTAAGGCCAAACAGCCTTGAGCTGAGGGCCATTTATTTATCATCTAAGTTTCTGTTATTGCATTGAGTTTGAGCCAATATAGATTGACTGTTAGCTGAGGATCTTTTGTTACAGCATAGTTATTGAGGGGACTAACAAGGGTCTTTTTGGAGGTTGATTTTGGATCCCATACTGTTAAGAAACGGTTCAGTTATTTGACCAGTCAGATCACAATTTGGGCCATTTTCATTGATCTATTTTTAATCTGCAACAGAGTAGAGGTTTGCGATACACCCAAGAAGCAGTTGTTACAACACATTACTGGACAAGTAGTGTAAGTGGAGGCAGTGCCCAACCGAGACGACCTGGTGACTGTTGGTGATAATTAGTGGGGCCTCGTTACTGTTAATAGGTGTCACAATAGATCAATCGAACACCGTTAGAAGTTGGTAACTGCTCTGACAAACAGAGAAGAAGTTGGTTCAGGTTGTTTGGGATCTTCTATCTTAAATTTCCAGCTAGTTTGATTGTTGGTGTCAGGTTCTGGACTCATCTCTCCACAGTTTGTTGCTGAGATTGTTGTGTTTAAGGACAGACCATTGGTATCTATTGCCATATACGTTGTGAATTGAAAAATTCATTGACTTTTGTTGGACTTTGTTGAATTTCACTAATTTAAGTACACCTGGAGCATTGGATCAAGAATCTTGATCAATTTAGGGCTCTGAATAAGTGAGAGCGACCCACTCGATAGTTGAGAACGTTTCATAACGTGTCATAAGTCTTAAAACATCTCATAATAATCTACTTAACAGCCCATATAACTCATACAGCACATACAACTCATACAACTCATACAACTCATACAACACACACAACTCATACAACCAATACAACTCATACAACTCATACAACTCATACAACTCATACAACACATACAACCCATACAACACATACAATCAATACAACTCATACCATTCCACAGTAGCTAAGATTCTACCCTCACTCACAATCACATCATGAGAAGACTCAAAATCGGGATAAAACCCCAACTTATCATCCTCGTGTGTTTCTCATCACTATTTTCCCTTCTCATCGTAGCCATAGTGTCGTTGGTCTACTTCTCATACTATCTCTCTAATCTTAGAGCAGAACGACTAGAAGTGGTATCCCAATTGAAGACTTCACAAATCAAACAACTGGTAGAATTCATCTTTTATCAAGTATATTTTGTATCCACCAAGGATACTCTATACACCCCGTTAGTATCTAATAAAGCAGGAAACAACTCCCAAAACGTATTCAATGGTGCTCAGAACACCCTTGACCAATTTCTTCAATCTTCGGAGCTTTTCGCCGCCGCAAGATTGTACAATTTGAATCTTGAAGTAATGGTGGATAGTTACAATAATCTTACTAATATTTCCACTCCAATCCTAGATTATTTGTTTCCATTACTGGCTAATGCATCCATTCCGGAACAGTTACTTGTAGTAGACTCTCTGGGCTATTCCACATACTTTACTGGTCCTGTCAGTAACTCCAGTGATCCCGAACTGCCTTATTTCATGGGCTTGACTATTCCTGTGTATGGCAACACTTCAATTTTATTAAGCCAGCCTTCCATCGCTGGATATCTCAGTGTTATAGCGAATGCCTTTAATATTCAATCGGCAGTTAATGACACTTCGCTGACCAATTCCTCGGGCGATGATTACAGTATATTGGTGGTGAAACCGCACCATGAGAATGCAAATAATTATAGTAAAAGTGATATAGTTGGCTTTGAAGCGGTGTTCCCTGGAAGCGGTAAAGTGCAGAGCTTTGTGCCAGGGACAATATACGATTTGAGCGTATCGCCAATGGTTTCGTTGGCGTTGAAGAACAGTTATGGTTCGATTAACAAAATCAAATCTTTAAATGAATATTATGCCATGGGTTACACTCAAATTCAATTGGATGATACTACTTTCTGGTCGGTGATCATACAACAATCACGAAATGTGTTTTTGGCTCCGGTCAAGAAACTCCGTAACATTTTGATTGGGGTGGTAATAGGTATTGGGGCCTTTATGTGTTTATTGACCTTCCCATTGACGGTTTTCTTTGTCAGACCGATCACTAAATTGAAAGAAGCAACCGAAGCAATCACCAAATCTAAGAAAAGAGGAGGAGGATTGAATCTTCAGCCATTGACAGAAAAAAGCTCAAATTCACATTCTCCTCCTCCATATGGTACATCCAGTAGTGTCCATTCAACTTCGAGCAATAGCCAAGGTTTGACCAAATTAAGTAAAGGGAATTCCCATGGGTCCAACTCGTTGTATTCCAATGGGATCAGACTTCCTGGCAGAATACCACCTACCAAGAAAATCTTTAAGGATGAATTCACCGAACTTTCAGAGGCATTTAACATCATGACTGAAGAGCTTGATAAGCAATATACAAATCTTGAAGATAGAGTCAAGCTCAGAACGAAAGAATTGGAGATTCTGAAAATCGAAGCAGAGCTGGCTAATGAAGCCAAGACGGTATTCATCGCCAACATCTCTCATGAGTTGAGAACTCCTCTTAATGGGATTCTTGGTATGACCTCAATAGCAATGGATGAATTGGATACTTCCAAGATCCAAGACTCGTTAAAACTTATTCATAGATCAGGAGAGTTGTTACTTCATATCTTGACAGAGTTGCTTACATATTCTAAAAACACTCTTAATCGATCCAAATTGGAGAAATCCAATTTCCAAATCCTTGAGATTGTATACCAAGTGCAATCAATCTTTCTGAAGTTGGCCCTTGATCAAAGGGTGAATTTAAGGATTTCCTTGAAGCCCAACGCAATCAGAAAGTTGATTTTGTACGGAGATGCGAATAGAATCATTCAGATTGTGATGAACTTGGTGAGTAACAGTTTGAAATTCACGCCAGTCGATGGGTCGGTAGACGTATCGTTCAAAATTATGGGCGAGTACGACTACTTAAGGTCCAAGAGCGATGAGTTTAAAAAAGTATATGTTAAAGAGATGTCGATGTCATATAACGAAGACGAGGTGGTTGCCGGAGAGTCAAGTAGAACTTTGAATGAGACTGTGGATGGTGAAAATGGCACCGAGACAGTTGCGGACTCGAAGTCAAGGTCCCAGGCAGGTGCTGATGCCTTTGGAATGAGACTAACTAGAATTGAGCAGTTGAAGGCCAAACATGGACACAACAGGAACTCGTCTGGCATGGGCCTTGGTGCTGGATTAGGAAGTGATTCCGATAGTTTAATGACAATCAGTAGCCGTGAGTATGCCAAATTTGTTTGTTCGTCATTTATCGATAATCGTAACAACAAGCCATTACCGCCATTACCGCCATTGTCGCTGGACCACGCACTTCCTTCGTTATCTTCGCAGTATTCACTTCCATCGCTTTCATCGGTAGCAGCAAATCCATTCGGAAATATGAAACCATCTCGAGCTCCTCGTCTTTCTCTGTTATTACCTGAATTACCACCACAGCAGCAGCAGCAGCAACAACAACAACAGAAATCACAATGGAACATGATTGAGCCCAAACCAAATGGGGACATCCCCCTGAAAGATTTGCCAGTCATGGAATCCAGACCTTCTTACAACGCCCACAGCAACAGAAGATCCATCTCATCCCTTTCTAGTACTGAATTGGAGTACAACAAGAACAATAAAGCATTCAAAATTCAAAGACTTTCTAAACTCAGGACTTGGGTCATTCAGATTCAAGTCATCGACACTGGGCCAGGGATAGAGCCTGCGTTACAAGAGAAAGTGTTTGAACCTTTCATTCAAGGAGACCAAACGCTTTCGAGAAGTTATGGAGGTACAGGTTTAGGGTTATCGATTTGCCGGCAATTAGCAACGATGATGAATGGTACATTGACTTTGAAATCAGAGATCGGAGTCGGTTCCATATTCACCTTCACGGTGCCATTGACTCAAACACATGAGATTGACGTCCCTGAAGAAGATATGAAAGAATTCTGTGAGGATGAGTTCAATCCCGACAGTAAGATGAATCGAAAGGTTGCATTCAATATAGTCGAAGATGACCAAAAGGTACCACTAGCAACTGACTCGTTGCCAGATAGTGCTACGCCAGTGCCAAAGTCGTTTGATAGTACGAAATTGGATTCACCACAATTCGAAAAGCCTCATTTGATCACCAGAGGCTCTACTGGTACTGCCAATTCTGCCAAGTGTAGTGATTCCAGTAGTCACGACACATCGATCGAGCGATTTTCGGACTTGAAGATTCTTGTGGCCGAGGACAATATGGTGAACCAGGAGGTGATTAAGCGAATGCTCAAACTTGAAGGGATGGTCAATGTGTCTATGGCATGCAATGGAGAAGAAGCAATAGAAAGATTACAGGAGAGCATTGACAACGATGAACCGTTCGATATGATCTTTATGGATATTCAAATGCCAAAGGTGGACGGCTTGTTGGCTACTAAAAGAATCAGAACCATTATGAAGTACACCAAGCCAATCATTGCTCTCACTGCGTTTGCAGACGAAAGTAATGTTAGGGAATGCTTGAGCAATGGGATGTCTGGATTCTTATCCAAACCAATCAAAAGGTCGAATTTACGGAAAATCATTTTTGAATTCAGCCCCGATGAGCATCATAATAAACGATAATGGGTTATAGGTATATGTATAATAGATAGCATAGAAGGATTGGTGTAGATGGTGTGTATTAAGGTGTAGTAAGGTATGCTGCGGTGTACTATGGTATGCTGCGGTGTACTACGGTACTGAGGTATATTACAGTACTACAGTAATATAGTGAACTAAAGTGCACTACAGAGAGTTAAAGTGTAGTACCATATATGGGACTAAGGTATGCTTGGGTGTAATACGGAACTACAGAGTTCACCCCCCCCCCTCCCCAACTATCATTCTATCGAGCCAGCAGAGGGAGTAATTGCATCTCATGTCTCTGACTTCTTAATAAGACATGGAACTCATGTAACCCACTAATGACCTAAAGACATGGAACTCATTAAATAACTAGGTCGTTAGTTATGGATAGTACAGTTGAGAAGACGGTAGAAGTATAGATCGTACAATTGTGCAGACAGTACAGTATAATAGTGGAAAACAACGGTCACACTACAGCATCATTATCGATAAATATTCATTAATTCAATTAATTAGTGCTAGCTATGAATATACTACTTGCCACGGTTCTTATCCTGTAAGTCAGGTAATTGGATAGCCTTAACTGTTATGTACGAGTTTTGACTATTGGCAATACCCGCGTAGGCATTGTACCAGGCAGCGAACGCAGTCAAAAGACCAAATATACCACCAGCTTTCTTAACCGCAGTAGAACCCTTAAATTCAGAGATCGCCAATAGTAAGAAAGTGATTGATAAGAAGAAAAACACTGAGAAGAAAGCAACGGTAGATTTAAGAGTCATAAGCATAAGGAAAAATGTAAAGATGAACCAGCCGATCAAGAAAATTCCCAAAGCGTACCTTAACTCTTCTTTGTTATCACCATAAGCAGCAACAATACCAAAACTATCAACTTGAATGGCAGCCCAGGAACCCCAGAAACCACCGTAAGATGATAATGCGGCACCACCAAAGGTGTTACCAACAGCAATTTCAAACATACCAGCTACTAGTTGAGCTAAACCACCGTAGAAAAAGGCAAGTCCAACAACGATATTTGGAATAGTAACACCTCTTGCTTCACAGTTGATAAGAGAAAGAACAAAAGTTGTGAGAGCAAAAGCAGAAAGTCCTAATGGTGCTGGGTTAGCAAAGTTGTGCTTAGGTGGTGGAGATAAACCTGGGTTGAAAGAACCACCAAAGGCTTGAACTAAGTCTGTCTTAAGATATTTTTCATTACCAAATTGAATGTAATCACCCTCGGTGTGAATCTTAGTGATTTTGGTTCCAGTTTCATCATCATCGTGAAGTTGTTCTGGTTTGTCCACCACTTGGAAGGTGTGATCTTGAGCTTCTTGGCTCTCTAAGTCTGACATTTTGGATTGGAATCGAGCGGAGTTTGAGCTTAAAATGGAAAACGATCAAAAGTCCGAAACCTTAAAAATTGAGTGACGGGACGAGTTGAAAGATTTGATTAATTGGAGGGTTCGAAATGGAAATCTAACACGAAAAGGTTTAGCCTGGAAGCTGGGAGCTTGACGAGATGGATAATATTAGACGAAAGTCTCCTGTTTTTAGATTAGATAAAGGTAGCTTTTATAGAGCCGTACCTAGGAATTATTAATAGCAGATTAATAGTAAGATAACACAACAGTTAAAAAAGTGTATTTCTTTTATTTCCTCGCGATTTGGAGTTCTTTAAAATGGAAGATTGTTTAGCTTCGAGGTAGGGAGTCAAGTGTATTTCAAATACTCCTTTTATTGATGCTTCTAGTAGTAAAAAATTTAAAACGTTTAAGCAGCTACTGACAATAAGAGGAATAGATTAAAATTCAAACACATGGGCGATGTGGTGTTCTTATATAGTTGCAGAGAGGAGGTTTTTTTGGAGCGAGTGGAGCGAGAGGAGCTTTTAGGGAGCTAAGTCCGAAAAGATTGTGCGGGGGTGATGTTGAAGTCCGAGATCCGGGGGACAAAGCACAAAACCTAAGCCCTAAACACTAAGAACCGGTTGAAACTAACAGTAAGGGTTAATGTGCGGAAATCTCGTCAGATGAGCGAGGAGTGGGTGGAGAGATGAGCTCGTATATTGGAACTTTAGACATAAAATTGACTCGAATCAGATGTACAAGGCAAAGAATAAAGACAGTTCATGAGATTATAGTAGAGTAAACCTTGAGAGATAAGGCAGCAGAGTGGGGTGAGTGGATGCATGAATTGTACAGTAGATGTCTTATGTTGGAGTTTGTTTTGGGGATGGAGTTTCCATCAGTTAAGAACTTCTTGATCGAGTCACGCTGCTCATATTCGATGAGGGAACAAAATCGGTTCTTGCAGCTTTCCGACTAACAACTAACCGGAATTGGGGAGCATAAATTTTTTTCTGGTTCAGATTGGGTTGTTATATGCAGGCTGGAATGATAGTGGAGCAGAGGGGCTATTGTTCTCTTCAAACACAAAATGTTAAGTAAAAAGAGAGGGTGGGGCTTAGGGAGATAGATAGAGGGCTTAAGAGTGGTGGTGATCAGTATGTTTGATTCAGACTGATTGTTAGTAGCTGGCTGCTACTGACACAGTTAAAGTTTAGCTCACTTCGTGCAAGTACAAGACTTTCCTGCAGGGGACGGCCGCTCGGCAGAAGTGATGAGAAGAGAAAACTTGCCGAGCCTTTTGGACTTCTTCGAGCACCATAAGACAGTTCAGAAAGAGCATTTAGATACAGAAACAAAGTATAACGATGAGGAGGCATTAAGAAGAAAGAAAAGTAGAAATAGGGAAGTGGAACAGGTAGCTTAACTACGTGTGTGATGGAGTAATCTATCCCAAAGGAGATTAATAATAAGTAAGCTTCCTGCATGGAGAAGCAGTTAAGAATCGACCCCTCGGTTTTACTGAAACAAACCACCATCAAGACCTCCCTACCGATTCTGCGGGGGTGATTATTATGGGCTCATTTATTTTCTTAATTATAGCCAGTACAACACTAAGAGGTTGCGGAGATCTCACTAAGAAGTGATAAGAATGACACAAAGGAAGTGGGTGTGGGTATATTTTTGGCTTCAAAAAAATAAACTTTTTGTGGGGTTGGCCAATTGAAGCACCGGAGATGGTGGGACATGCCCAAGGTCTGGATTTTGTGGGGAATGCCCGGAACTTTGAGGAACAGTCAAGTGGGAAGGTGAGTAGAGGCATTTGACTTGATTGGTATTGGCTGCTTGATAGAGAATGAGGCAAATGGGACAAAGTGGGGGGTTGTCTATGTGATGGTTGGATGAGGATGGTTGAAGAGTAAGACAACAAGAAGATGCCAAGAAAGGTTGAAATTGGATTAGCCAGTTGCAGAAGATGTTGGTGTAGTTGCTGTTGGAGGTAGTTCTGAAAGTGGAGTTGGTGTTGAGTGTTGAGTGAAGATGTAGAGCTGGGGTTGGAGTTGAGGATGTGGTGTTTGTAGGGGGAATTGGAAGTTGGTTTGGGCTTAAGAGTCAGAGTAGAAGAATGATGCACAGGCAGTGTTAGTAATCGAGTTTTTAAGTTGGATGGGAAAACCTGACTGTCTGTCACCTGCTACTATGTAATCATTTGAACCAACTCTCATTCAATAACTGCTTAGCAACTTCTGAGTGATATTCGTGTGGGTTTGTCTCTGTCTAGTCTCTGTCTAGTCTACGTGGGATCTGTCTTTATCTTGACTTCTTTCTGTACTCTTAATTTTAACTGGCAGCTTCTTTCTGTTCCTTTTTTTAATTGTCTTTTACTTTTTATTCTTATTTTTATTTTCTTCTTCTTTTCTTTATCTTCTTCTTTTCTTTATCTTTTTCTTGTATTTATCTTTTTCTTTTCATTTAATTCACTCCCTTTAACTACTCGGCTCACTCTACTTTGTCTGTCTTTCATTATGCTTCACTACTCCTGAAGTACACTCAAACGTGCAAGTGTCTGCTGTTGCTCTACTATGTTAAGTGCTGGCTCGGGCTCAATCCTAACGTTTGGCTCATACCACCGCTAGTTGAAGTCTTGCCAATTTTTTAAAGATGTGCGGTTCAGTTTCTTTTCAGAGACTTAGTGGTCCGCTTCTTCTGGGTTCAGTTCTCTCAGACTCCAATCCAAGACTCATGTTTAGTGTCTGCAAGTCCTGATGTGGGATTTTCTGACCTGTTCACCAGTTCTGATTCTATTTGAAATCATCGAAAGAACTACGGTTGACTATCTAACCACATCATAACGATTTATTTGATTGCCACTTGATTGTCATTTTGCGGGAGTCAAAATTGATGCCACTACGTTTGGAGCATCACTACGTTGTTATTGTATGTTCCTCTGTTACTTTTCTATAGTCAGTAGAGTTGAGATTCTAATTTGTTAGTGGGTTCTTGTATGGTTTTATTTTTCAATTAGTAGTCCAAGGCTGCTCTTGTGTGTTTTAAGAAGTCTGTTGATGTGCATCGATCATACAGTCCTCTTGTAGTTTTACGCTACAGTCATTTATTTGACATCTTACTCCCAATCTTGGTTCTTCGGGCGCTAGTTTTTGGTAGATGGGCAGTTTGTCATTCCTATGAACCCCAGATTTCACCTTAAAAGTGACTTCTTCATTCTATTCTCTCATAGTAACTTCACCGTAAACCTAATCAGAATTGCTGTCTATCTGTCTAGCAATACAGAACCCACTTGTAGTCTATCAAACATGTATAATGACAGCTCTGAATTCTTCACACTGTCACCAGGGCTTAGATTCAGTTGTACTTTCGGCTTTTACCAAGTAAGTCCTGTTCTTCAAAGCAACCAAAATTAGTTGATCATAAGGCCGTATTTAGCGAAATATTTGCCGATTTACTAAATCGGTACGTCATGGTTCATTTTGTGTCTTTTAGTCTTCCTTTAACTTCCTTGCAGCATGGCCAACAGTGGGGTAATTTTCTGTAAATACTTGCTCAGAACTTTGCTTACTGCAAGTAGCGGAAACGCCATGCGATTGTTGAATTACAGTCGTACTCACCTATTGAGACTATCGAGAAACTCACCGTGATCAAGTGAGAAATTTTCAAAACCAGATGTTTCAATTATTCTCTCCCATTCTCTCCCATTCTGTCCTTATCTCTATCTCTTTCCTATTCTTTCTTTTCTCATTGTTGTTCTGCTGTCATTCACCCTTGTAGGTTTTCGCCATCTAGTTTCCGGCTAATTATTTAGTGGGGTGAATATTTTTAGGTGTCAGACGCACCGAAGCTGTATGGCATCCTAATTGTGCTGCAATGAAAAAAATCCCAAATTGCGTGCCAGTTAGCCGGCAGAAAAAAATTTAGCCTGACAAAGTTGGCCGTGGCGTTAATGAACAACACCACACTTTGGGTTAACTGAATGAATCAAGCACAGAATTTCCAACTCAAGAAAGAATTAAACAATATCTGTTCGTATAAAAAGACAATGTTTAAAGCGGTTAGTTATCTCTGGATCATTATTAGATAGTCATTTGACTTTGGCATAGAAATTGCCTGCATGGTCACCGTCGCAGATTCAACAAAAGTCCTTATCTTCAAAAAGTTATTCATTAACTAAGTTTTTGACAAAGTCTTGGCACAGATAGTTTTGGAAATTTTATCGGGATGAAGAGGGGTTGCGGTCATTTACCATATACAAAAGCATTGCAAAAAATGGAAGTGTGAGGAGGTAAATATGGTCAATCAGCTAACAATTGATCAATTGGGTAGTAGAGGACCAACGGAAAAATCGTATTATTTCTCTCTTTCAGTGGTGGTTTGGTGAGTTCTGAGGTTGTTTCAAAAGATTCTCACAATACTTGGTTGGCAACGGAAAACGAGACTAAATTTCAAACAAACAAATGATATCGTACGTTGCGCAATAAGACCTGGAACGAGATATGGTTACCAGTCTTCTTAAAAACCAAACACTATTTCTGTTCGCTTTTTATTCAGCTTTACTATCATTTTGAGACTATCGGGTTCAACATCCCATATCCCAACTGGAAGAACCTAAACTGAATATTTTTAGTTGGTAATGGGCGTAAAGCGTAAGGCAATTTTGAAGCTGAAAATTTTAGGTCGCGGCACAGAGTCCGGTAATTTTCTCCCCGCGCAAATTGCCTCGAAGCCAAAAATTTGTAACGGGACCAAAACGAATTTTTATGATGGCTAGCTTCCAGACTTCATGGACACTAAACAAAAATTAATATCCGGTTTAAATTAAAGGATTCCTTAAATTGGGTACAAGTTGGGAACAAAGTGACTGTTTAGGACATAATTGTCTATCCAAGTCTTGGCCATTTCAAAAATGGCATTTTGAAAATGATAAATATTCAATTTGAAACGGACCGTTTTAGGTGCGTTGCATTGCGCCGTTCCTGACGTTTCGCCGTGCACGAAAGATATCTTGGCTTCTTTAGCCGATTTGTGCAGGAGCCCCATTTGGGGTAATTGCAACAAGGTTTGCCTGATGATTATAAAATGAATGGGCATTGCTAAATCTAGAGATGCAGATGTCTGGGGAAGCAAATTTTAAAGACAATTGTTGTATTTAGCAAGCTAGCGATTCTTCAGAACCAAAAAAATTTCCAAAAATTTTAGGTTAACGTATCTGGCGACAAAGAACCAGACATTAGAAGAATCATTTTAATCGCAAAAGCATCTTGAACAACTTTTTGCTAGTTGTTTTCTATTTGGGATCCAGCTCTTACGGCGCATTGCAAATTAGTTGAAGTGTTAACACATTCAGCTTCGTCTTTTGTTCTAACATTTTTGTTCTGTTTTATTTAATTTTGTTGAAATTATCCATCTGCATTTAATTTGCTATTCAACTTCAACTTCATCTTCATATTCATCTGCACTACTCATAATCATTGCTTAGTGGTAGACTCAAAAACCTTCAATTTTTTATATCCTTGGTTACCAGTTACAATATGATGATGCTGGAAAAAAGTAACGATGTCGCCTCTATCATCTCGAGACATACAGAGGAGTACAATCTCTACGTGGCTAAGTCCACCCCGTCTACAAATTTGCAGATGCAAGAAGGCCATCAATTGAAAAAGGGACTTCACGCAAGACATGTCACTATGATTGCCATTGGAGGAGCTTTGGGTACTGGTCTTTTGATTGGTACTGGTTCAGCACTTGCCAAGGCAGGCCCTGCATCAATATTGATCGCTTATTCAGTTATAGGGTTTGTGGTATATATGGTTATGTGTGCTTTAGGGGAAGTTGCTACTTTCATTCCTTTGGCTGATGGATTTGCTGGTTACTGTAATAGATACGTTGATCCTGCTTTAGGGTTTGCTTGTGGTTACGTGTATCTTTTCAAGTATCTTATCTTACCTGCAAATCAGCTTGTGGCAGGTTCTTTAACCGTTCAATATTGGGTGTCCAAGGAGAAGTTGAATCCCGGTGTTTGGATTACAATCTTCCTCTTGATTATTGTTGCCGTCAATATTCTCGGAATTCGTTTCTTTGGAGAAATTGAATTTTGGTTGTCCTCGTTAAAGGTTATCACTTGTTTGGGTTTGATTTTGTTATTACTTATTATTGCCTTAGGAGGAGGTCCTACTCATGATAGACTTGGTTTCAGGTTTTGGAAGCACCCTGGTGCATTCAATAACTATAAAGACGCTTCCATACATTTAGTAATCGAGGGTTCAAAGGGTAAATTTGTAGCCTTTGTTTCTGTGCTTGTTACAGCAGTATTTGCTTTCTTGGGTACTGAGCTTTGTGGTATTACCTTTGCTGAATGTGAAAGACCTCGTAAGGCAATTCCAAAGGCTATTAAGATGACATTCTATCGTATTGTGATCTTTTACTTACTTTCCATCTTATTCCTTGGTATGTGTGTTGCTTACAACGATCCTTTGCTTATGTCTGCGAAAGGTAACACTGCTTCTGCATCACCTTTTGTTATTGCCATTAAGAACGCCAAAATTCCGGTCCTTCCCCATATTATCAATGCTTGTATTTTACTTTTTGTTCTTTCGGCTGCCAATTCAGATATGTACATTTGTTCCAGAACCATTTACGGGTTAGCTATCTCTGGTTACGCTCCAAAATTCTTTTCAAGAACTAACAAAATGGGAGTTCCATATTTTGGAGTTGGTTTGAGTTTCTTGTTCTGTTTGCTTGGATATATGACGGTTTCATCATCTTCAGCAGTAGTTTTCAACTATTTCGTCAATGTGGTCTCTTTAACCGGTTTGATTGCTTGGGCTTGTATTCTTGTTATTCATTTAAGATTCATGAAGGCTTGTAAAGCTCAAGGTATTGATAGAAAGACTGACTTAGCCTACAAATCTCCTTTGCAACCTTATGGTAGTTGGTTTGCATTGTTTGTATGTGTTCTTGTTATCTTTATCAAGAACTTCACAGTCTTCTTAGGTGATTCATTTGGTTATAAAAATTTTATCACTGGTTACATTATTTTACCAATTTTTGTTATCATGTTTTTTGGATACAAGATCATTTACAAGACCAAGATGTACAAGCCTTATGAAGTGGACTTGGAGACATACAGAGATGTTATTGATGCCGAAGAAGAGAGATTTGCATTCGAAGAAGAAGAAAGAAAGGCTGTTAGAGAAGCAAGTGGTAATCCTAAGAACAAGGAATGGTTCTATGAGACTTTTATCGGTTGGTTATTCTAGACTTATTTAGAAGCAAGTGGTAATCCTAAGAACAAGGAATGGTTCTATGAGACTTTTATCGGTTGGTTATTCTAGACTTATTTAGAAGCGTAATGTATATCGTTAATAATTTTATAAAAATTCTTTAAATCGATTTTAATGTTCAAGTGGTTCTTCTTCGTTTAACTTCTAATGCATGTTTCGGTGTGTCACTGGTGCTCTCTGCAGAAATCGCATCTCAAAAATGTTCTAAATCGCATCAAAAGTTTATTTTTGAATGAGTTTGAGATCAAACCTGCATGGGCCTGGGTTCGAAATCATTTGATAAATTGCAATTCTTAGAGTCTACCATTTTGCAGATACACATAAATGCATATATCCTAATATTGCAACTCTTCTCAATATTCAAATAGACACAAAAACTGGCCAAAATTTTGTCAAATATACTCCAGATGCTTATACTATCAAATTTGTTTGAAATAAAAGAAACTCCATATGGTGGCAGAGGGTGTTTTGCACGCGATGAGATAAAACGTGGGACCAAGGTACTTACATGCGATGCACCTCTTAGTTCTTCTATTCTCAGAAGCTTTAAGAAAGAGGTCTGTTCATGGTGTTACCACTACAACAATGGAAGTGATCTAAAGTTCAGAGTTTCTGGTTTGTCCCACTTTTATTTTTGTTCTCAATCATGTGCTGATTCCTTCAAGGATTACGATGTGAATCGAATGTACCTGACCACGATTGTTAACGTGGAGTTGCAATACCAAACGGTTCAGAAGAGGAAACCACGACCCGATCCGGAACTCATTCCCCCAACTATAAACAAAAGTTCAATAAACTCAACATGGGAAGATGTTAAACTCTGGGAAACGAAATTGCCTAAGAAACGAACCAAGACTCTCAATATGATACCGTTTATCGATGAAAATGAGCTTCTAGAACTCAAGTACGTTGTTGGAGTTTTATTCGAATATTATAGACGAAGAATAGAGTGTGGCATTTTAAAAGAGCCTTCTAACAGAAACCTTGAGTTCTTTGAGCTGCTTCAATCCGATGAGATATTGAAGCTCTCCAGGTATCCTGATCTTCTTGAGTCCTACACGAGAGTCTACAAGTTTCTCAAAATAGTGGGTGATGAACAGTTAATTCAGTTCTTAACTACTGAAAGTTTTAGAGACATCATTGGCAAGAATTTAAGTAATGCATTTGGTATTTGGGATGTTAACTCTGAGAGTAAAGAATTCTTTGGGTACTCAGTTTATCCAACAGCATCCTTTTTCAATCATTCCTGTGGAGCCAACTTGACAAGAAAACGAGTTGGTCGCTCTATTGATTTCATTGCTGAAAGAGATATACCTGCGGAAACAGAGTTGTGTATATGCTATGGAAATGCATCAAAAGAAGCCTTGGAAGTCAGACAAAATGAGTTAAATGAGTGGCACTTCAAGTGTCAATGTGACAAATGCAAAAGCGAGATGCTATCTGGGGTTCGTCAAAGTAACCTGGCTTAAATATTGAAATATGGAAATTATCCTTAAAAAAATGTACATAGTATCCAACATAGCGATGTTCTATATGACTCATTGTAGCCTGCATTCAAAATAAATAAAATCATGACAATGAAATGAGGGGATTGTACAATTGACTTTGAAATCAAATCATGGAAAACGTTCTTATAAAATGGTGAATCCTTATATGATAGTCTTGAGTAAAACCAAACCCACTTTTAAAAGTATCTAGCTACCAAATCATTAGTTTGACTATACGATTGGACTAGAAGGTAACCTTCTTCGAACACAACGATGTTGCTTAACTAATGAAACCAGCTTTAGTGATGACCCATATTGTGCAAAAATTGCAGGACCTTAGTTCGTAGTAAAGTCGTAGTCCTTATAAAACTGTTTGAATTGCACAGCTTCCCTGGATTCCTCTTCTTTAGTTTGCTGACACTTCTCCCAGTAAACACGTCTACCACATCGAAGTAAAGAAGCAACAACTCTACGAGGAAACTGTAAATCCACTGACTTGTTCTCTGTGAGTTTGGCCACAAATATAGTCTTCTTCTTGTTTGCACTGCAGATTGTGAATAGCATATGGTCAAAGCCATTGACGATTTTCAAGAGCTTTTCGTCATTGTCATCTTCAAACTTTTCAAATTTCAATGGCTGGTTTCTAATAAATTTTTCATTATTATTTCGTTGTCTTTCGTTCAAGGAGGCTTCAAACTGGTCAATATGAGAGTCGGGTATGGGGATAAATTGCACATGAAGGTGTACATTTGACAACTTGTTGATTTCAAAGAATACTAATCTGAAGTTCGGTGCCTTGTCAGCAAAGCACCGCACAAGCGAGTCCTGATATTGAATGATTTCTTTATATATAGGAGTATTTTGAACTGATGAGGCGTTAGAAATGGCCCTTACAGAAGGTACATGTTCTATGGGGATGATTATAGCATGGCCAGAAAACGGCAATACTGATGGAGTTGTGAGTGGACCCTTTGCTACTGTCATATAACAATGCGTTCCAATCGATATTATCATATGAGTTTCACAGCGAGGATTGGATAGACAGAAGAAGCATCTGTCGGAGCCAATTTTCTTTCTGGGAAGTTGGGACACAATTTCTTCTGTATCAACAGCATTGTGTGGTCTCTTTGTTGACATATATGATTGAATCTCAGATGTTGTTCTTGCAGGCTGTGCATCACTAAGTACTCCAGTAAGTCCCGGTATTAAGTTAGTGTTCTCCGAATCGGCCTGTTCAAATGGGTTAGTGCCGATAACTTCAGCATTTCCGTCTTTCGGGCTTTCTTTAACGGCATCAATTCCAAAGGCATAGAACCATTTAGATCCACTGCCAGCTTGACCAAGACTGATAAATCTTGTCACTGTACAATTTTCATCTTGTTTCCAGCTAAATGGCAGGTTCTCAAAGTACCTTCCTTTTTCTCCACCAACTGCAAAATGATATCTAGGTCTGGCAAGTTGAACTACTTTATCTATAAAAGCGTCTCCAGCTAAAGTTAGCTTCTGTTGAGTGGCTATGGCTTTGGGCCAGTAGTACGTTACAAGGATATCAATTTCTTTCAAATGCTGATTGGAAATTATCTCGGAACGCTTATCTTCATCAAGCTCAGCCGAGACAAACCCCACAGTAATACCGCACTCAAGAGTGATAATGTTCACTGGATTTCCTAAAGATGTGAAATTCTCCGTAACATCCACCGTTCCTGGCTTTGCAAGACATTTCAAGCCACTGCCTGAATATGTCTTTTGGTTGATCTTAGTTGAAGGAATTGAATTTTGGTCGATCACATCGCCAAGTAAGAGAACTGCGTCGAATGGACCATATTTAGAGTTCTGCAAATTTGCCTTTTGAAGCACAGAGTCTAGATCTTGCGGATCTGGGTTCAATACCAAAAATTTAGCCATTCTACTTGCTTGATACTACGGTGTAAGCAAAGAGAAGGTCGCCAGATGGAGATGATCATCGTCAGAGACGCTGATTAAGTGGGAGTGCATGCAAGACATTATATGCATTAGGTCACGTGGTAAGTTCACAACCCGAAGGAAATTTGGAGATTATACAGGCACGAGGGAGATTGAAGAAGACTTAGCAAAACTAGAGTTATATTGGCACTCTGTACGTCACCAAATGAAAGCTCTATGCATACATGGGAGCATTTCTCGACTAATTTGGAATAGATCTTAGCGGTAAACCATCTCCTTAAGAAATTCTTGTGTTGTACCTACTGTAACGTAAGTCCTGCGTGACGTATTATTGATCCTGTGCATACCATCTGAAGCTGACATTGCTCCTAACCTAGAATACAAACAAAGAACAAGGGCTTAGCCCTATTTTCTATCACGTGCTCAACTCACTTATTCTCACATTCAAATTTGCAAATTTTCAAATTTCTGAATCCTTCATAACTTTAAACCTTCAACTATAATACTAAACAATGGGTAAATCGTATGTGAAAACGTGAGAAAAGATGAATTAGAGAAGGCAGGGCGTCGTGTGAGAGATTGTGATGTTTCGGTTGAGTTTTCAGGTCTCAAAGACCAACTTTTAAGCATAAATTAAGACGAAGATTAGAATGTTATTTAATTGTCAATAAGTCATATTTGGGAGTGATTTCGGGGTAGTTTAAGAGCCTAGAGTCAATATTGAATTTTTGGGGTGTGTGGGGAGCTGAATAGGAAGATCTGGCTACGCTTTGGGGAATTGTTTGTAGCAGTGACTCACTTGTTTAGAAGAATTCAAAGGACGAGACACTCCTACGGTTTACAACTTTGAAGCATTTTGGAACTGACCCGAGTCACAATTGCTAAGACTGGTTCTTATTTCCAGCTGATGGTCTATCTGACTAACTTGTGGCTTTGAATATCTTCTGAGCTGTCATATGTCGTGAAGTCATTTAATCCAATCATTCTTGTACAGGACTTAGCTTTCAATTCTCTTTACCATTCTCATCTAACTATTTTATAAGGGAGACATTGATACTAACAATTTTAGACGTGGTTACAGATCTGGTACTCGTTACGCATTCCAACGTGACTTCAAGAAACATGGTGCTATCCCATTATCTACCTACTTGAAGATTTACAAAGTTGGTGATATTGTTGATATTAAAGCCAACGGTTCTATCCAAAAGGGTATGCCTCACAAATACTACCACGGTAAAACTGGTATCGTTTACAACGTCACCAAGACTTCCGTCGGTGTTATCATCAACAAGGTTGTTGGACACAGATATCTCGAAAAGAGAGTCAACTTGAGAGTTGAACATGTTAAGCACTCCGCTTGTCGTCAAGAATTCTTAAACAGAGTTAAGACCAACGCTGCTTTAAAGAAAGAAGCTAAGGCTAAGGGTGAACAAGTTCAATTAAAGAGACAACCAGTCAAGCCAAGAGGTTTCACTGTTGTTTCTACTAAGGGTAATGTTCCACAAACTTTAGCTCCAGTTCCTTATGAAACCTTTATTTAGATATTAAAGGTGGAGAAGTTATTGTATTTGAAAGGTTTGGATTTACTTAAGTGTATAATTAGTATTTGGCAATCAACGCTAACAGAGAAAATGGAGAACTGTAGTTTGTAGAAGATGGCAAGCACTAGAGACAGTTTATAATATTAGATTGCAGGTACTCCAATAGTCCAAGAGCAGCAAACTGCCTAAAGTTGACTGTTCATAGTCTTTCTGTTCTCTGTTCTCTGTTCTCTGCTTCTTATTTGTTGACAATGTATGGTCCTTAATCGTACGCAACTGTCATCAACTAACTTCAAGAGCAGCAAGTCTACATCGCGCAGTCCGGCACCAAAATCTGATCTATCGATATCGACATCGACTCTTTCTATTGCTGCTTCTACTAAGGCTAGTAGAAGCTCCTACAGAAGTTTGGTTTTAATAAGAATCAGAGAAGATTGAAAATTTAAGATCCACTAAAGCCCTTTAAATCAAAAAAAGTGTAAAGGACTCAATATTTCTCCATAAATACAACATCAATAACTCTGCCATACACATCTACAAGTAGAAGAACTTCCATATATTACACCTCCCAAAGTGTAAGTAGCGTTACGAGAACGAGGGGTCAGAAATTCTCTTAGCGTTTGTCTTAAGTAACAAGAAGGTTGCGCCAAACGCTGTCCCCAGTCAAACCCGACTTTTCGTACGAAAAGCATTCAAGAGGAATCTCCCCAAAAGGGGAAACTCAACCCTTGGGGAATGGTAGGTAATACGCGAGATATCATCATATAGTATAAAACTTGGAAGGTTCATAGGGAAAAAAAATCAAAACTGATCAAAATTTTGAGCAATGGGGCACTCTCTTATATACTAGTGTCAGATGTCCGGGTAAATTGCAAATTGAGCGAGGGTTCGAAACTGCTCAAGTAAGATTATGTGCAGGATTTTTCACTACTGAGCCTTGAGGAGCTTCCTCATCGCTCAACATTTTCCAGCCTCAAGGGCTGTTGGATCGTTGAAAAGCTCTGTTTAGATCTTATATATCTTATATACGTGAGAGTTGTTGAGGAATAACAATCATGGTAGGCAATAAGAGCAAGAGATCCATTAGATCTGCTTCTTTAAAAGAAAAAAATGTGAAAGACAAAGTCAGTAAGAAGACAGCCAAGTCCGATGAGCCAAGCACGAAGGTTCCCGCAAAATCGTTAACCAAGTCAGTAGAGAGAAGTATTAACAATCCTATAAACAAGTCCAGCAAAAAATCTAGTGCAAAGGAATCCAAAGTTTTGGCGATTAGTCAATCTGATATCAACTCATTAACACAAGAAGTTCTCCTCAACAAGAATTACAACGTGCTTGTGGAGCTCTTAGACGCTTACAATGCTTTGTATGAGATACTTGAAAATAGGAAAGATGAGGATGTGGAAACAACCGCCAGATTGCTTACTGTCAAGTTATTTGAAATATTTCAGACATTATATGAACAAGGCTCATTGAGTCTCAAGAAGAAAGGGTCCTCGGCCGATGAGAAGAAAGTGCTAGTGATCAAATGGCTTATCAATAAATATGAAGCATTCAAACTGGTTCTCTTACAATGGATTGGTGCTAGTTTGAGCTTTGAGACCTCAGCTCAGCTTGACATGTTGGATATTTATATGAATTTCTTGAAGTTGGAGACCAGGTTCGGCAGCTCTGACGGTTCTTATTTCCCTACTGTGACCTATGGAAGATTGATAGAGTGTTTGTTACGCCGAGGACTGGGCGAAGGAGATTCTTTACTAGAAGAGGCTGCTGGAGACGATTATTTGGTATTGGAATTTCAAGACAAGTTTAAAAGATACTGGGACTTACAATTCTATTTCTTTAATGGGATGAACGAGAGACTTGTGGCCTGGAAGAAGAATTCAACCGATATAAATGCTGCAGCAGAAGTCACTCCTTCTGCCCTCCAGTCGATATTTTCAAATTTCTACTCTCTAGCGCTCTCCAATACTCTTTTGTTTATCCCTGAAGACCAAAAATCACAACCAATTTGGACCCTTGACTCCAATACTAAATCAAAGGTTTTACCTTCAATAGCATACAAACCCTCCACCTTTAAAGCGCAATTTCAAAGGGCGATAGTGACGATCTTATCGTATCCTTTACTCAGTTCACAATACAAATCCATACTATTGATTTTACACAAACGAGTGTTGCCTTACATGGCGCAACCTCAGAATCTTATGGACTTCCTCACTGATGCCTATAATCTTGGGGACAGTGAAGAGATAGTCATTCCAATTCTTGCCTTGAACTCGTTGTACGAGTTAATGAAAAACTACAATTTGGAGTATCCTGATTTTTATACCAAATTGTACTCATTATTGACTCCTCAATTACTATACACCAGGTACAGAGCCCGGTTCTTCAGACTATGTGATTTGTTCCTTACGTCTACTCATTTATCTGCTAAACTTGTGGCTTCGTTCATCAAGAGATTGGCGTTGCTTGCCTTAAGATCGTCTGCCTCTGGAGTAGTAATTGTGATTCCAATGATTTACAATTTAATGAAAAGACATCCTACTTGTATGATAATGTTACATAATCCAGAATCAAGCAACCAGGAATTATACACTGATCCTTTCGATCCTTTACAAGAAGATCCATTGAAAACCAGAGCCATTGAATCTTCATTATGGGAATTGGAGACTTTGATGGTTCATTACCATCCCAACATCGCTACTTTGGCTAAAATCTTCGGCGAGCCATTCCGTAAAAACAACTATAACATGGAGGACTTCTTGGATTGGAGTTATATCAGCTTGTTGGATAGTGAGAAGACTAGGAAATACAGGGGAGCCGCTGCTCTTGAGTACGAATCGTGGGACAGAGCATTTGGAGAAGAAGGCTCTTATGTTGGAGGATGGACTCTCTGATGAAATGTAGAGGTGTATGGATGTTTTGATGTGATTTTAATTTGAATTTATATGGGTGTTAGGATGTTGTGTTCGAGTGGCAAGGGTTCTCTACTAATTAGACAGACTCTAGTCTAATGGAAGAAGCAAGTACATATTCATACAATTATCAACGTTATCTGCATAGGATTTACTTTCAGAGAGAGTGAGAAGATGTAGTGTTTCTTGGGGTGGAAGTTGTAGCATTTTGTTTGGCCCAAATACTCTCCAATATGACTTTTGAAGAGTGTTCCATTCTTTTGACCAGCAAATATGTGCAAAGCTTAAGATAGTCATTATTGGTCTCATACGTATGTTCAGCCTTTTTTGTGAGCGTCAAGTTACTGCAGTGTAAGAAGTCCAGTACATTTTAGTAAGTACGGTCCTAACAAATAAGGCTGTATCTTCTTGCACTCTGATCGAGATACTATTTGAAAATTCCAAATGAGTGCTCTTTCTATAAACTCTAAATCTAGCCAAGCAAGTGTGTCCCCAACTAGCAGCTCTATCTAGGGTGGCATTTAGGATTTCTTTTAGCTTTTCCTTCTGTCAGACCTCATTGTCCTTATATATTGCTTGATCATCACCATCTCATCACTAGCTAATGTAACTAAGACTGTTAATTGTAGCGACAACACACTCAGCAGAGAGCGTGTTTAGGGGATGCGACGCGACGCTGGCCGCTATCCGCGGGGTCCATTGCGTGTAGCCTGGCCGCTTCCCACCAACTTCCCGTCAGGGAACGGCTTCCCGCAGGGATCTCCACGAAGTGGCCCGAGCGGAGCGGACCCAGTCGCTCCGATAGTATTGAAAACTAAGTTAACTGAATAAAAAATATCAGAAGTAATTGATTTGTAATGTCAATAAAGCAACGGATGTTCATCATGGATTTTGTAGCAATTGACTTTGCACCAATTGCTGCAGACCCCTAATGTTGAATCTTATAGGAGAACAAAAGTTAATGAGTATTATACAATATGATACACATTTGTAGGTTCAAAGAAGTTATTTATATTGTACATATTAGGGATCTGTTCGTTACTTATTTGAGCGACTACGTTAGAGTTCATTATTTACAAGGACTGAAGGTGCAGCGCTTGAAAGGTGCCTAGTGCCATTTCTTTTCGAGCTTCACCAGAGATGGCTGCATCCAAACACTTGAACCTAATTAATCCGCTTTGGGACAAATTGGACATCTTAAGTTGTCTGTATGTAGGATTTTCCACAGCAAAGAAAACGACGACGCGTTGTGAAACGTCTCTTTCGATTTTGTTTTCTGCTTTTTATTCTTCTTCAAGCTGCAATAATTGAAGGTGCTAAAGACTTGAACCTTTTCCAACTTTAGAAGGATCTTTAGATAATTCCAGCTGTGCTTAGATAAATTATCAAATTTTTTTAAGATCAACCATTGCGTCTTATCTTTCCTACGCATCTCATCAACAGTTACAAGTTTAAAGACCTCCAGTCACGTCCAAGGAAACTACAATAGCCTTCGATCTAGTGATAGTCTGATTTAGTTTGAGTCTGTATACTTATAATTGAGCATTTAAAGCATTTTGAGGAAGTTATTTCACAACAAACACACAAGTTGTTGGTCTGCCATTGAAGCAATTGTACACAAATCATCCATCGGAGGAAGTAATCAACGCTTCACACATTAACGCTTAACAACGCTTTACAAGTCAACGCTTATCAAAGTAACGCGTCTATATTCTACAACTAATCTTATCCGGTAAAGTTTATAACCCACATAATGGAAGAAGATCAACCAGTTGATGTTGTCTTCGGTGACAGAGTCAGAAGATTTCAAGAGTTTTTGGACAAGCCAGAAACCTTACCAGGTGCTCCAACTTCAAGAACAGAAATCAGAGACATGCTCATGAAGGGTAAGTACAGACTTTGTGTGTCATTGGACGAAATTCGAGAATTCGATAGAGAATTCTGGACCGGTCTTCTACAATTTCCAGCAGATTATCTTCCTGCCTGTGAAAGAGCTATGAGAGATACCGTGTTGACTATATATGATCCCAACGATAGTCGGTTTGAGTACATAGATGACAATCAATTGTTTTATTTGTCGTTTAAGGGGGCATTTGGAGACCACCATGTGTCACCTAGAACTATTACCAGTCAGCATCTTAGTAAATTGATTTCGATTGAAGGAATTGTCACCAGGGCTTCTTTAGTCAGACCAAAAGTAATCAGATCTGTTCATTACGCTGAGAAAACGAGTCGTTTCTATGCCAGAGAATATAAAGATCAAACAACCAGCTTTGATCCCATCAGTGTTGCTGCAATATATCCTACTGAGGATCCAGATGGTAATAAGCTTACTACTGAATACGGTTATTCAACCTATAGAGATCACCAGAAGATCTCAGTCCAGGAAATGCCTGAATTAGCTCCTGCTGGTCAATTGCCAAGATCGGTAGATGTTATCTTGGATGACGATTTAGTTGATTTGACCAAACCTGGAGACAGAGTACAAATTGTGGGGGTCTACAGAGCTTTAGGTGGTGCCAATAATAACTCAAGTTCATTCAAAACGGTGGTTTTGGCCAATTCGGTGTATCCACTCCATGCAAGATCCACCGGGGTTGCTTCTCAAGAAAAATTGACCGATCAAGACATTCGTAATATCAATAAATTGGCCAAAAATGATAAAAAGATCTTTGATATCCTTTCTACTTCACTAGCACCATCAATTTACGGGTTTGAACATATTAAGAAGGCGGTGTTGTTGATGTTGTTGGGAGGAACTGAGAAAAATTTGGATAATGGAACTCATTTGAGAGGTGACATTAATATTTTGATGGTAGGGGATCCATCGACAGCCAAATCCCAAATTTTGAGATTCGTTTTGAACACTGCTAGTCTTGCCATCGCTACCACTGGTAAAGGGTCTTCGGGAGTCGGTTTAACTGCTGCAGTTACCACTGATAAGGAGACTGGAGAAAGAAGGTTAGAAGCTGGTGCGATGGTGTTGGCAGACAGGGGAATTGTGTGTATTGATGAATTTGATAAGATGTCTGAAATTGATAGAGTAGCAATTCATGAAGTTATGGAACAACAAACGGTCACCATTGCCAAAGCTGGGATCCATACGTCATTGAACGCTCGTTGTTCAGTCATAGCTGCTGCTAATCCAGTATTTGGACAATATGATGTGCATAAAGATCCTCATAAGAATATTGCCTTGCCTGACTCTTTATTGTCTCGTTTTGATTTATTATTCGTTGTTACCGATGATGTCCAACCAACTAAAGATAGAATTATCAGTGAGCATGTTTTGAGAATGCACAGATTCATTCCTCCTGGTTTGATGGAAGGGGAGCCTATTAGGGAGAAGGCTAACTTGAGTCTAGCTGTAGGTGATGATAGCACCAACGAGCAAGAGGAATTGGAGCAGCCTATATTTGAGAAATTTAATTCTTTACTTCATGCTGGAGTGAGACTTTTAGATGAGCAATTAAGTGGTGGTAGAAAGAAGAAGGACACTACTCCAACCATACTTTCGATTCCATTCTTAAAGAAGTACATCCAGTATGCCAAACAGAGAATAAAGCCTGTATTGACATCTAAAGCTTCAGATTACATCGTGGGTACATATTCAGGCTTAAGAAATGATTTAATTGACAATAATCAAAGACACACTGCCCCTATCACAGCAAGAACTTTGGAAACGTTGATCCGTCTAGCCACTGCACATGCCAAAGTTCGGTTGTCAAAGACAGTTGATGTCAAGGATGCCAAGGTTGCAGAGGAGCTTTTAAGATACGCATTGTTCAAGGAAGTCACAAGAAAGCTGGCTAAGAAACAAAGAGTTGAAGTTAGCGATGATGAAGAATTGAGTGAAGATTCTGAAGAAGAAGAAGAAGAAGAAGAAGAAGAGGAAATTGTACCTAAAAAGGCCACCAGTCGTACCAGAACTGGAGCAGGCACTAGAACAAGACTACAAGCATTGGAGGAGACAAGAGAACAGGCACAAGACTTAGTGGACGAGTTAGAAGATGAACAACAGCAATTAGAAGCTGATATACTTCAAGAGCAATCAGCAGTTGCAGAGCTAGACAATCTCCATATCTCTCCATTGACCGAAAGTGTACGTGTCAATAGTAGAACTATCAATATCTCACCAGAAAGATACTCTGTGCTTGTCAGTAATATGGCCAGAGTTATGCAATCTCCATTGTTTGATAATGAGGCCAATGCATGCCCGATTGAAGAAGTGGTGAACTCAATCAATGCAAGTTTAGAACAAGAAGAAACTTTTGGGGCCCAAGAAATCGAGGCAGGATTCCAAATGATGGAAGCAGAGAATAAAATCATGAGCAGCGAAGGAAAGATCTGGAAGATTTAGAGGAATGAGATATATTAGTGATTATAGTTTTTATGTATTTTAGTAAAGGGGATTTATCGATTTGGTTAACTGCAATAAAAAGCAGACTGTAGAGATTATTACTATCACATAGGCTGATAGTCACCATACATTTTTACCAGTTTTTCAGGGATTGGAGTTGGCTACGAGAACTCACTGCCTTAGAGCCATTGCATCAGGCCCAAGATAAAGTCTCCCATATGAATGTTCACTAAGTGACCCCAGTGGAACAGGGAGCAAGGAGCAAATTTCAAATACCAAATTGCAATTCGCAACTTCTTTATCAGGGCTGTTACACTTACACAACAGATTATCACAATAGATTACACAACCTACTCCCCCCTCCTCTCAATTAGCGCCTTATACGGTAACAAGGTGAAGGGCACACGACCCACAGGAAATTGATCACACTCCTCATGAGAACATTCCTCTGACATCAACAACTCTATGCGGACTGATAATTTAAGGTTTCAACTCTGATGTGCCTTCCTGTATGGAAGCTCTTATCAGGTACTTCTACATCACATGGAAGCATTGCAAAACTTTTACAGCGTTAGAGTGTCCAGCTATAAATTTTAGGTGATATTGTAGTTTCAGAATAGAAAATTATTGTTTTAATCATTTGAGATGGATACTAGCTCTCTCTATAACATGAGTTATCCATGGGTAATTTCAGTTAAGGGGCTTAAGTTTCAACCCGTTTCATTACGTAAGCACTGAGTGAACATGAAATTTCCTGTATACTGATCTGCCATCATTATGGCTGCCTCCCCAGTGCAACTGACTTTATCTTTGAATTTTATATAAATATAAAGGCAGGAAAGTCCAGGTGAGACCTAGGGGAGAATTAGAGTATCACAGATTTAAGTAGAATCCCAGAAAGATTTTTGATTACTGTTCGGAAGTGGTTCTATTTACGAGAAAAGAAATTTGAAAAAGTCTTCACAATTGGGCATCGCAGTGTTATAACGTTTAAGACACAACAACTCATTGGAATTCAGTAGCTATCCCTGATTCATCTCTGTTTTATCTGTTTTAAGTGTTACTTTTTGCCAAAATTCACTTGCAAATATTACAAAATAAGCTATAAGTAAAGGAGTCTTTATTTAAAGCTCAGTTTTGTCTTCACATCACTTTGATTGTTTTTGACTTCTTCCTAACTGCTCCATTTTTTTTGCCACAAGCATCAGTTTTGTACCTAATCTGCATTTTTGTACTGTGGTCTCCATAGAACTTATTGTGGGTACTCATTTTGCACATAATCTATTTGTTATTGACTTTTTCGTAACGAAGTCATACCCAAATCATAGCGCAATTTTGCTGTTTATCTTTTGATTGCGAAAGTGAAATAGCGCATCTCCAGCGCAAGTTGTTACATCTTTCCCACGCAAATTCAGGCGCAAATCAGACGCAAACAAAACGCAAATCAAACGCACGAGCCCCCGCACACCCACACAATCCTATACAGCTTCTACTATGACCGTCAGCACCGATGAAGAGTTCGAAGTAGAACCTGGTGCCGAGCTCCTTATGCATAGCTACGACACGTTGCCTGAGAATTGTAAAAAGTACTGGAAGAAAAGATATCTTCTATTCAGTAAGTTCGATGAAGGAGTGTATATGACCTCGGAGCTTTGGTACTCGGTGACTCCAGAAGACGTAGCATCATTTATAGCCAAGTTGACCCAACATTTGATTCCCGATGGCAAGCACATCCTTGATATATGCTGTGGTGGAGGCGGTAACTCTATTCAATTTGCAAAGTATTTTGAGTCTGTGGGAGCCATCGATATCAATAGACTCAATCTTGTCTGCACGGAACACAATTCTGTACTTTATGGGGTGGACAATAGGATCTGGGTCCACCAAGCAGACTGGAACCAGATGGCACCTGTAAACGGTCCTATAAATACATCGTGGATACCTGAGTATATCTTGTCCGGCACAGAAACGACAGGGCCAGCCAAAAATGGATCCCTTAGTGCAACAGAGTCCCCCTCCAAGTTCGCCAAATCTGCGCTGCCCCCCACCGCGAAACCATTCGACTGCGTCTTCTCATCTCCTCCATGGGGAGGCCCCAACTATCGAGACCAGAAGACGTTCGACTTGTCTAAAATGGAACCATTCTCGATCAAGAACTTTGTCCAGCAGATCATGAGATACACCGATAACTTTATCTTGTTCCTCCCCAAGAACCTGGACTTGGATCAATTGAGTGATGTCACTCATGAATTGATGGGACCAAAGGCCAAGTGCCGCATTTTGTATATCGAGCAGTATGGCTACTGTGTAGCACTTTTGGCACTCTGGGGGCCGTTGCTTACTGTTGGAGATATCGATTATTTACAGATATTTACCGAGGACCTTGATAGGGCCGAATTAACTGTCAAAACTGCTCTCTAATATTATCATATACATTATATACATATATACATTATATACATTATATACATTTAAGTGTGGATTGCGTGTGTTGTAGAACTGTCTGAGAAACTGCTCTAGTAGAGCTTGCGGAAAAAAGTTGCAGATCGTCTTGAAGTCCAATTTTGTCCAATTTTTCTGCAGACAATCACTCATTTTTAGTCAATAGTTGAATTCTTCGGACCTGGTATCATATAGCTATCTAGTTGAATATACAAAAGTAACAATATCTCCTGCCCAAAAAATAGCTACATTCCCGTAGAGCTTCTCACCAAGGTTGACCCTCCACCGTAACTTGACCCTCCACCCCCACTATTACATCACGTGATTTGATATGTCCCGATTCTTGTCCCCAACCGGTTCGGCACGACATTTTTCCTACCAGCACACAACCCACCTCTCTCTCTAAACAACAACAATAACGTCGTCATTGCAATTATAGCTTCAGCAGGTTCATCTAGTTGTCCCACAATCCAGGGCATTGAGCAATACAAGCAAGCGGCCAAAAGTTTGGACTGAGTGCTGATTTCCGGGACCCATTCTAATGCATCTCTGCCCCCGCCACCACCAACTGACCCCCCACCCAGCACCATCCTCTGGTCTCCCTCCACCCAACGACATCCGGCATTATTGCAGCCAAACAACAAAGTCCCAAAATGAACAACAATGACCTACAGCATGAGCTACAGGATCTTGCCGGCGCTCGCCAGGCGTTCGAAAGGCTCAATGCCGCCGTGGCTGCGCTACAAAACGACAAATTGGTGGCCATGAACAACGAAATATCGTACTTGCGACATGTGGTCACATACCAGAACAATAAAATTGAGAAACTCACCGCTCTACTCACGGAGTTCTTTGATAGAGGGTCAGGTTACCATCATGGAGCCGGTAGAACGTTGGGGGACCTTGCACAGCCAGAGCAAGGTGACGCTGCCCGCGGCGGTGATGGAGACGTTGGCCATGAGGAACTGGTAGGGCGAGCCGCTGGACCGCCAGTGCGCGGTGAAGAAGACAACCGCGAGGCTGCGTTGCTAGAGACGCAAGTGCAGCAAGTGGCGGTGGCAGCGGTGGAGCAGCGACAGCAGGTGACGGTGTTGTTGATGGGAGATGGTCACCAGTATGAGCTGATGCAGCAGCTTCAACTCCAATCGCATCGAGAAGAGGACGACGGTGGGCAGCTTGGAGGCCAAATTAGCGTTCAACTTAGCGGTCAACTTAGCGCTCAGCTGCTCAACGCACAGCTCAATGGGCAGCAGCCCAGTGGCCTGCACATCCGCTCGCACAGCCGCCACGAAGGTAGCGGCAGCGACATCGAAGCTGAACAGTCCACCCCAACCACAACGCAGAGGTCTAGTAAGCTTCCCGAAAACAAAGAGCCCCGAAAGTACATCAAGAGACCCAAAGTAGAGGTGGTGTTCTTACACAACCCGATGACAGTCCGTGAAATCTACGACGAGTACATCAACGGGTTTCATGGCCAGCCGCCGCTCCGAGATCTTGACGCCAGGTTCGGCAAGTTCGAATGGCGTGGGGACTCTCGCAGCAAGGAGTCTAAACGGTTTCAGAGAAGAAAGAAATTGTGTGAAGCAATTCTAAGAGGAATGCACATGTACGGCAAGACCGCCGACGAGATCGTGCGGTACATCGAAGAATTCCGGGGAGAAAAGTCGCTAACTTGGGTGATGAACGGCAATATACCGCCCGACTTGTTGGGGTAGTGGAGCCTCTGTGGGTGCTTTATGATGAGAATGATGAGAGCACGTGTGGAGAGGGTCTTTATGGCTAGCGAGTTGGCACTCTCCGCGAGTAGCGGCCAGCGGAGCGACCAGAAAAAGGAGAGAGTTTGAGGGGAGGATGGTCCATTTAAGGTTTAGGGACAAGGTTCACTTACATTAAGATGCATTGCGAACCTTAGATTGTGCATGTACATAAATAATAATTGTGAATATATGTAATAAAAAGGTTAATATTGGTTCCAAAAGTAGATGATAACAAGAAAAGGAAACTGAGGCAGGAGGAGGAGGAACAGAAAAAACGGGGGGAACGGGAGGCAAAACAGGGGAAACCTGAAATAATCTAACATAATCTGAGATAAACTGTTCGGTCGAGGCTGTAAAAACCATTTTTGGTAGGTGTACGTCTCTCATGATTCCCGAGCGAGCCAGTTGAGCTGTTATTCTCTTTTGTAATGTTAAGTGGTTCTGTGATCTTCCAAGTATAAAAATAATAGAATATGGAATATCGTTTCATTTCGACTTTCCCTGTTTATGGAGGTATTCTATCCCTTGTTTGTGAGTCAATGGCATTTCATCTGGTCGGCAAAGTGGATGAGATTCTCACTCCCGCTCTGGGTCATCGCCACGATCGGAGCAGTTCGAGTCGGTTTCGGAATGACCTTGTCCCGATGGGAAAATGCTGTAAAAAGCAACAATTCTTGATTTGCCTCAGCATTACTTGTGTTAGAGCTTGAGAAAGGGCTAGACATCGGTTGTAAACCTCATTTCTTCTGCTAATTCACTACAAACTGATGCTTCTCTTGTTCATCGGCTATATCTTAGTCACGTGATTATCTTGATTCCAACAACTTCTTCTCCAATGCTCTATCGAGACCATAAACTAGAATAATCTAGACATATCCAGCGTATATAGAGTGTGCATCCAGAATATACAGTTCAAATGGCAGCTGTTACCCCATGAACCAATTCAGACTAACATAGGATCAATAGCAACAGACAGTGCCATTGCCTCTCTGTTGACGTCTTCACGAGACCTCTTGTGCAGGACATCTGTAGCGGGGCTGGACAAAATCCACAGAATACACCCACAAAACAAGCAGTAATTAGAGTTCAAATCATTGAATAAACTCCTATCTGGTATCTGATATCCGCACCCAAACAATCTCAAACCATGCTCTGCACTGCCATTCCCAATCGCCAAGCAGTCCCACCTCAACCACAGCAACGCTGCTCGCTCGCCAGTTCCAGCAGGAACAATTTACTGGAGTGCATATACTTACATCCAATTCCAGGTCCCACCTGGTCACTCATTAGCCAACAGGCCAACAGGACATCAGCTCGATCATGTTTCATTGATGTTCCGGCCAACGGCCAATGACCAACCTAGATCCAACCCAGATATGTTCTACGAGCTATTGTCTGGCTGAGCCCTACGAGCGCAGCGAGCCAAGCTACACACGGGGTTCTCTGCGAGTAGCGGCCAGCCAAGCGTTGTGAACTGCCCCGCTAATCGCCCGCTCCGCTAGGGCCACTTCGTGGAGACTCCTGCGGAGGATTGTTCCCTACGGGAAGTGTGATGAACTAAATAAACGCCAACCAGCGAATCCTAGCGAGAAGTGGTAATCTGAGGATCTATCTCTATCTCTGTCTAAAAATCTTACAAAGCAATTCAGAACACATCAGTAACATCACCCACCGACAGAGTCCCACCACCTCTGGCCCACCATCTCTGCACCATCTCTGCACCATCTCTGCACCAGCTCAGTGACCCACAACCCTCATTGTATCACGTGCCCCTTTTCGGAAAACCCTGGAATGTTCTACAGTCGTGTGCACACCGGAGCTGCGTTTTCTTTTTTTTATTTAAACCGTCGACCACCCCAACTGAAAAACTCTCAAAGGTGACTCTTCTTCCGACAATCAACCACTGTCAAGACATACGGACGTTGATTTTACAGCTTTTTCTAGTTTTATCAGTTGCAACCGAGAACACATTTGCAGAAGCCCACAGCAGACCCACAAATAGCCCCTCGACCATCACCCAACCTGATCTGATCAAATTGTATATAAAGATCAATCCCCAACCTTGAAGTTTCCCTATAAATTTTCATAAATTTTATTGATTTTCTCAAATTTTTACAACTGCAAATAAAGATGTTGGCATCCAGAAACAACTTGAAAAGTTTTGTTCGTCCTTTAGTGCGTTTCCAATCGACCGCTGCCAATGGCTCGACTGCTCCAAACGGTCCCGTGATCGGGATCGATTTGGGTACCACCAATTCGGCCGTTGCCGTGATGGAAGGTAAAGTTCCAAAGATTATCGAAAACTCCGAAGGTGGTAGAACCACTCCTTCTATTGTAGCCTTCACCAAGGAAGGTGAAAGACTTGTTGGTATTCCTGCCAAACGTCAAGCCGTCGTTAACCCAGAAAACACCTTGTTTGCTACCAAGAGACTCATTGGTAGAAGATTCGAAGACCAAGAAGTGCAAAGAGACTTGAATCAAGTTCCTTACAAGATTATTAAGCACAGTAACGGAGATGCTTGGTTAGAAGCCAGAGGTGAAAAATACTCTCCCCAACAAATTGGTGGTTTCATTTTAAACAAAATGAAGGAAACCGCAGAACTGAACTTGGGTAAACCAGTCCACAACGCCGTTGTCACTTGTCCTGCTTATTTTAATGATGCACAACGTCAAGCCACCAAGGATGCTGGTAAGATTGTTGGATTAAACGTTTTAAGAGTTGTTAACGAACCAACCGCCGCCGCTTTGGCTTACGGTTTAGAAAAGAACGATGGTGAAGTTGTCGTTGTTTTCGATTTAGGTGGTGGTACTTTCGATGTTTCTATCTTAGATATCGGAGCCGGTGTCTTTGAAGTCAAATCTACCAACGGTAACACTCATTTAGGTGGTGAAGATTTCGATATTGCCTTAGTCAAGAATATTGTTGAAAACTTCAAGAAGGAATCCGGAATCGATTTACAAAAGGATAGAATGGCTATCCAAAGAATCAGAGAAGCCGCTGAAAAGGCCAAGATTGAATTATCTTCCACTGTTTCTACCGAAGTCAACTTGCCATTTATCACTGCTGATGCTTCAGGTCCAAAACATATCAACCAAAAGATCACCAGAGCTCAATTTGAATCTCTTGTTGAACCATTGGTTAAGAAGACCATTGATCCATGTAAGAAGGCTTTGAAGGATGCTGGTTTATCCACCTCCGATGTCTCTGAAGTTATCCTTGTTGGTGGTATGTCAAGAATGCCAAAGGTTATTGAAACTGTCAAATCTATTTTCGGTAAAGAACCTTCCAAGGCCGTCAACCCAGATGAAGCAGTTGCCATGGGTGCTGCTATCCAAGGTGGTATCCTTGCTGGTGAAGTTACCGACGTTGTGTTATTAGATGTCACTCCATTATCGTTAGGTATTGAAACTATGGGTGGTGTGTTTGCTAGATTGATCTCTAGAAACACCACCATTCCAGCCAAGAAATCTCAAATCTTTTCTACTGCTGCTGCCGGTCAAACATCTGTTGAAATCAGAGTTTTCCAAGGTGAAAGAGAATTAACCAGAGATAACAAATTAATTGGTAATTTCACTTTAAGTGGTATTCCTCCAGCACCAAAGGGTGTTCCACAAATTGAAGTCACTTTTGACATTGATACCGATGGTATCATCAAGGTTTCTGCTCGTGATAAGGCTTCCAACAAGGATGCTTCCATCACCGTTGCAGGATCTTCCGGTTTATCTGATTCCGAAATTGAAAAGATGGTTAACGATGCTGAAAAGTTTGCTGAATCCGATAAGGCCAGAAGAGAAGCCATTGAACTTGGTAACAGAGCTGATCAATTATGTAACGATACCGAAAACTCGTTAAACGAATTCAAAGATAAGCTCGAAACTGCCGATGCAGACAAATTAAAGAGTTTGATTGTTGAAGTTAGAGAAATCGCTGCCAAGGCTCAAAGTGGTGAAGATATCGAAGCCGGAGAATTAAAGACCAAGGTTGAACAATTACAAACCGAATCGTTATCCACTTTTGAAAAATTATACAAAAATGCCGAAAATAACGATTCTGGTTCTTCTTCCCAAGAACCACCAAAGAATTAAATCTTGTCTAGGTTAGGTGTGTTCCATACGATAGTATGGAATTTTTATAGCTTGTATATATTAACATGATGTGCTACTGAAGAGTGATGGATGTAATGGTCTGTAGAGCTAGAAAAGAAACTGTTTAGGCTTATTAACCTGAGCTTAAGCTGATTTGGATGGTGAAGCTGTCAGGGCGTTAGGCTGAGTTCCGCCAGATGGCTACGTGGTAGAGGGCATCATAAGGTGCTGGAGACGCTTCGCTGGCCGCTACTCGCGGAGAGCCACTGCGTGGTGCTTGGCTCGCTGCGCTCGATATTCACAACTTAGTTACGGATGGTGACTGCTCGTGGAGGGGCACTGCATGGTGCCTGCCTAGTTGTACTATAGGAGCATTCTACAAGGTTCGGGTCACAATTAGTTCATTTATTTCACTTTATACGTTGTTCAAGCCCATCTTGATCCCAAGTGACCTTCGGATGGGTGAGAGTTCGCTGCTGGTGGGCACCGGAATCGAGGCCGGCAGCGTGCTGTGGTCCAGAGCCACGGGAGTTCTTCTGATGATGGTGCCGTATCTGGCACCGATTCCCAAGTCCTCGTTGGATATCTCGGTGCCAGTCTGAGTGACGGTGGATGCTACCGAGGTGGCATCGGAGTCATAATCCAACATCTCTCCAAGAATTGAGTGTCTGTTTTTGAAAGATTTGTTGAACTCTTCGGTGGTGGGATCAAAGACCGAGATAGCAGACTCGACGTCGGTTGAGTCTGAGGAGACAGAGGCATACGACTTGACCAGAAGCGTATGAATGATGGAGGTGTGGTTGGTGGACGAATGCGGTGGTGGTGGTGGCGGTGGTGGGAGCAGGTCGCTGTCACTCTCATCGAAATGTTCCTCAGATTGGAGAGACTTGTTCAGATACTTGCTCAGGTGTCTGAAAATGGCTTGAGGGTTGTTCTGGTCTTCTACCAGTGAACGTGCTGTTGTTGAACGTGCTGAAGGTGCCAGTACTGCTGCTGCTGCTGCTGCTGCTGCTGCTGATGATGATGATGCTGATGCTGACATGGAAGTTGGCTCTGAACCTGGCACTAACTGTGCTGCAGCACCAGCTTCATCTTCAAGCCCATCTCTAGGAACATCAGACCGTTCAGGTTGATCAGCACTTGAAGCTGTGCTAACTTTAGATCCTGCCATGGACTGTTCCGCTTCACTTTCCTCCTCATATCCAAACTTGTAGCTCGTTTCACGTTTGAGCGACTGGTAGAAGTTGATCTCCTGTCTGAGCTTGATTCTGGACGTTATTACATGAAGTAGATACCCTTTCCAGGCCTCAACCATGGCTAACTCCTCTATTTCATCCACTATCGGAGCCTGCAAACTCTTACGAATCACCACGGACTCAGGGAGGTGTTTGGACAGTTCCAACACGCTGACCCTGGATTTGTCTGCCATCGGCTGAACATTATAAGGCAGAGACAAGGACGACCGTGCACGTTGTTGGCTGGTTTGGGCTTCCTTAGCGTCTCTAGCGACCCGTTTCTTCTTTTCAGCTACTCGGGCCTGATCATTTTGCTGTTCTGCCAATCTCATCTTCTCTTCTGTTTGGGGCTCCAAGGGCAGAATTAGACCCTTCGATGGTAGTCTGGGTAAGATCTTGCGCTGCAACAGCTGAAGACCAGCCTTCAATTTCAACTCTGAGTCCAAAGGTTTCACTTCGCTGATACCCTTTCCAAGATCTTTGTTCTGAGTCGGAGCTGAGATCTGAAGAATCTTAGGCAGTTTTGGGATTATCTTCTGTTTCAATTTGGGACTGGCATTTGACTGAGCTCTTCTGGGCCCTAACCTTGATCTGGTCGATCTTTTAATCCCAGCGCCTGCTCTACTGGTTCTTGCAGTGGTACTGCCTTTCCTTCTCACCCTAAACACGTATTTCAATCTTGACCCGAACTTTCGAAGTCTGAGCTTGAGTCGATAGAGTATACCATTCTTAGACCGAATGGCACTTGACCGCTTCAACGAAACCACCTCGGGATCTTGAGGTCGGGTGGAGAATATAGTCGCTTGCGAGCCCATGGAGTCGGAGATATCTCTGGGAGTTGATTCGGAGGTGGAGGACTTCTTCTGGTTGTTGGAGGAGATGGTGGTAGAGTTAGTCTTTGGTTTCCGATCAACGTATGGATCACTCCCACTATATAAGGAGATCAGATTCATTGATAAATGATCTAATCGTTGAGCCATGTATGGATTCTGTTGATCTAGAATGAACTGAGAGAATCTTTTGGGAACTTGGTTAAACAACTCTTGTTCATTAACTGTCTCATTTGCAGGTGAAAATATCATTGTATTCCCTTTCCCACTATGATGTATACTGGACTTTGCTGGAGATATTATATTTAGATGGGAAGTGTTTGAATACTGAGGCTGGGGAGTGAATACATTGAACATATTCACAGTATCAAAACTACTTGAGTTGTTAGCAATGTAATAGTATGGAATGGATAAAGGTAAAGAAGGCGTCGAAACGCTACTGGTCTGTGAATGACTAGGAAAAGTCAGTCTCATCCCTGGATAACGGTGCTTGGGTGATATATTAGATGAAGTCTCTATATCCAACGACATGTTGTCTTGTAGGCTGTATGATTAGTATTATTGGTCCAATAAAAAAAATCGTCAACTGCAATCAAGTGATGATTTCCAGTTGTACTAATTTACTAAACGAAGATGAAGAGATGATCTCTACCCCCATCTTTGATCCACATCACCGTCTATAGTTGGAATGATGGCTGGCTTAAGGAGGTGTAACATAAACTTTGGTACTGCATCCGCTTGATGCGATTTTTCTCATTCAAGTATTGGTTGCGAGCCCGGTCAATATTGCATTTAGATGATGCATTCCCTTGCAGGGATGTCTGTAATCAAGCAATGGAAGACAAAGTTGATGGTTGAAGAAAGCAGCAGTGATCGCAAATTGTGATATGGAACCTGAACTCTATGTGATCCTGAAGGGATTAATAGCATTGTTGAAATGGTATTTTTGGAATTTGTTGACTACACAAATTGTATTTTGACATTTCTTTACGTATTTGGAGCTAAATATATTAAGGTCCATTGTTCTATCTAATTTATATACCAACTACTGACAAGAATTCGCTAGGCTCTATTCATCAAAACAACATTCTACTGACAGTGCTTACTCTAATATTTACCACAGTCTATAGACTAGACTCTTTAAGCAGATTCTATATGCTAGATTCTATATGCTAAACCCTATTGGCAGACTCTATCGAGCCATGCTATTTTATTGCACAGTTGTCAAGACACACTCACAGTGCTTGCCTAGAGGACTACCACATCCTAAAGACCATCGCATGCATCAAAAACAGCATCTGAAGCACAGGCAGTTGTAGCTATCGCACCTATCATTTATTCCGTGATTAGTCTATCGTGACGCCAAACAGCTTCTTCAGATTTAGGTAAACTCTCAGGTTTGGGGGCATTGACCTTCCAATTCTGATTCAACTCAGAAAAAATCTTTACAATTGCAGGAACGTACCATCTGTTCCCATAAATGTCAAACCATCCCAAATGGCCCCCAATAGAACTGGTAATGAGAAAGGTGTATGGGTTGATCTTAACTTCACTGTAAGGTAGAGATTTGCTACCAATGATAGGATCATCTAACGAGTTTACAATTATAGTAGGGACTCTCACCTTCAGCAACCGTTGAATTGGAGATGCATGACGATAGTATTCATTTGCGCAACTGAATCCGGAAAATTTGGAAGTGAATGTATCGTCAAAGTCCTTAAGTGAGGTCACCAAGAATCTCTCTGGAGTCTTCGAGAACTGAGAGATAATTGGCAATTGCTCCAAGACACCATGATGGGTCCTCAAGAGATTCTGGAGGTTTCCCGACATTGTTGGCGAGTAGATCTTGGATCCTAGCCAACTGTTATCCAAGTGAATGTTTGAATCGATAAAATCCCATGGGCAACCCAATACTGCAGTTCCATGGATGTTGTTGTAGATGGAATCACCTTCCTGGGCAATGAAATTCGATAAAATCACTCCTCCTAACGAGAACCCAATAAGAAAGATCTTCTTGTCAGGGTACTTCTTAGCCATGTACTCATTTATGAAGTATCTGAGATCATTTGTCCATAACCCGTTGAACAACTGAGGAGTAGTTGGTGTGTGGCCAGCACAACCTCTTGAGATAAGCACTACCGCATCGAAATTGTGTTTGGGTCCAGTGATCTCGTGCACGAGAGACCTTACATATGATTCGTACGAGCCTCCAGAAAGACCATGGAGGACTACAAGAAGAGGTTTTGATGAGTCACCAAGAATGTGCTCTTCTCTAGCACTAGACATAAATGCCGTTCTAGGCGGTAAGTGGGCATGATTCTGAGATTCTGGTGTCTTCTCGGAGATATCTTTGTCCTCCACCGTCTTGGTCTCTTCAATGTAACCTTGTTTCGAGATGGCGAAATCCAAAGCTGCAGTACTTTTACCGCTAAATTTGTCATAGTTGAGCTGTTCTCCGTTCACCTTGTAGCCCTTTCCCTCGGGGTCTATGCCGAGTAATCTTCTTCCGTAATGAACCAAATCGATAGTGTTGAACTTCCTCAACGCAGTGTATGCGGTCTGGGCGTGGCCCGACGAGAGCACCGGATTAACCACAAACGATGAGCCATCAGAGAACTCTGGAGCAACATCCTCGATGATCTGCTGCAACGTGCTGACCCTGTCCTGGGACGAAAAGGTTGCAGGTTCGTTGGGCTGGTAGGTTTCCACTTGAGACCAAAACATTATTTGTATGGTGTACGGGTTTATTTCAGTTGAGTGAAGAGCGACGAAGTGGGCCTGATGAGAGACTGGATGGGGGCACTAATGAGTCGTTTTAGGGCAACTTAGTCGGTATGTTGAGGCCAACGATAATGTTGATGTCAACTGTTCAAGGAGCTGATGAGCACTGGGTTTTTACTGAGTTTCAAAGGTTCGTAGGAGCCAAGATATGTCAACCTTAAATAACTCCCAATCACTCTAAACTGAACACCAAATGGACGATTTTTCAGATACTTTCGCCGAGATGACTTTCGTTCAAAACTGCAGTTTCCAAGTATGTGGTTAAACTTCGAACAATAAACGAAGCCAACCAAGATCTAGAGTGTTTATTAGACTTCCAAAAGCCAATATTTGTGGCCAGAAGCTGCTTATAAGGCCTTCAACTCCATTGCATCAGGGAGCCAAAACCCTGCTCGAGCCCCCAATCCCGAGGTCCAACTACCACTATATACAGTCCACACAATAAAATTTGTTTCCCGAATTCAATGTGGTAGTGTACATAGTTATATTCCTACATCCAGTGTTTTGGTTGTATCTGGGTGGGCAATGCGACGATAAGGAGCCATAAATATTAGCGGCAGCTGCAGTGGTAGTAATGATCTCATCCACATCCATATCCATACCCATACCTCTGTAGAGAAGTTGCCACCAATAGGTTTTGACTCGCATTCTCTTATCGTAAATTCAGAGCAAGAGATTATTGAGCAATTCTAGCAAGAGCCAAAACTCGAGCTCTACGACGCTCCGCTGGCCGCTGCTCGCGGAGAGACAGGTAATACTAAGCCAACAATACCAACTAAACAAACTAAACTTACTAAAATAACTGCACTGGCTACACTGGCTGCTCGAGAGCTGGCCGCAACAGCACCTCCTTGAGCCAATCGTAATGTTCTTTTTGCATATAATTTCCCCTTTTGTCGGTCTCCTGTATGTAATGTACCGTTTTAGAGCACTTTTCGTCTTTTTAGTGCTGATAACCCTCCGCTACATGCAGGATGTTTATCGCCACCAACAGCAACTTCCGTTCCCAATCGCACCAAATTAAGAACAACCGTCGGGATTCGTTTGCAAGCCAGAGTTGTTTTATTTAGTCAATTCAACCAAGTGTGATAGTATTTTGTAACCGAAATAGTGTCTTTCAGTTGAATCTTAGCACATCTTATCCGTCCAACCTTCTTGCTTCTGCAATTGTTGCCAGCAGACCGTCTTCCTCCCGAAACAATTGTTGCCCCTTGTTGCTCTCAGCTTTCTTTGATAGGCTCCCCAACATCGTCCAACACCCCGTCCAGGTCATATCCAGAACCTGAACTGCTCAATTGAACCCTCGAATCGTCGTCTCACCGCTTCCAGCTCCTCAGTCGATCTTGCTTTGCTCTTGAGTTTGTCAGTACCGCTACAAATTACGATCAGTGCCACTTTATTGAGTGCCATTTCCAACTAACCAACAGTCCAAAATCCCCCAAAAAACGGGAATTCAAGACTCCAGCACCTATTTTCAACATCAGATCCAGTTCCAATGCAATTCTCGCTTTCAGTCTTGACCTCCATTGCCCTTGCACTTTGTTCTTCGGTCAACGGAGCCGTCCATTCGGCCAAAATCCATAAGCTTCCTGTCGAAGAGACGCTCGGAGCCGCTTCTTTCACCGAATACACTGATGCCTTGGCCTTTAAATACGTTAATCTCTTTAATGAAGCTTCTGGAAACCCTGCGTTGTCGTTAGCCACCCAGTTCCACGCTCAGGTCCCCTTTGTTGACCAAAATAAAGGCGGACAGACCAAAACTCCCTTAACCAACTATCTTAACGCTCAGTATTTCACCGAAATCGAAATTGGTACTCCCGGTCAAACGTTCAAAGTCATTTTGGACACCGGATCGTCCAACTTGTGGGTTCCCTCTGAGCAATGTACCTCTTTGGCCTGTTTCCTCCACACCAAATATGACAGTTCCAGCTCTTCTTCTTATAAGCCCAACGGTACTGAATTTGCCATTCAATACGGTTCTGGTTCTCTTGAAGGATTTGTCTCTCAAGACACTTTGACTCTTGGTAGCTTGGTAATCCCAGACCAGGACTTTGCCGAAGCCACCAATGAACCAGGTTTGGCGTTTGCCTTTGGTAAGTTTGACGGGATCTTGGGACTCGCGTACAACACCATTTCGGTCAATAAGATCGTCCCACCTATCTACAATGCCATTGATCAAGGCTTATTAGACGAACCTCAGTTTGCTTTTGCCTTGGGTGACACCTCCAAAGACGAAAACGATGGCGGTGTGGCCACTTTCGGTGGTTACGATGTCAGTGCTTTCACTGGAGACATCGCCTGGTTGCCAGTTAGAAGAAAGGCTTACTGGGAAGTCTCTTTTGAAGGTATTGGACTTGGAGACGAATATGCAGAATTGACTTCCACCGGTGCTGCTATCGATACCGGAACCTCTTTGATCACTTTACCATCCTCATTGGCCGAAATCATCAATTCTAAGATTGGTGCTACCAAGTCATGGTCCGGTCAATATCAAATTGAATGTGAAAAGAGAGACTCCTTACCAGATCTTACCTTGAACTTTGGTGGTCACAACTTCACTTTGAGTCCCTACGACTACACTTTGGATGTGTCGGGATCCTGTATCTCGGTATTCACTCCAATGGATTTCCCTGAGCCTATTGGAGACTTGGCCATCATTGGAGATGCTTTCTTAAGAAGATACTACTCCATCTATGATTTAAAGAAGAACGCAGTTGGTTTAGCCAAGTCCAGATAAACACGATCCGGTTGAGATCGTGTCTGCCGTGCCCTAGCATGGGGTCAGATCCAATTCTGCACTGTTGACTGCTATCGCTTTGTTTTTCATTCTCTTTTTATTTTTTTATCTTTGTTGTACTTTGCCCAGGTTGGTAGAATAATATAAGTTGTTGTTAGAATCATCACCGTAGCACCTCCATCGAATCGAGCGTAGCGAGCCAAGCTCCACGCAGTGGCTCCCCGCGAGCAGCGGCCAACGGAGTGTCTCCACTACCGCTCTGTTAAGGCCACTTTGTAGAGACACCAGCGGGGGTTACTCCCCACGGAAGTGGATCTTCTGCGCGCCAGTGGCAAGTTCGGGGCACCAAAATGGGGCAAATGTGGGCCAGTACAGAAGGATTGTGCGAGCATTGCTGCTCATCGTTAGAAGCTCGCAGACCAACTAACAGCAGACGATACATGATAGTAGTGATGTAGTTCCACCAATCCGCCGCTAACTCATAACTGAACTATGGCTGAACAAAAACCAACCGACTACAGACTCAACACCCTCTACCACTTGACCTACCAATAACCTATCACTGACCATGACTTGGATTCATTGGCCTATGTCGTCTTCAACAGACATAGCAACATATACACAATCATGTGATGTTAGTCACATGATAAAACATTTATATCCTTGTTTTTCCTGTACCCAGATCCACCAATAGCGTGGCAGAGTTTGGGTCTTCCCACAGAGCGCTCACGTTGTTGCTGGAGGAGCTCAAGTTGAGTTGTAGAAGAACATCATCTCCATGGTCTAGGTATAGAGTTGCACACACATAGTTCAAGATGGTCACTGTAAGTATTGTCTGATGCAACACAGTGGACGGTATTGCCGGGTCACTTTGGCATGTTGGCCTATCGTTTATTGGTCTGATTGAGTCTTGATGGGATATCTTTAGAGCACCAATCTGATTCTCGTTTGTTTTGTCTGTTCGTTTGACTGTTCGTTTGTCTGTTCGTTTGTCTGTTCGTTTGTCTGTTCGATTGTCTGTTCGATTGTCTGTTCGATTGTCTGTTCGATTGTCTGTTCGATTGTCTGTTCGATTGTCTGTTCGATTGTCTGTTCGTTTATCGTTCATTCGTCCATTGGTCCATCCGTTTGTTTGTTGTTCGTCGTTGGCTTCCCTTTATATTCATCTACTAACCATTCTACAGTACGTCAAAGCTCCAGCTTACAAGGTTGCTCAAAGAATTGCTGGTATCAATGTTCCAGTCCTTAAAACTTATATTCCAAACTTAGTGTTATGGGGAGGTGCAGTCACTGCCGGAGTTGCTACTTTTACCACCGGTATTCCAATTTTCAAGGACACTTTCTACTCCAAGATCCCATTCTTTGGTTCATACTTCCAATACAACCCAGATCCAGAAGATGTTCCTATCTAAGTAACTCCACATAATCAATAGATATAAAAGTTAACATGCCCATCCCTTGTAGAGGTTTCTTTTTTTAACGAGCATAGCGAGCCAAGCTCCACGCAGTGGCTCTCCGCGAGCAGCCGCCAGCGGAGCGTCTTCGAGTCACTCCAATTAGCGGACCTCACGCCCATTAGCGAGCAATTACCGTGAAGCTGCGCCGTAGAGGTCCCTGGTACCGCTCCGCTAGGGCCACTTCGTGGGGACTCCTGCGGAGAGCTGTTCCCTACGGGAATGAAAACTCTGGTTCTCGATGGTAGACGAAGAGTCCAAAGGACGAGTTGGAGGGTTTATCACTTCAATGTCAGGCTACAATGGCTCCAATGGTCCCCCAATCTCTGCTACATACCATATCTGGTCCGTATTCTCTACAGCGCTCCTCAATGTTCCGCTAGAACGGTTCGCTAAGCTAGCTTGTCTGGCCTGGGCTGTATGATGGTTCATTTCTTTCAACTTTGGGACAGAACCACTCTGCCACTCTGCCACTCTGCCACTCTGCCAATCGTCCGCTGGACAACACAAGACTCAGCTAGCTTTCCACGTCTTGGGGAACATCTCTCTATTGTATACAAGTGTTTCACTTCAGTCCGTAGCATTGCATTCATCTCTGTATTCGTCTCTGCATTCATCTCAACTGCTGCACTACAACTGCTGCACTACTGTTCCTCTATAGTACAGTGTGTCAGTACCATCTCTGTGCTGATTCACACTATGGCACATATTTCAACATATGGCCCTTCCTCTCAAGATACTCGTGCAGTATCAAATACTCAACATTGGTCTTTATCTCTGCCATGGACACAGGCCCCAATTTCTCAAGCTTGGGCGTTATGGCGGTGACAAGCTCGGAGTAACTGGTTTCACCGGCTCCCTTCATGGTCTTGACAATCACGGCTTGGTACTCAGATGTTCTGACCCGTTCAATTTGTCGTTTGGCCTGATCATCCCATTGGTCGCCGGAGAGCAACTCTTTGGATGCAGACGCAGTGGAGATTTTTAGTGACGGGATCTTGATCTTAGCGGCACGATCGCTGAACTTTGAATTGAACAGGTACGTGGTGTTGGAGACGATCCCACTCGATGCCAGCTCTATTAATATGGGGTATTTATTGGTGCTCAATGACTTCAACGCCAATTGAGTCAATTTAGGTTCGACTCCGATATTTTCACTCGTCTGTGCAACAGTCAAAGTTTCCACTTCATTGAACTGGAGCACTATCACTGCCTGGAGGAGATTCAATATAAGGTCCTTCTTACCCAAAGGAAAGTCTGCGGCGATGGTGAGTTGGTGGAACATAAAGTAGTTCCAGTCGAGTACATGGTTCGGGTGACGTTCTTTCTCGTTGGCCGTGAATAAGTCGAGGATCAGTTGAAGTTGGGGTGGGAGTATGAACTCGGTCTTCATAGTGGACGGGATTTCGGGCCAATTCTTCTTGTCTAGCAAAACTGGATTGAACTTGACTCCCTCGATGGACATTTCCTTCAGATTCAAGTCTTGAAGCATTCCCCTAAGTCCTGCGTCGTCGTCTCCAAGTACTGAGCTGAGCTGCTCCACTAGGGACAACTCCAGATCAAGACTCAACGATCTTCGGAACAAAAGACGACGCGAGAGGTCTCGCTTGTAGTTTATCATGAATGTGCTCTTGTTGGTGATGAGTTTGAAGATGGTGATGACATTGGACTCGAACTCCGACTTGGAAGTGGAGCTGTTGATGCTTCTGATCTTCATGTGGTGATCGCAGTAGCGACAGAGTTGCGCCATGACCACCGAGTTGAGTTCGGGGGTATTGAGGGCCCTGGCAAAGGCGTTTCTCAGCTCGAATTCAATCCGTGGGCTGAGTGCTGTGCTTGAAGTGTATACGTGATGGTACTTGGACACAAATGACAATATAAGGGGAATTAGAACTGTGGAGGAAGAGGACGTGGTGGTGTTAGCATTGGTGGTGGAATTGGCATTGCCGCTAGTGTTGCCGCTAGTGTTGCCGCTGGAATTGCCACTAGCGCTAACGCTGGTGTTAGCGCTGGAGTTGGCAGAAGCCTCTGCAAGTGTTTCCAACACTTCTCTATACACATACTGATTCCATTCGTACGCAAAGGTCTGACATGCCTCTATATGGTACTCCTTCTCAGCACCTGCACAGTCCAAGTACAAGTCTGTGAACTTATTGCGCTCGATAACAGACGGAAGCACCAATCTAAGAACAATATTGAGAGACTTGAATAACCAGATCCATCTCAACTTGCTCTGGAGCTCCTCTCTGATGGCCAATTGCAGTCCGCAGCTCTTCAAGAATGCAATCTCCTCTCTGACATACAACTGGTACGCATCAAAGTACTGTTCTGGCTTGGACGACAGGTAGTCTCGTACTAGTCGAGTGTGCTGGGTGATTGACTTGTTGATGCAGAGGTCCTTAAGATCGAACTGGTTGTTGAAGTTGAGCTTGACGAGGTTGACAAGTAGCAGCTGAGCTGTGTTGAATGTTGGTTCCACTGGGTTGAACTTCTCGGCTCTGACCTGTTGGAGAAGAATATTGGCTAGATTGAGTAACTTACGAATGATTGGTACATTGTCATTAGGTGCAGTTGCAGTTGCAACACCAACACCAGCGCCAGCTCCAGCAGCATCTTCAGCACTGCCAGCACTACTTCCAGCTTCAATACTACTACCAGCATCTACACCAGTTCCAGACTCTGCATCAGCTTCAGCTCCATCAGACAAACACATGCGACCGTCGTCTTTGTCGTCATTTGTAAACCTCCCGGAGCCCTCACGCTTACCACCCTTGCCACCCTTACCACCCTTCTCCGATTCCGCACTCAAATGACCGTGTCCAACCATATCATTCACCAAAGTAACCAATCCATACTCCAAGATCATCTCCTTACGGGGATGCTGCTTGAGGTAGCTTCGGTCCAAATAGAGAAAGATTTTCGTCAACAACCGAAGCTTTTTCTCCCAAGTCCCATACACCTCCAAGTATACGCTGGCGTTGTGCTGAAGCACCGAGTCCAATATGGCGCCGTGGACATTATGAAAGTAGTACTCTCTAATTTGGCGAAAGATCTCCAGAGAGATCAAAGATTGTTCCATCGGCCTGAACCGACACAACCGCTCCACCGCCCGATAGTACCATTCGTAGCTGTGTAGCAAACTCTGGCCTTGCAACACCAATTGGATAGCCTTTAGTATGTCTGATTTGCATGTTTCTGCCTGGTCTATAACGCTTTGAGGGATCTCTGGCTTGTGAGAAGGGACAGAGGCTCTGGCGCTCGATTTGAGAGCTTTTCCAATTTTTAAAGCTCGAGGCAAGTGGGACTGGTTGAAAGAGCCTGGAGACGGTGTTCCGAAATCTAGAAGATCCATATTGAGCTGATTGTCTGTGAGTTTCTGGTGCAGTTAACAATCAGACGAGGAAGAATAGAGTCCCTTTGAGCGAAGATCACTATCTGAATGGACTGCATGTGGATATGATATTTAGTCACGTGGTATGGTGGGCAGACTGTAGTTGTGTTGGTAAGAAATAGCGAGAGAAAACAAAAAAATAGTGAGAAAATAGAGAGAAAAGGTGAAAGACTAAGATGGCATTCCGTCAACTTCTCTCAAATTCCTCACATCTCTCCCCCTAACCTCCTTCTGTCACACCGCAAACCTCCCCTAACCTGCTCCCCCAAACTCCTCCTTTCTCATCTCTCCCGCGCCGTTCCTCACCTTTTGTCTCACCACCTCAACTTATCTTCTCTGTCTCGCTCTTCTCCTCTCTTATTTCTCCACTACACCAACACAACCATGGCAGCAGATAACCTGGACCAAGTCAACGACCCCAAACAACTAGTCAACGTGTACAAGAAGAAAGGATCGTTCGACAAGCGGCGCAAAGTTTTGTTGGAAAACTTCAAATCTTCAGAGACCCACGCCAATCTTATGCTCAAGCTCAAAATGATCGTCGAAGGGAAAGTCAAGAACGACCCTAATATTCTCATGAAGAACAGGGGGAAAGTGGGGGCTTTGATTCAAGGGAATATAATCCAACTGAAGTCGTCGGATGGGATCCTTAACATTGTTGATAAAGACATCCAGGACAAGATTATTGATTCTCCAGAGTTCCATGAAGTGCTTAAAGAAGAACTAAAGGACATCAAAAGACAATTAATGGGGATCAGCGACGAAGACTGGTCTAAACAGAAGTCTGAAGAGCACGCTAAAAGGGTATCAAAGCAACAAGAACGCGATAAGAAACACCGTGAAGCTGTTGGAGTCGATGGAGGGTTCCAAGCGGACAATTTCAAGGGTTTCAAGATCAAGCCATCGAAAGTGATAAAGGCACCCAAGATCAACTTGAGTCAATTGAGATATTGAGGTTTCAGAGTGTGAGGGGCTACTAGAGATGATCTTAGAGGATGGTGGACACTTATGTGGATAGGGGATGGTGTTTGTCTCAGTTAGCACATTTGATTTGGTGTCTAATGGTTGATATTTGATCTATTTTATATTTGAATTTTTCATGAAACGGTGCTTATTACTTGAGATCAGAGTTCTTGCCAGAGTGGTTATTGCTAGTTCTATTGAGATCTTAGCAGATGGACAGTCAGATGAATAGACGGACAGAATGACAGTCCGGCACTTTGTTTATTTTCTGTTGGATTGTTGTTGTTGTTTCCAAAATTCACCAATTTCTGTATTGAAGACAGTCTCTGGTCTACAGCAGGTGTGCTTGTCTCTACTTTTGTTGTGGTGACTTCTCTAAGGTTGCAGTGACATTCCGGTGACTTCCTAGTGACTTCCAGGCTTCTGTGAAGTGACTTACGGTGTATTTACGGTGCTGTAGGGTGGCTTACGGTGACTTCACAGTGGCTTCCTAGGCTTCTGTGAAGTGACTTAAGGTGTATTTACGGTGGTGTAGGGTGACTTACGGTATATTTACGGTGCTGTAGGGTGACTTACGGTGACTTCACAGTGGCTTCACAGTGACTTCATAGTCACTCACCACAACTTCACCATCACCCTTCACCAACATTACCACTCCACAGTCAGTCACCTATCGTCTCTACCTACAGTCACCGCTCAACCCATCCATTATACCCACTAAACTTGAAATTCGTACATTATAAGACATAACTACTCTACAAATCGCCACTCAAGAAGCCAAGCTCTTCCAGCCTCAACCATCAACACCAAGCAAACTCACACTCATACTCACACTCATACTCACACTCATACTCACACTCATACTCACACTCATACTCACACTCATACTCACACTCATACTCACACTCATACTCACACTCATACTCACACATTAATCAGCTTCAAAGATTTCATTTGCAATTGCCATAAGCTCTTCCACCACTTTACTCTTATACATCAAGTCCTGGGGATTCATTAGATTATCATTCAAAATGGCAGGTCCCCACACAATCGATAAGTTCTTAGCATTCATTCTATTCTTGTCCTCGTGAGCAGCGACCTTGTTAAGATGGAATATCAACGCTCTCAAGGTGAAATAAGCTCCATCCGGAAGATTGAACACGAGGTGATGAAACTTTTTGGCAATGAACGTCTTATCCTGCGACTTGACCGTTTCGATGAAAGATTGGTAATATTCAGTGGTCAATAACGGTTGTGGAAGTGAGTTGAAGTAAAGCTTTAACAACGAAGCAATCGTATAAATATCGGTATCTAACACATTTTGAGGATTGATATTGTTCCCAATTAAAAGATAATTGGTGAATTTCAAATCAATCGATTCCCGAAGTTGTTGCACCATCGTCACATTGCCGCTGGCTCGGTATATTCCCTCGACGTCAAGTCCGTAAGTTTCAAGCATCTCAATACATTTCTTGACGATAAGCGGAACGTTATCGATGCCTGCGAATTGGATAAGATCCTCGATGGAGATCCCAAAACTAGGCTGGGATTGTAGTTGTTGGTTAAACGACTTGGGACCGTTTAAGTCGGGAGTCGAGGGATCAAGCGAACTGTAGGTGATGGTGTCGGAAATCGCCGATGTGGTGTTTGTATTGGTGGAAGTTGACGAAGTCAACTCCTTGCTATTGGAACCTGATAGAGTCCCCATACTGTTGGTGTTGGTGCTGGTGTTGAGGCCGGGGTTAATATTGGAACCGCTTGAAAAGTTGGCATTGGTGTTGTTGGTGAAGTTGGTAGGAGCGCTAATGTTTGGATTACCATTGGTTCCATTGATACCAGAGCCTATACTCGAACCATGCCCAGCTCCTAGGCCAGCTCCTATTCCAACACCCACTACAGTCTTCTGGGCAGTACTCAAGAACGGTTTCTGTTGCTTTGGAATGTTGGTCAGTCTTGCTAACGATGGATGGATTACGTAATCAACGGGAACCAACCCTCTATTGGTCTGAGTCGAATCAAACTTGGCCAAATATGTATATAAATCCTTTTCGTTTTCGATGGAAGAAGCAATTTCCTTCATGCTGGACTTGATGGTGACCCCCTCTTGCTTCAAAGGTGAGATCAACACTCCCGAATTGATAATTAGATTCTCGTTCCAAGTAGCGTATTTCTGTAGTTGGACATTCATGGCGATGTCCATTTCAAGAATCAAATTTTTCAATTTTTTACTCTGAGAAGGTCTATGAATCATCAAGATCTCGTCCTTGAGCTTTTTACAAATCAACACTTTATGCTTGTATTCCTGATCGGCAAGATCCACTTTCCTCTGCAAATCGTCTTCCTGCTGTTCCACCGACTTATTCTTAAGCGAGAACGACTTCTTGTTGGGATCCGAACTCTTGAGCTTCTCCAAGTCTTCACACAAATGGTAATATTTCTGTTTGGCTTTTTCCGCAGCTAAGATTGCATCGATACAATCTTTCTCCTTGCGTTTACCTTCATCTTTGATGGACTTTCTCGATCTTGAGATGGTTCCAACGAGTGCCGCCAATTCGTCGTACATGATATTCAACGCCTTGACGTACAGCAGACCCACCAGATACAACTTCTCGTCGAACTCAATGATCTGGTCCATTCTGAGCGAAAACAGATCTTGTTTGATCTTGTTGGTCTGCGATTGGGTCTTCAACAACGTGCGAGTGTGTAACGAAAACTTCTTGAGTTGGGTGTAGTGTTCATCTTCAATTTGGGCTTTCTTCTTGACGAACTTGGACAATTCATCGCCGGTGGTGATACTCTGCTTCAATCTGGCGAGCAACACGTCGAGAGAGCTGTCAGAATTGAGCACTTTGGAGATCTTGTCGCTATCAAGTAGTGATTTGGGTTCTTCCATGATGGAGTCGAACGCAATGGAAACAGCTGGATGGGAGATGGGGTGGATGGATGGCGGAGGATCGCTTTGAAACGGGTTATAAACGGACGAGATCAGTTATCAATTCCTCTATGATCGGATAGATGACAGACGGAACCCTTGAAAAAAACAAATGAAAACAATCTGAAACTGAAACTGACGAACTTGTTTCGAAAGAAACAAATCTCTTACAAGAAGTGCGTTCCATGCGCAGACGCTCTCCCTACGCATTAGGTGTCACTACGCAATTGGTGTCACTACGCAGTCGGTCTCTACTCTGTCGCTCCGCTTGCGCAGCTGCTGCCCCTGGGAGGGTTCTGGATAGAGAGGATTGCGAGGATTGCGTGTAGAGATGCCAAAAATTAGCGACTAGGACTACATGTGCAGGTAATTTGTCACTAATTTTTTTGTTTGATTGTTTGTTTTATTTTTAGTCGTAGTAGGCGCGGTCGCTGGCTGCGCCTGCTGCTATTAGTTCCATTGTGAATGATCTTTGCTGATGGGTTGGTGTTGGCAGCGAAGGTTGCATTTTTCACTCGAAACAGTCCGAATAGAGATTGTTTGTTAAGCAAAGGGACCATCAAAGACGCTCCGCTGGCCGCTGCCCGCGGGGGGCCACTGCGTGATGCTTGGCTCGCTGCGCTCGTGAATAAAAGAAGACAACTAAGGTTCCCGTAGGGAACAGCCCTCCGCAGGAGTCTCCACGAAGTGGCCCTAGCGGAGCGGTAGAGAAAAAAGTAGTCGCCCGCGGGGGACCATTGTGGTGGGAGCTACGCTTGATGCTCTCGATTGGGTGTAGACTGTACTACAATAGCTACTTGTATTGGAAAACAACCTTGTATTTGTTGGTATATGTAGTTAAATCTATAAAGGTGTAGAGATGGCAACTCGGGACGTGCTTATCTATGACAGGAACCAGAACCAGAGCTAGAACCAGAACCAGAACCAGCTATAGAGCATTCTGATGGGAAGTTACTCTGAGGTTTATGGGTAATGAGCACTTGTGGTAACGAATCTTTCCCTTGTTGGTTCTTTTCTTTGTTTCGGTTACTGGACCAACGGTGTGAGACCAGTGTATGCATGTCAGATTCTGGATCTAAACTCTTCTCAGCTCTACTGGAAGAACATGCTGTTTCTCTTCTCGTCCTCTTGGAACATGGACACTCCCTGTTCAACATTAGCGACCGAGAACTCCAAGTCATCCATGGTGATCATGTCCCAGAACTTGTAAATCATCATAATCGTAAACAAATTGCATAGAGTACCAAAGAACAACCCGTCTATGTAATGGGAACAACCTTTACAGATGGCATTGCTGAATACATACAGCAACACCTGGCCAGCCACAAAGAAAAACACCCCACACACGATGGCACCCAAGGGCCAATACAGATCCAAGGCGAAAATGACCAAGATGATCTGTGACACAACATAAGTGAATAAGATGATGGCATTGATAACGTAACTCACCACAAATAAAGTGTCGGTAGATCTATTGTTGAGTATCCCACCCCAGCTCTTAAGTGTCACCAAGCAAATAATAAAGTTGACTACAAACCACGAAAAGCTGATGAATCGTAAGATCCACATCGATCGACTCGAACCGTCTTCCCAGAACTGGAAACACAATAGCCCGTTGTACAACACACTGATACACACCGCCGACGACAACCCGATCTGGAGCGCCACGAAGTAGGCGTAACTGGCCGACGATGGCGGAGAAACTCCACAATCAACCACCAACGATATGATCGTCAAACAAATACAAACGTAGAACAAGTATAACATTTCGGTTCGACCGATGGCAGTGTACTTTGATCTGACGTGGAAAATGATCGTAAGAAGCACGAAAAGAGTCCCAATGTGAATGAAGGCGGTCCCCACCTGAAAAATCATCGTGTTGGCCAATTCCACTGATCTAGCGTAGCATTCGGGGATGATTCCTCTTGTAAGATTGGAATTGGGATCAATTGATCCGATCACTGAACATATTGGGAAGGCCGTTTTGTTACAAATAGTGTCGAAAGAGCCAAAAGTCATGGTGTTTGAAGAAGCGTCTGTAACTGTGCTTCAGAGCCTGTTATACCCGCTGCTCTTGGTCGTTGATTGTTGACGGATATCCAGATGAACTGTTCTACAACCAAAAGAAAGAGAAGGTCCATCCCATCAACTGCAGAAATCGAGTTTGGTACGCAATGAGAAAAAACAAAAATAGAACGTGGAGTGCAGGAAAAGGGGAGTTTGCAAAAGTTCGCGAGTTTGTAAGGTGCAGGAGCGAAAAAATGTTTTATTTTTGGTTGTTTGGTATCGTGTTGGAGTTCGGTTGGAGCAGAGAATGAGAAGAGCTGAAACTAGATCCATACTGATACGTTTCATGGGATAATAACAATGTGATATCAGTTTAAAGGGTTACTCATACTACAGTTGTTTAGATTCTAGAGTTAGTTCTAGAACTGTTTCGAATTAATTCAAACTAGTAATACAGACCTTTGTATTCCACCTCTCTCTCTTCCTCTCTCTCTCTCTTCACCTTCTCGTCGTCTACCGCTTTCGCACCGATTGATATACTCCCGTCCCATTGCGCAGAGCATTCTGTTCGAATTTCTCAGATGGTAATTTGTTCGTTTTGGGACAGTTTGTCTCTCAGTTGTGGCCTTCTCCAGTCTTTCTCCAGTCCTTCTCCAGTCCTTCTCCGGCTCTTGCTCTACGCAGCCATTCCTTAAACTGTCAGCATTACAGCAATGTTACTCAGTTCATCTACAACTTTGACTCTACTGTCACACGACTCTAACTCTATTCACCAGTTGCTCTCAACTGGCTGCGAATACTTCCGTTACCCTCGCACATAAACTCCCTCTAACTACAAACAACATAATAAATATCTCTCGTTGTATACATATAAATAAATATTTCCTACGACATAATAATAAAGAAACCGAACCGCGGTGAACCTGTGAATTGAAAACTTTTTAAATGAAAACTAATCGTATCATATCGTTAATGAGAAACCTGATAGTATGGAGGTGGGGGTAAATCCTGAAAAAATGTGGTTGCAGGTGTTGCTACTGTAGATGGTGAAGTGCTAGGATAAGAGTTTCTCTTGGAAAAACGAGATTTTTCATCGAGCTGGAAACTCTTCAAGTTTTGACTCCGTATAACTTCATTGATGTTGATGTAATTGATGGATTTACGAATCTCTTCTTGAATTTTTTCCTTTTCTGTTAATTCTGATGGAGAAGTAGTAAAGTTGAAATAATTGTTACCTAATCCAAGTCCACTTAAAAGCGAACTACTTGAATTCATTGGCGATACATTATTTCTATTGAATCTTGAATATGAATATGGTGATTGAGTAGGGGTTACCGGTATAACCAAATCTTTTAGGTGAGATTTTTGTTTCACAAGATCTTGGTAAAAGTCCTTTGATACTTTGATAGGAGTAGGTTGTTTGATAATAGTTGAATCTTTCACCTCTGAAACTGAAGGTGATTCCACCATAGTTGTAGATGAGTTTTCCGAATTCATTGAATTATTAATACTCATTGGAGATGAATCTATCTTAACTGCATTAATGGCAGTAGTAGAAGATGGAGTTGCACTAGATGAATTGGTATTGTTCCTTCTAATCTTAATAACTCTTCTCTTTGGCTTGTCGTTACTTGATTTGTAATAATTTGCCAGTTGAATATTTGAGATCTTATTCAAAGTTTTATCAACTTTGACAAATTCTGCATTATCTCTAGCGGTTAATACATTTATTGGAATACCATTTGAATTAGATGTGCTATTGATGTTTAATGAATGGGACAAAGTGGGAGCAAAATTTTTACTTATCTTCTCCAAATGGGATCTCTGAATAACATCCTTAAACTTTGGAATTTTAAAATCCAACTTTTCTCTGGAATTGAATAATTTTAACACTTTGGTTAAGTTAGTATTAGAGTTGTTGGTATTCATCTCGTGGAAAGAAACTTTATCGGACTCGTCACATTCATTAATCACTAATTTGGAATGCAAGTCGTCTAAAAATCCACTTGAAGATGAAATATATTTTAAAGACAATTGATGTATAACTGTTGGTAAAGTCTCTCTGAATAAATCCCTAATTTGATTTTCAATCTGCACTTGTAAGAAATTGGCTAGCACTTTAACGTTATCGAAAGTAGATGAAACTTTAATGCTTTCTAAAGGATCATTCTTGAATACCAATGTTAGCCCTTTAGTTTTACTGAACACTATGATTCCTATTCCCAGTATCTTAACATCGCTTAACTTCAAATCCAAGGGAATATCAAATGAATTACTGGAAAGTAAGAAATCTGGAGTTATAAAGCCTTCGGAACTTATTTCATTTCTCAAAGAAGTCTCTGAATATATTTTTAAAGGGTTTCCTTCAACTTTTGTATTAAGGGTTAAATGGAAATCTCCATCATAATTGATTTTGAAAATACCTCTGAATCTATCTTTATCCAATTCTCCAATTTCAAGAATTTCAAAGTCTGGAGCAACTTTACCGAAATTAAGATCTTTGATCGATATTTCAGACGCAAGTATATTTGGTCTCTTACCAGAATTAAGAGCGTCTTCAAGAAGCTCTTTGGTCCAAGATCTCAATGAATCGGTTTCGAGTGAGTTCCAATCGACTTTAAAGGACATTGTGAATCTAGTTGACGGTCTGAAAGTAAATGCAGTTAATGTATGGGACTATAGTAATGAATATTTATTTCAAGCAACAATGTTGTTGGAGCTGGTTATGTAGACGAACGGGTGTCTGAGTGGCACAAGTTTGACAGTATGTAATATGAGCCGATTTGTGAAAATCTCGCTGCGTCACTTTGCAAATCTGCTTGTCTGTTGGTCTGCTTATGCTCGTCTGCTCGTCCTGTTCTTCAGTGGCTAATTTTTTACAACCACCAAGTTTTGCTACCGAACAGTCAAACAAAATGCGTTCTTGTTACGCTTGATTGCTTTTTGTAACCTTCCTGGACTACTAGGTATGGAATCTGATTACCAACACACTGAGAATAATCGGCGATCACTCTTGTAATGATGTTGTAGACACAAATAACAAAAAAATTAAAAATTTTCCTTTGTTATGTTTCTGTACCGTGAGCTCAATTGTTGCTCTGGTTTCTGTTGGAATTGCGGGTCAAAATCAAATGGTGTGCAACTGCCGGACTAGTCAAGTTGAATTGGACAATCACCGTATATAAAGTACACTGACCCTAGTTATCAGTTGAAAAAGAAGTAGATTTGATTTCCCCAGAAAACAATTTCAAAAGGGGGCGAACTTTTGTGTCTTTTATTGAATTTTAAATTTTTCCTTTCCGAGGGTTCTTTTGCGTCTCCCAGGCTGACTCTGATCGTGTGATTTAAGATCTGGGAAATGACTCTTACGTAAGCGAGATTTGTTCCGCTTTTAGCCGTCTACAAAACAAAATGGTGGTATGCAGGGAGGAAGTTTAGGTAAACAGATGGCTGATGGTTTGGAGAGAAAGTCACTATAAAAGACAAACTGTCAACAGAAATTTTGAGTTAAAACTTCAAGATATTTGGATTAAAATTAACTGGGAACCCGATACCATTTATGCTATTATCTTATCATCAAAATGTGTAAAATTCACCAACTGGTTTATGAGACCATTTACATATCTCCGAGATTCACAAGTGAGCAGCTGTGAAAAATAAAAAATTAAGAAAAAATTAAAAAAAAAATTATCATCTCGATTCTGCGGATTTTCGGTGGTTTCTCCTCATCTTACAGAATGGTCGGCCAAGGAACCCATCCCCGGATTTTAGATCGACTCACTTTTTTTTTTTTAGGCGCTACTTGCATCTGGTCATTTTCAGCATCAATGAAAACTGGAGAGGCTACATCTGGTACCCCTGGGAAGAATAAAATGGATCAATAGCGCCAACCGTGCGTTCCATGAATTAACGAAAGATGTTATTCGTACTTGAAGACTCTGAAATGACCTGAAATCCCTTAATCTGATGAACAATGGTGACCCACCGTCTCCCAGTCATCTCGTCTGGTCTAATTCTGGCGCTGTTGAACTAAGCTCGCTTATGTTAACCTGCCAGCATTGTATGCTCTATTGTTCATAGTAATAAAGATGTACTATATGCACTCCTATTTTTATATATACTACTTTGTCATTCTGTCTCTCTCCTCTTACTCTTCACTCTTACTCTTCACTCTTACTCTTCACTCTTACTCTTCACTCTTACTCTTCACTCTTACTCTTCACTCTTGCTCTTCACTCTTTATCTCTGACATCTGAAACATGCTGCCATCCTTTCATTCAATACCCCACTGTCCCTTTTCTTATCGCAATCTTTTCTTGTACTCCTGTGGCTCATCTGCTCGCATTTTGGAACCCAGTTGAACCCCTCTTCCGGACTTTCTCCCTATTCTTTCTTTCCAGTCTTTATTCGGACCCCAGTCGCTAAAACCGCTCCACCAGCGAATAAGCAGTCACGTGGCCCCGAACTTTGAGTGCTACCACAACTTTGATGGATTTGTAACCCAAAAGTGATAATTTCCAATCTTGTAATGGGATTGTTTCATAGCCAATAAAACACAACTCGGCCCATCGGTGGTGCTAATTTAGGAGAGTATTAGTATAGAAATCGCCTCTGGTAACCATACCTGCACTCAAAACGCTTCAAATTTATTTATGACCTCCGGTATAAATTTCTACGATCTAAAATGTCAAGACATTGACGGTAGAAGTGTCAATTTCGACTTATTACGAGGGAAGGTGGTGCTCATAGTTAATGTTGCATCTTTATGTGGATTTTCCCCACAATATTCCGATTTACAGTATTTGCAAGACAAGTACAAAGGTAAGTTGATTATAGTGGGCTTCCCTTGTGATCAATTCGGTAAACAAGAGCCTTTAGATGGAGCGGAACTTGTGGCCAGCATAAGAAAGAATTTCAAAGTATCGTTCCCCATAATGGCCAAGACTTTGTGCAACGGTGCTGAGGCTGACCCAGTATATAAATATTTGACACAGCAGAAGCCGGGCTATTTGGGGTTCAGAGCGGTGCGTTGGAATTTCGAGAAGTTTTTGGTGTCTAGCAAGGGAACTGTAGTGGCCCGGTTTCTATCTGAGGTTCCACCAAGGGCATTTGAGAAGTCGATTGAGTTGTTGGTTCAAGAGATATGACCTATGACAATTTGTGGGGGAGATGTTGGTGACTAGACGGGAGTGACTAGCGTGTGGAGTGATTAAATGGGTAGTGGCTACTTACAAAGCTGTTTAATATCTGAAAAGTCGAGCTATTGGTCTATTGGTCTGTTGGTCTGTTGGTCTGTTGGTCAACCACTGCAATTTGTCCACCGCAGTCTGCCCACCACTGCCACCAACCACTGCCACCAACCACTACCACCAACCACTGCCACCTGCCACCGCGACCCGCTAATTTTTCAGTTGCTCAGTTGAACTCAGCCTAAGTAGCACCATCTCAACCACCGACCAGGCACTTCCAATGCCGTCATAACTCAACTATGAGAAACATATAGACTGTTTCACCACTAGCAGTATGTTCTGCACCACTGCCAGTCTATTCCACCACAATCACTCTGGTCTTCCTCTACTACAACTCTGCTGTCACTGTGCAACACATCCCACTCCATTTGAAACATCTCCGAGACACTGCACGGGAAACCTCTCCGCAGCCTGCCACCCCAAAAACTACAACAACGAGTATCTATAACGATTAATATGTATATTTAACTTTTGAACCTAGTTATGTCTGTAGTTGGATTCTTTAAACTTTCTTGTCCTTGTCTGTCTCCATCTTAGAGTCTCCCTCTTAGTGTATCCATCTTAATGACTACATCTTATCTCCATAATCCTTCTATCGTCTTGTTCGACCAACCCTCAAGCCTTCTTCTTCTTCTTCGTCTTCTAGAAAACCTCAAGTCTTTTTCTTCTTTCGCGATCCCGCGTCAACTTCTTCTTTTCTCTTCTTGCTGTTCAAGTCCGGGTTGAACTCTTTCATGATGCACGACAACAATGTGGAGCATCTTCTGCTTAGCTCCCCCACGTTTCTCGACTGGTAGAAGAAATCAAACTTGAACAACTTCGAGTCTCGAATGGCATCTTTGATTCTTTCATACACATCGGGTCTGTCCAACCCAAACCGATACAACTGTACCAAGAGGAACCTGTCTTCTTCTTCGGAAAATACCCTCCTGTTGGTGGTGGCAGGAGGATATTTCAAGTTGAGTTCCTGGAGCGGATATTTATATTGAGCCAATTTTCTACGAAGCGATTCCTTCTGAATCTTGACTTTGCGAATCTTATCTTCGCCTTGTTCGATCTGGTTGATGTATCTCTCAAACCCGTCGATCTGTTCATAATTCTTCCAAAATTTCTGAGCGTACTCTTTCACTTCCTTAAACGTTTTATCTTCAAATTCAGACGAAATCGCCAAAATCGAGTTTCGGCCATACTTGGCACACACTTGTATGAAATGGGTGAAGTCTCTTCTGTTCCAGTTGGAGAATCCTTCCTGCAATAATTGCTCCTTGAGCTGTTTCTCCTCTTCATTGAGGGCTCGGGAATTGTCAATTTCTTCCTGCTCGATTTTCTGCTCAACAAGTCGTTCATTAAGGGTCTTTGGCTGGCCTGCTTTCAAAGGAACCTTGTAGTTGATGAGCTTCTTGTAGTGGTTCTTCTCCAATTCGATGATTTCAAACAACTTGGAAGAATAGAACTGATGATCAAAGATGTTCAACTGCTTGGGAGGTCTTGGACCAGAAGCTTTGGTGTTAGACGAACCTCCATTGGACGATCCCAGTGTTCTGCCTCCAGTGTTCAACACATCCTTGTAGTACATGTCAATGGAGTAATTCTCCTTTCTCTCTCTTTTACCAGGATTTATCCACGCATTGCCGATGTTGGTTATGGAAGTGGGCTCTTTCTTCTTGAAGTTCTCTCCATTCCATTCATACACAGACTCATCATTGGAGAAATTTTGAAGGGCACTGAGGTTCAACTTCGAGTATTTCTGGTTCAATTGCTTCGTTTTATCCTCGGACGCTTTCAAAATCGACTCAATGTTAATATCGAGCGCCTTGTTGCTGTTGCCCGCAGTCACAGCATCGTCCTTGAATATATCCGAAGCCCCAAATTGAATCATATTCAACAACTCGTCTTTGTTGTTACTGGTGTTATTTGCAGTGCTGAGTCCACCGGTATTCCGCCCTTGTTGGATAACCAATTGATCAAGTCTTAGTTTCTGGGTGGCTCTTTCCAAGACTTTCTCTTCGATGGCATTTTCAGTGATGAATCTGAACACCTTGACCTGTTTCGTTTGCCCAATTCTGTGGGCTCTGTCCATGGCCTGCAAATCAGCTTGAGGGTTCCAGTCACTGTCGAACAAGATGACAATGTCGGCTGAAGTCAAATTGATCCCCAATCCACCTGCTCTTGTGGTCAATAAAAACACAAATTTTTCCGATCCTGGCTTGTTGTATTCATCGATAGCGTTGACTCTGTCTGAATGGTCGGTTTGTCCATCGATACGACAGTATTGGTAGCTTCTGAATATGCAGTAGTCTTCCAAGATGTCCAACATTCTACTCATTTGCGAGAATATCAACACCCTGGACCCTTCTCTTTGAAATTTTTTCAATAAATTGTCCAAAATAATCATTTTCTGGGAATTAAAGATAAGATGTTCATCGGTGGTGTAAGGAGGACCAGGCTCAGCTCCTTCAAAGAGATAAGGATGGTTACAACACTTTCTCAATTGCATGACAATGTTGAGCAATCTTGTCTTTGATTCCTTTTTACCGTTGACTCCATTGATAGCGTCGATATCCTTCTCGAGCAATTTCCGGTACCATTTGATTTGCATTTCCGACATCCTCATGTAGATGTTGAGTTCCTGTTTGGGAAGCAACGACTTCTCGACGTCGTTCTTGATCCGACGCAACAAAAACGGCTTCAACACCTTGTGGAGCTGGTGAATCACGTTCTCTTCCTCGTTATTGGCAAACCATTGATCGAACGACTCCAGCTGGGAGAAGATATCTGGCAAGATAAAGTTGAGCAAGGCCCACAATTCGTGAAGATTGTTCTGCAAGGGAGTCCCCGTGATCAATAAGCGTTGGTTAGAATTGAACATTCTGATGATTTGTGACAACAACGATTCTTCATTTTTGATTCGGTGGGCCTCGTCGATGACAATGTACTCCCATTGGAATTTCTTAAGCGACAGTTTCTCCTTTATGACGATCTCGTAGGTTGATATGACCACGTCGAAGTCACAGGTCAATAGTCTCTGGCTGACCAATTGAGCTCTTTGCTCTTTATCACCTTGTAACACCAAAATCCTCACATCTGGAGTCCATTTACTGAATTCACGGGCCCAGTTGTCCAACGTACTTTTAGGTACAACCACAATGTGAGGTCCGTTAATGTTCTTAAAGTATCTTAAGTAGCCCAAGAATGCTATCGTCTGTAAAGTTTTCCCTAAACCCATTTCATCAGCCAAGATCCCCGAAAGATTGTTCTCATAAAGTGATATCAACCAATTAAGTCCTTGGATTTGGTAAGGTCTCAAGGTCCCCCCCTTGATATAGCCGGGACTTTCTGTAAATTCAAAGATTTCGTTAGACTCGTCTTCTTCATCGTTGAGTAATTCTGCGTCTTCTTCCTTTTCAGTCTTTCGTCTCTTTGAAACATTGGAAGTGGCAGTTGCAGTTGCAATATCAGCGCCGGTGGTGGTTACGCCGTTCAACAGTTCATCTTTTTCTATACTTTGCAACACCGCCTTCAACTTGTGGTCGGACTGAGCTCTGGAATTTATAAAGTGTTTGAACAAATCGGTAAGTCCCAATAGATACTTGAATCTCTTCGCAGTGTCAATTTGGTTCAATTTGAGTTGATCCGGTCTGTCATGAATAAAGTACTTCTGTTTGTTGGCTACTATGTTGGTGGTAGTCTCAAGATGGGTGTCTATCTGGATGTCGTTTTCAGACTCAGTTATAGGTTCCGACATTGTTAATTGGAGAATGAAGTGGAAGAAAAGAGTAGGCTGAAGAAGTGTTAGGCGTTGACGTTGTTTCTTAAATTTCAGATTACGCGCTCTCGCTGTGGAGTACGTGAACATTCGGCCCAAACGCACTGCATGTAAGCGTGGTGGTGGAGCCTTTGGCGGTAGGTGTGAGCAAGTGAGCTCTGCTTGAGGCTGTTCTGGGGCTGTTCTGAGGCTGTTCTGAGGCTGTTCTGAGGCTGTTCTGATGCTGTTCTGATGCTGTTCTAAACTTGAAGCAGTAATGATTGCCCGCCCATCGCACTTCGGTTGCTCTCCTCGCGCTACAAGAGAAGCAAAGTTCCACTCACAAGGTTCTTTGTAGCGAATTCTGGATAGGTGGTAAGGAGATGGTCAGGAGGTAGTGAAGAGGTGGTCAAGAAATGGTCAAGATGTGGTCAAGAGGTGGTAAAGAGATGGTCAAGAGGTGGTCAAGAGGTGGTGAGTAGTGGTAAAGAGTACAACTTACTACACCGCACTACCCACTAATCTACCGAACAGCATCCTGCTCAGTAAATCGCGGACCTTTTCTCCATCTCTACTGCTAATCATATCAATTTAAATCATCACCTGTGAATAATCTATATACTCTCATATTTATAAAGACATTAAAATAAGTTAATGACCAGTTTAATCTCCGACTCTTGTCTCAGTCGTTGAATCTAACGGAGTCGTTGCAATGGAGTTGTTGACTCTCACTGAACTCGACTCTTGACTGTAATTGACTCTTGAAACTAATTAACTCTAATGGACTCTTGACTCTCTCAACTCTCAACTCTACTTCTCTCTGACTACACCTTTCCATCTAAATATTCCTCAATTTCCAGCTTTCTCTTTTCCCATTGCTCAACTTTAGCTAACTTCAGCTCAATATCCTTGATCTCGTTATCAATACTCTGAAGATTCTCTTCCAGAGTCAAATCGAGAAATTCCCAATTCTCGGGGTCCCCGTGATCGTTCTTGATTTCCAATACAAAATCATGATATTTCATCAAAAGTGGTCTATGCGATAAAGTGATAAAAGTAAGGTTTTTCTTTTTCTGTAAAAGCTCAAACAAATAATCTTCAACATCGGTCGAAACTGCATTGGTGGATTCGTCCAAGATGACAAATTTCGGATTCTTAAATAAGATTCTGGCAATACTCATTCTTTGCTTTTCTCCTCCACTGAACACATCCTTCCAATCTTTCTTCACGTTGAAATTACCTTCTCTTGACAAAATATATTCCAATTTGACTTCACGAAGGATATGGTATAAGTGATCATCGTTCAATCCCATCTCAATCATCTCATCGTAACTATGAGGGTATATGATTTGGTCACGAAGGTTTCCATTGGTGAAATATGTCTTTTGTGGTAAATAGAATATATCGTCATCGTTAGGTTTGGACAAGAGACCATTGTACAATGGCCACAATCCAGCAATGATTCTAGCAATCGAAGTCTTACCACATCCATTCGATCCCAATATTAACAAATTCTGTCCATGAGTGACTTGGAAGTTCAAGTTTGAAATTAACGGAGGGTTTGCCGATCCTTCGGCTGTGGGGATAATGATTGGGATTTTTTCAAACCTCAATCCATTATTATAATTCTTTTGAATAGTACCATGGATATCAGAGGGCCCAAACCTGCTGCCGTAACTGAAAGTTGGAGAGTGAACTTGATGAAGTCTAGTAAGTAACGAGAACACTCTATCGGTATAACCAGTAAGTTCTGATATATCTTTGATCGAGTACATTAATCTGGAACCTGCATCAGCCATACTCAACATAAGACGCTTGTTAATAATGAATTGTCTCATGTTCTGTTCTTCATTGATAGTTTGAGCTTCTTTGGTTGTTCCTTTCTTGTTACTGGAACTTGCTGGCCATATATCATCCAAGAAGACTGGCAACCCGGCAAATATATAACCCCAAGCAGACCAAGTATACTTCAATATGTAATCTTCAAGGATTGAATAGGAGAAAGTGGTGTTGATCTCCTTGTTTATGTGACTCATGAGTTTCTGGAAAGTGGCATTGATCTTCAGTTTCTCAATGACAGAACCTTTATAGAATCCAATTTCTTCACAGTTTGTGATCAAATTTAAATGCTCATTGTAATATTGACCTTCTAAACCAGTTCTACGGGCAGAAAGTTTGCCAAAAGCCGGGGTGTTTCTCTTAAGTAACCACGCAGTTAAGAAATAATTGGCAAATATTCCGGCAATGGCTCCGGTCCCAAGGTTGTCTCGTAAATAAACAGCAAAGAAGACCAAATCAATAAATGGTTTACCCATACTTGAAAAAAGACCACAGATGGAATCACAGAATTTGGAAACGTCATTGGTGATGTATTGATCGATGTTTTCAATATTGTTGCTATTGGACACCAGAGAAGAATTGCCATTGCTGGTATCTGAGTTGATGCTGTTATTGTTATTGATCTTGTAATAAGTCATCACTTTATCCAAATAAATGTCATGGATGTATCTGGTCAAATTGGTTCTGAAACTAAGACTCAATCTATTGGTCAAGTACTTGATGGCAGCGTTTGTATAAGAAGCTGGGAATGCTATCAATAGCCAATAAATGATATCTCTGGTGAATTTCTTCCCGTTTCCACTAATCAAGTTTTTAACAATCTGACCGTCTAACTTTGCAATTAGCAACGATAACCAAGTTCTTAAAACTAAAAAGAAGCATTGAGAGAATAATAAATACGTGTTTTTGCTATATAACTTTGGAATCAAGATCCTCCAAATAATGGTCAATTGTCCTAAAAATCTTGAATTTAGCAAATTGTTCTGCAGTTTGATATTCTGGTCAAGATAGAAATTCTTATAGAGATATTTATCAGAAGCGTACTTGTCGAGATCTGGTTTAGGGATGATGATTCTGGTGGTTTTTCCACCGGTTTTTGGTATGTAGATCTCTCTGGAGCCGTTTTTGAGAATAGTGGAAGACTGGCGGATTAAAGCCGGTCTTTTCCTCTGGTTTCGGTAGTCTTGAACCTGGAATAAGATATTGCGGAGCGTGAACAACACTCCAAGACCGGCGGTTGATACTAAAGTCCCAAGAAATAAGTAAACAGGTCTCAGCTGGTAATTTATTTTGACTCTGTTCTCCTTGTACTCTAGGACAAACTCCTGAAGGATCAATATAAGGTTTCTGAATCTTTTATCCTTGACGGAAAATTTTGAAAACTCAACCATAATCGGCGATGATTGCAAGGGGGATGGTATGGCCGCGTGCAATGAAATTTAGAGACGAAATGGTTCCAGTTAGTGGTGGAAGTTCCGCAAAAGCTCTCAAATGTTGTTCAAAAATGCTGTTTATCTTTGGATGTTGTAAAACTTGTATAAGCAATGAACACTCAGCAATAAGCAATTGGCCAGCCTTTTATAGTCAACTTGATGAGACTCTTTACTTGATCCTGTACTTGTTAAGCGGTTCAGTTCAGCAATAAATTGTTAAATGTAGGCTAAAAATGCTGCTTAACCAAACCAACTTTTACCACCTCTTGATGTTGTAAAACTTGTTAGCAATAAGCACTTAGCACTTTACTTAGCGTCTTATATTAACTTAAGATGACCCTCTGGGGTATAGATTCTGTACTCCACAGCCGTCCAAGTCCAGTTTAAAATGGGCCTTCGATAATGGACAACAGTGTTTGTTCAGGATCGAATCAAAATTTCTTCAACTTCGATTCCTCTGCCCTAAAATATGAATCAAACAAGACCGACCGATAAGATGATCACAGCAATAGAATTGAGTGTGTGGAAGATTGAGTAAACACTTTGTGTGGATATATAAGATTGCCTTTCTTCCTATCCAGATAAACCCACTAGATAGTTAATAAATCAGTACTGTCAATACTTCTTTTTGAACAAATTTGCTTCTGTTGCCTTTTGGTTTGGTGCAAAAGCTCGAGAGGGAGCGTCACTCCGCACATGCCAAACATTGCAGGATCAGTCTTTGGCTGGGTGCAGGACATATTGATACCAGATCCGGATAATATTTGGCACCCCACATTATCCGAGGCTAAATAGAAGAGTTGAGAGAAGAAGATAGAAGAGAGGTGTTTAATACGAAGAAGAAGAGAAAAAGAGAAAAAGGCAGAAAGAGAAAAAGAGGTTCAAGATGGAAAAGGGAAGATAGATATATGGGGAGACTTTTTTGGGGTCTCGAAGCACGTCAACACATTTGACATTTGACATACTTGTAATTGTTGGCACCGTACGATAATGTTCTCCAAATGAAGAG